>JAOWBP010004313.1:515627-608758 GCA_028571105.1 Tragopan temminckii | reverse complement strand
AGAAAGAAAGAAAGAAAGAAAGAAAGAAAGAAAGAAAGAAAGAAAGAAAGAAAGAAAGAAAGACAGAAAGAAAGAGAGAAAGAAAGAAAGAAAGAAAAAGAAAGCAGTAGCAGTAGGAAGTGCTGCCAACAGTTTTGGTTTTATTGCCAGAACTGTGATAATCTGGTATTTCCCGTAAAGCCCCAGGTGTTGTACTTGCTTTATTTGCTGGGAATCTCCAATTTCTCTTATCCTTTGTTATCACAGGGCACAAAGACGATCTACCCTTTCTGGGGCCTAAACATTCAAAATATCAAAAGGTGATAACAGACCTCCAACACATTTCTGGATGGATGGCTCATTATATTTAATCCAATATCAACTTTTTTGAGGAGAGACACAATTCAGGATTTCCAAGTCAGCTGGACTGAGTGCGTGGCATTGGTCTGTGCTCTTCTCCTTTCCCCTGCTCTCCTCTGTGGCCTGTTCTGCAGGTCAGAAGAGACACCGTGTGCCTCTGGTACACATTCCTCACCCCCATGCAGAACCATGTGTCTCTGAGGCTGTTCCTTCTCTTGTGCCACGTGAAGGTTAGCAGCCACCTTATTGTACAACTTGGGAGCCCTGGCCTCGCCATAGCTTGGGTGCTTCCCCCAGCAGGGGTGTTTTTCTGCATTGGAGCCTCAGGGCTTGTCTGCACAGGGAGGCTCTTGCAAAACATGCTGGGCCAAGGGTGTGAATTTAAAGGGAAAGTACTATTCTGCACCAGATTTCTGCCTGCAACCTCTTCTTCTGCAGAAAAACAGGATGGTATTTTTATCATGCTGCGAGGCAGACTTGGTTAACCACCTGCACTAACCTGAGGAAGCAAAGGTGGTCATGGACGCTCTGCTCCATGCTGGCCCTGGGTTGCTGATGCTGATGGCAGTGACCCTGGTCAGGGGAAGATGAGGAGCAGCAGGGAACAGGCTGGCGCGTACTCAGAAAAAGAGGGGACCAGTTCAGAGCAGAGCCTTAACTGGGATTTCTTGGTACCTTCTGGAGAAGCTGCCATGAACAGAGAGCCTCTGCAGGGCCAACTCCATTGGGAGTCCCCCTTCCTCAAAGTTTGGGCTTGGATTAGCTGCTCGAGTCCAAACCTGTTAGAACAGCCCAGGACTGAACTTGATGAATTACCCCAAGTCAGCAGCGCTTCCGTGCTGTGCTTGTGGTTCATGTGAGCTGGCCGAGCTATGGGGCGGTGTGCTGTGGGAGCTGTGGAGTGGGAGCTGTGGTGTTTGGCTCTGTAGACCACAAACACGTTCCTCACCATGAGCTATCAGACTGGACATCCTAGCTGTCATCTGTGGCCTTCACGTGCCAAAGCATGAAGCTTCCTACCTCGTCTGTTCCCTAATGCCTTCTTCTCCAATTCAACCCACAAACTCTGTCTCAGCTTTAGGGCTGGCCTCAGAGAGGTGGGCTGGGAAGGACTGTGCCCGCTGAGTTGAAGGTATGGTGTTGGTCCCCAGCACTGCGCCTGGGGGTGGATGGAGGCCTTGTGCCCTCAGTGACGTGGGTACAAGGCTGCTAGTGTTTAACTGTGGCTATTGCAAGAATGGTGTGTGGACAGACAGAGACCTTTGCATTTGGGAGTGGGGGAAGGGACCCTGCAAACAACTTGCATCCCACGGGGTTGAAACTTGATGTCTCTGGAAGGCAAAGGGACACGGAAAGTCACGTAAACGAGTCATAGTGAGACTGGCAGAAAGGGCAAGACTTTTGTATGAAGCATGGGCGTGCTGTTAGCTGGATTAACTAGGGTAAAAATACATGGGGGGTTATAAGCCTCTGGGCATCAGGGTAGAAACAACAACTCTGTCCTTGAGAGAATGCAGAAGACTTCCCTACTGGGAAGTTATTCAAGAGAAGTAAGTGATACTTGCTGCCGTGAAGCAGAGCTCCCTGTCTAGTGAGAAGCATGGTCTCACCCAGCATGGCAGCCCCTCGGCAGCACGGTGGTCTTTCCTGGCTGCATTCTGTGTCTGTCACGAGTCCCCATGCATCACTGAAGCCCTGTCCTGTTCTTCGCTGCTGGAGTTGCCCAGAGCTCTCTCTGCTAATAGAGCTGGCTGCTTAGGACTCAACACAGCTGAAATGATTTATTCCTCAGCCATTTATTGCAAATGAAGCACTGGAAATCTTTCAAAAGCCATATTTTCTTGACCTAAGTTCAGCTGAGCCTTTTAGCAGCATTAACTTTACAAGAAAAGTTAGATGTAAAGAGGAATTCTGCATGAATAATGTTTATGTTGATAAACAGTCCTTACTGATCAATATCTCTCTCTCGAAGTCACCTGGTTATTCAGAGGATCATAGAATTAGCCAAGAATTACAAGCCAACTGCCCCAGAAAGACATGATGGCTTGCTTGTTTACTCTGGATGCCTGATAAGCTGCCAAAGTATCTGTATGAAAGCAGGTAAAACTGTGCAGTATTTAGAATGTAGTAAAGCCTTCAGATACAGAGTACTTCATAAAATCCTATCACCCCAAATTAATTCCAGTTGGTAGGGACAGGAGAGCATCACATGGGCTGTAAACTGGGTGGAGGACCATGAACAATGGATTAGGATAAACAGCAGTGTGTCAAATTGTCAGGGGAGTGAAGGGGAGCACAGTGTTGGGAGCTAGTCTTGCCAATTGCTGCCCTTCATGGTGAACTGTGCATAGTTAACCTCCTCTGTGTCTCTATGGGGCTCTTACAGAAATTAAGAGAAGTCTGTGTTTTTGTGAAGCTGGATCGATTCACCTTTAGGTAGCTGGGAAGGTTTTACAGAACATCTTTCATAGGACAGAACTGATGTGGGATCCTTTCTGAGGTATCTGTTGAGCTCTCATTCATGTTCACAAAGACGCTCCCAGTTAATTATCTGGTATTTTGACCAGACGTTTATTTACCACCAAATTACAGAGGGAGGGGTGCCTGTTTTAGAAATGTGATGAAAAGCAGAATAGGGTAGGCTGCTCTTAAATATGGTGTACAGTCTTCACGGTGCCCTGGCTTCCAGTATGAGACCCAGGTAAATGCTGATGTTGGTCCTTGCTCGCAAGTTCTACTATAAAAGCTGATCTGTGGTAGGCACTTCCTCCCTTCTTGCTGTGGGAAGGTGCAGGAAATTTCGTATTCATCATCTATGTTAGATTTTGAATGTGTAGAGGAACATAGTCCAATGGGTCGAGTGTTAGCAACTGTGGTAAATTTGGTGAGATTCTTTCTTGGTGGTCAGAGAAAAATTTTGCCCACGTGTGTAGTAGCTTTGGCTGGTTGTAGCCATATGGAGGCTATGAGGCTGTTCATAGACGAGCACAACCCAGTAAAACAAACACCTTTTTTGTGCCGTGTGGTGCAAGCTTGACGCTCCTATCCCTCCTGTCTGCATTTATTTGTTCTGTGGTCCATGAAGAGGCTGTTTTGGAAAAGGATCATTTTTCCCTTCTGGGTCTGGCTTTTGTAGGAGAGGCAGAATGGGAGGGATGACAGTTTGCTGTTCTGCAGCAGTATATGGGGGCATATGGGCTCTGGGCAAAATAATAAGGGAGTGAGCGGTCCTTGGCTGTACTCATGACAAGCACACACAGGCTAAGCTTACCCCTCATTGCATGGGTTAATGAGACTGAAGGGACCACCAAAAGAAGAAACAGCAAAGGGAAAAACAGAGCAGCAAGCTCTCACCTTCTTTGTCACACTGCCCCATCCAGCCTCTCCCTTAGTGCCCTCCACAGCCAGTTCTCCCAGCCACACGCACTTCTCCTGGCCTTTGCTTGCTGCAGGAGACCAATATGATTTTCAGTCAAATCTGGTGCAAGGTCTTAATTTCATGAGGGCAAAGATACTTGGAGTGCTTCAGTGAGGTGTGGGAGGTGACCAGCCTTTACAGAAATGAAAAGAGAGTGAGGCTGGGCCTTAAGGGCACTGCTGAAGGTTTTCAAGGTCGATTTTGCAAAGGAAAGAAAAAAACAAATCATGAATCTCACAACCGAGGTGAACTGGGATTGGAAGAGCAAAAATGAATGATTCTGGTTAAATTGCCTGTGATTAGTGGTAGCTGGCACAGACAAGAAGAAAACAGAAAGAAGTGTAAAGGACTGAAAGACAAAGAGTTGGACTACATCTTTAGGAGTCAGTGAAACATCTATTTTGCATGTGAGGACCGAAATAGCTTCACTGGTTACAATAATGATATCACGGCTGTGTTCTCCACCTGCCAATTAGCACACCCTTGTGCTGACAGACTTTCAGGGGCTGTAGGCCTACTCCCAAAGGGGACCTAGTGTTGCCTTTTGGAGAGGTTGTGAAGATGGGATGCTTGAGGTCAGCCTGGGATGCTCTGCGAGGTGCAGTGTAGATGAGTAGTGCCAGACTGTTCATATGTCTGGATCCTGGTGGGTTGAGTGGATGTTGCAGGGCTGACGCTACCTCAGGGCAGGGATGTGGACTACTCAGCTTCTGCAGCTTTCTTTCAGGCTTGTTCTCCCAACCCTGTGATTTGTTGTCCATTTGAACTATCTTTGGGCTTTTGGAGATTGGTTGTATGGATGCTGAAGATGGTAAAGGTCCATCCAGGCCTTTTCAGGACAGTTCCTCAGCAACACTGCACCTCTTACGTGTTTATCAAAAAGTTGCTTGTGCAGGACATTTAAACTGAGAATGTCCTACAAAAATGTTCCCAGCAGAAGAGATCCCACTCTTCCCAACAGGTTTATCTATATTGCTTTGCAGCTCCCTGAACATCCCCTTCTGGGGCTTCTAGGTGGTTGCATTCCTCTGCTATTAAAGATGATATTCAAGGATATCTTGGGGAGGCAGTGAAAGGGAGAAGCAGTCAGAGTGCAGAAGAGAAGGAGCAGATCTGGAAGAGTTTTGCTTGAGATGGAGTGTCTGGGCAGAGAGTCTTCTCTGTTGTCCAGCTCAGCTGCTTCCTTGATTTTCCCTGTCACTTTTGTATGGAGATGAGAACCATCCATGTTTATAATACATGATGAATTCCACATTGTGCCCTGTCTTTTCTTAGGTCTTCCTTGGATCCCAAACTCCTTCCACTTGTTGTCACTGCTGCTTATAATTAGTGTTTGTGGTGGCATCCAGAGGTCCCAACTGCAGCATTGTTCCCCTTGTGCTATTCACAGCACAGAGTCATAGCAAGAGACAGTCCCTGCCCCAAATATATTAAGTGGGATCTTTGAGAGAGGAAATGGCAGCACAGAGAAGGGATGTGAATTGTCCTACTTTACGCAATATTTCTGGGATAAAACCCAGCACTATTAATAACTTTTTGCTCAACAACTATCTTTTGTTCAGAATTCTGGTTTTCACCTTAAGATGTTTGTGTTATGCAGGATCTGTTGGCAAGTTTGGCAAAAGTTCCCTCCTTATGATCTACAGCTAGATGTAAAGCGAGTCCAGTAAATACATATCCATTTTGTACTCATAAAGCTTTCTGCCAAGGTCACCGTCATGTTACCTATTGTCTTCTGTTTACGTGCATCTTGCTGCATCATTGGTCCTTGTTTTTTTTTGCTTGTACTCTGCAATTATCTGCTAGAGGACCATTTGTGTTACCTCTCGCTTTGCTACTTTTCCCCATGTCCTTCAATGCAGGAGCTGACAACCAGCAAAGATTTGCTCACATCAGATGCTCAAATTCATTTTACCTATTTATCGTCCATTAATATTCTATAAAATTGACTTTCTGCCAGAAATGTTTGTGGAAGCAGAAACTGTTGATTAAATTTTAACGAAGAGTCACAGGAAGCAAATTTTAAAATTGCAACTGTATGTTTGTGATAATAAGAACTCTGTCACTGCTGTCAAGGACTAGAATTGATGGAGGCCGCAAAATGTCTTTATCCAACCAAAATGAGTCAGAGTTTCTTGATTTTTTTTTTTAAACACAAGCCACAAACTGCTCATGAGCAATTTACAAGCCAAAAATTAGCCAGCATGGCTTTCCAGAGAATAGTTCTGAAGAATATTGCAATAAGCAATATTCAAATATAAAAAGAGGGAAAATAAGGATAAAAAAATCAATCAGGAAGAGCTGACATCTTTGAGACTCCTGACAGCTGTAAATCAGCCCGGTTGGGGGACATTTCAGTGGAAGCCACCCATTGCTGTGCTTCAGTGGGGGTCCAGAGCTATTCAGAACAATGCTGGGAAGCCACACTCTGGACAAGGCAGGAGACACGCTGTGTTAGTGTCTCCACTGGGCAGTGCCCAGAGTCCCAAACGGAATTTACAACTGCAGCCCATGGAGGAGGGCGGCCCCTCTCCGCAGGGCTCTGTCGCTCCCCAGCCCGGCGAGTGTGCGGTGCTGCAGACACAGAGCAGGGCCAGCCCTGTGCTGTGTGTCAGGATCTCTGCTGCACACGGTGCCGCTGGCTGCAACAGAGAGGTCGATGCGTGGGAAGAGAGCAGAGCTTGGCCTGGCACAGGATGCTGCTCCAGCAATGGCAGCGACCCACGGCGTCCTGGGCAATAGGAGAGTTTTTTAGTACGGGGCAGTAATTCCATCCGTGTTTGGTGGGATTTGGGCACGTAGTTATCTGTCTGCCTTGGAAATGCTGTCTCAGGGATGATCTTTATTCCTTCTCCTGCGTTTGGATGAAAAACAGACCTGTGGTTACTGTCTGAGGTTCTCTTGGTACCAATGCTTTAAAGCATTTCTTAAACTAATAGAAAAACTTTTCATCTTTCTAATATAAGAGAACAAACAAGACTTTAATACGAGCCCTGGAGTTGTGGGGAGATCCCGATAAAAACACAGCTTTCTGTTTTGGAAATACCCTCTGGTGGATTTGTTGAAACCCTACCAGAGACAATGGTGAACTTCCAAAGTAAGGAGAGACATGGAAAAAAAATACTTGTAATTGAGACAGCAAGTGGTTGGCTTTTGTCACGGAATGGTGGTGAATATAATTTTATAGGTTTAAGGTTAAAAGTTAGAAACGGCTAATGGAATTTATCTTGTCCAGTCACCAAGGTACTTGTACTGTTCCCTGAAGTGCAGCATTCCAGTCTGGTCTTCTGTGAATCTCTGGGATGTTCCTTGGTCCAGGATTTCTGGGGGAGTTTGAAATACCTGGAAATCATTGTATGCTGGGATGTTCCACCTCACCTTCACTACTGCCTGACCTGCATCAACGTCATCGTAATTGGTCCCAATTTTTAGGATCTGTGCCCATGCACATGTTGAACATGTTTGAAAATGCTTGTTAGAACGGTTTGTGCCTTGTAAATCTGCCTGGACAGCGCAGGGGACAGGGTCTGTGCTGGGGCAGTGCTGGTGACGGGGGATTTGACAGTTCCCCCACTGTGAGGTGCTGCAGATGCTGCTGCGCAGTCCTCCTGACCTCATACTTCATGTCTCAGTAATTTAACACTGCTGGGACCCTCATTCTCTATTAATGTAAGATACCGAGAAGGGATGAAAAAGCTATCTAGGTGTGCTGTGCTACCTAAAGCTAATAATGCATCCTTGGTCTTTCACTTATATATCTAAATGTGATGGGCACAAGACTGGACTACACAGAAAGGGCAGAAGAGAATGCTGAAAACATGCAGTTGTTGGTAAACTTTCTGCCTCGCTTGGAAATTCATCTGCATTTATGTGTCTGTAGTGGCCCTTCTTGCTGGTTTAACTGAAGGAATTGGTGGTGGCCTTTGGCAGTGTTCTGTGTTCTTGCTTTTGCATGTTTAGCTGCAGGGCTCCCACAAGTCCACAGTGGTGTGTATTCTGTCCTCTTGTCACTGGTAGAGCCTCGGTGGTGCAGATAGTCTCCGTTAAAAGGGTTTTACTTTGCTAAAAGCTGTTGGGCTTTTTTGGTCTTTCCCATTCTTTGAAGAAGCACTTTTGTGGCTGTTAGCACCGTAAAACACCAAATAATGTTGGGTTTTTTTTGTCCTTTTCCAATACTGATGACATTCCACTAATGGCCATTTTAGATCAGCAAATCCTTCCCTGTAACCCAAAACACAGTTCTCAGTTTTGCTGTTACTGTAAGGGAGATATATATGGTTTCATGTACAGATTTCATGATAGCCATTTAATTAAATGGTTGGGATTTTTTAGACTGTTTTGTCTCCTGGGATGAGTGTTACACTTTGATTTGGTGACTGAAAGATGATGGATGCCACCCAGGTCCTTTCCAGGGTACCAAGGCAAAGAGTTTATGCTTATTATTCAATGACAGAAACAAAGAGTTAAAGTATTTTAAAATTTCAGATGCTTTGGATAATTTGTTTGTCCGGTGGGTCTTGACTGGAGGTCCATAGAGTTTGGGTGGGCCATTTTTCAAGCTGATCTAGAAGATAGAGATAAAGCTATATTTTATGAATTGCAATTTCTAAGGTCATCTGGAAATTGAGCAGTTCATAAAATATATCTTTGTTTAACGATATATTTGATTATATAAAATATGATCCCAGAATCAATTGGGTACAAACAAGATGTTGCCTTTAGGGTTGAAAACACATTGTTAGAGGCATGAAGAGCTGAAATTGTCGCTGCTGTCTTTGTGTGGCTATTGTTTTTGGTTTTAATAGGAACAGAATGAATGACATTTTTCCATCAGACCACTTATGCTCAACTATACCTCCAGGACAACTTCCTGGCCAAAAATATTCAAAACAAACACACACAATAGCAATTCTACTCCAATTACATTGTTTGCAAAGCAGCTAGTGTTCGTAGAGTACTAGGTTTGGCAAATCCAAGCACTCAGTCCTAGATTTTAGCACTGGATGTTTATACATGCATTCCTTGTAGCTGCTGCACTATTCAGGTAAGTGTTCGGGTAGGTGTGTGCATGCGCACCTCCGTCACTTCTGACCACTGCATGGTAAAAGCACACCCTCATTGCCTGTGCAAGTTGGGTGAACAGCCTGGCTATGGGGAATACACCCTTGCCCAGTGGCCAGATGCTCATTAATTTCAATGAAGCTGGGATTTCAGTTGAAGATTCTGGTCCAATTCATACACCAATTTCAAAACTTTCACTTGAAAGAAGAATGACTAAATATAAAGTGTGAAAAGATGGAGGAAGAGGAATTTATCATTTGCTCATATATGTAAGTGGAACCAGAATTTGTAAGAGGAAAGTGAACTTGCTGGCTTTGTGGCACGCTTCTCTGTGGTTTGAGCTGCCAGAGGGATTATATAGAGAATGAACCTAAGCCAGCAAGCCCTCTTCTGACTTCCTAGTCAATGTTCCTTGGCTGATAAGAATAGTCATAAAATACTGATTGTTGTAAGTCACAGTTTGAAATGTATGTAGTGCTGCAGATTGGCATTATAGCCAGTTTTCCTTGAGACAAAGAGCACTAGGGGAACCTAGTTGAGGGAAAAAACTTGTATGCTAGGGCTGCTGTGGGGCACGCAGGGAGGAATAATGCAGCTGTTCTGGCTCCAGCAAGGTTTCCAAGCTTCATTCCCACACCAGCTCTGCAGAGTTCAGTCATTTCAGCATGTTCACACTTTCAGTCATTTGGGTTCTCTCCACATCAGCGTCTGTTCCCTGTCAGTCAGCTGGCTGGGTGCCCTCAGCAGAGCCTCTAGGACCCAGGCGAACTGCGCATGCATTGCCTTGTCTAGCATCTCCAGTTGTAGTGGGACTATTCCCCAGAACACAAAGATATGTCCCTGACTTCCGCTGGCATACCTATATGGGAAGGGCACAGCAGCATGGTGAGTGGTAGGAACCATGTCCTTGGAGTGCTTTGGTTTATCAACCCTGGCTGAACACCGTGTCTTTGCAGTTACAGCACTGATAGACACATGGTCAGTGAAGGCGAGGTGTAAGTGCCCAAAGTGAGCCATGCCATCTCATGTGCGGTGCCGCAGTGGAGTCCCAACTGTCACACATCTGGTGAAAGAGAAACTTGACTCTGTATTAATTAAAAGGCCTAATAGTGGCTACAGCATAATGTTGCTCCTCAGAAATTTAAGCTATTTTTTATGTGGTACATACCCCTGCCCAGGGCTGCAGGCATCCCAGTAAGCTGCTGGAGTGTGCAAAGACAATTACATTAACAGCTGTGAGAAGTTCTGACCATTCTTCTTGCATTAACTGGGATGGCCAGCAGGGTCAGGGAGGTGATTGTCCCCCTCTACTCTGCTCTTGTGAGGCCCCATCTGCAGTACTGTGTCCAGGTCTGGAGCCCCCAGTACAAGAAACACAGAGAGCTGTTGGAGAGGGTCCAGAGCAGAGCCACGAATATGATCAGGGGGCTGGAGCACCTCCCCTGTGAAGACTGAGGGAGCTGGGCTTGTTCAGCCTGGAGAAAAGAAGGCTGCAGGTTGACCTCATTGCAGCCTTTCAGTATCTAAAGGGAGCCTACAAACAGGAGAGGAATCAACTCTTTGAAAGGGTAGATAACTGCAGGACAAGGGAAAATGGTTTTAATTTGAGGGAGGGAAGATTTAGGTTGGATGTCAGGGGAAAGTTCTTTACTATGAGAGTGATGAGGTGCTGGAACAGGCTGCCCAGAGAGGCTGTAGATGCCCCGTCCCTGGAGATGATCAAGGCCAGGTTGGATGGGACCCTGGGCAGCCTGGTCTAGTATTAAATGGGGAGGTTGGCATCCCCGTCTGTGGCAGGGGGGTTGGAGCTTGATGATCCTTGAGGTCCCTTCCAACCCAAGCCATTCTGTAATTCTGTGAAATATAAATTGCCTAAAGCTAAAGGTGTATTACAGACACTGTTACGTTTTATATTCCTGATGCGAAACCTGTAATTACCCACTGGCAGGTAGCAGCAGAGGGTGGAAGGTGATGTGTCAGTGGCACGTGGGGGTTCCCTTGAACAAGCTCTGGACTGTGAGCTCACTTGGAGGTTGTGCTGGCCAGGTGATTTTGCTACCATCCATGTATCTGACAGGGCAAACTTCTGCAGCATTAAGCTGTTGTGTTTTGGGTTTTTTTTTGTTTGTTTTTGTTTTTCAAGTGGACTTCATGTTTCTGTTCTTTCTGGCTGGAGGGAGGTTCCTTCAGAGCAGGGCCTTGTTTGACAAGAAGAGTTTGGTGCCAGTGTTGAAGCAGTCAATGTGGACAGGAGCTGCTGCCAGTGAGATTCAGTTTTGTCTCCTTGTCAAATGAAGGTTAGATCAGAAATGGACCAAAGGAGCATCACCTTTGATAAAAGTAGTAGTCACAGCAAACATGCCAGAAACAGCTAGGCTACATTAGTCAGGAAGATGTGTTCACCCAGCATGGGCAGCGCCGACCAACCAAACATCGTTCTGGACTTCAGACATGCATGGTGAACCATTGTGCCAGGGGCACACCTTGTAGTAATGATGATAGAAATGGAAAATTTCTCTTTGGTAAGGAATGCCATCTTCGCAATAGTTTCTGTAATTGAATTTGGAGTGATTTGAGGCTGCAAATAATTTCCCATGGGAGGATGAATTCTGAAATTTTCCATCTGGGAGAACATTGACACTCTTCCATATGAGGTGCCCTACTAAAAGGGAAAGCCTGTACTCCTGAGAGTGGGACTTTGAACCACAAAGTGATGGTGGCTCTCCAGAAGGACCCCAGGAAACAACAACCTCCAAGGCAGAGTTTGGACTGGTGCCATGCTTCCAGATCTTATCTCTCAATGTAAGGAACCTGGAAGCCTTGACTGTGCCTATAGCATCCTTTAGGATTTCCCTGCTGAAAACTGAGAGTGCACACCCCTGGAGAAATTGCTGGACCTGCAGCAATTTCTCCACCTCAGCACAGTAACTGAGAAGGTGGAAGCCCTGAACACCTGCATGGAAGAGCAGTTCCCGCATCTTAGGAAGCCTCCAGTGGTTGTCACTTCACCCTCTGGAGGACAGGAAGGCAAGTCACATCTACTCATGATGTCTATTACCTGGAGATCCCAGATGTGTCTATAGATTGCCTGGTCTTTAGGATCTCCCACAGTGAGCAAGATGCAACTCTTGAAGCAGTGGTTGTGGCTAGTGTTGCTGGCTCTGAAAGAATTCTGAGCACCTTTCCTGGGACTAATTGCTTCTGCTTCATGCTGCCGAAGGGTTGTTTATGTAGGATGCTTTGTGGGTGGGATGTGGTTTGTTACTGTTCCATTGTAGGAGTCTTTTCAGGCACTCTGCCCATTTATGATTAATTATGTTTTGAGTTCAGGCTCTGAAGGTGCTTTCAGGCATACGCCAGGTACCAGGAGTGAAAGAAGTGTTGTTATCATCAAGGTACTTCAATGTAGTATCACATGTAATCAAAAGTGAATTAGTTAAAGCAGTGTGCAGATATAAGCCCTTGTAAGGTGAGTGTTCAAGCAACTCATGTGGTGCAATTTAGGACTCAAGTTTTAGATTTTTGTAACCCTCTCCTGTCCTGGAGCAGTAGGCTGTAGGACTGCTGTCGGCAGACAAACCTGTCCTGGAAGGGCCTCTTAATGGAACATTTCTGTTGAAACAGGCTGAGGAATGGTGTGCATTTGTTGATGTGGGTCCTTGCACCTTTTAGGGTTAATTTAGCTCCTGCGACAATGATAGCATATGCTGGGATTTAATGCTTATTTGGGTTTCATCTGACTTAGGAGTGAGCAAAACCCATCGAAAATCTGTTGCTGTTCATGGCCCTACCATGATTAAACCTTCCTTTCTGCAGCACACTGTACCCTTGGCGTGGGTACCCTTCTCCACAGAGAAGACACTCAAATTTGGGTAGAGGAGGGGTTGACTGGATTGCAGGGTGGGCAGAGATATGGATCCTAAACGTTTGCCTAAAGCTATCTGTAACTACAGTTGAACAAAACAACCACAAACCCCCTCCTCCTTTTCATGAACCCAGAGGCAGTGGTGAATGCATGGCATGTGCTGCTAACCTTCGTGTGGAGGGGATCAGGAAGTGGCAGAGCAGAACAGTGAGATTCAGATGGTGAGGTGTTAAAGGGGTGGACCTGATTCAGTGTTCTGAGTCTGCCAGAATTGGTGGTGGCTGCACTGGAGCAGCTGTAACCTGTGCAGAGAGGTCTGGGAAGCAGGCAGCTGAGGGAAGTGTGGGGTAAGTGGAGTTGGACCTCCCTTGGAATATTGCTGAGACTGCCAGGCATAGCATGTTGTCTTGACTCGTTTTTTCCAATGTGTTTGAAAAGGTGAACTGACCCAAAATGCTCAGAGCTCTAAGAAAAGGGGCACTTTTAATCCTCACATCAGTTTGAACTGAGCTCACAACTTTGTGAGCTTCAACTTTGTGTTCTGGATGGGGCAGAGAGAGGAAATGGTTAGATGCTAAAGCTTGGAAGTGAACCAAAATTTAAAACATTCTGTGACATACTCCAGTATTAGTGTGCTGCCTTTGTCTCTCAAGCTACTTTAGTTTACTGATGGAGAAGGTTGAAAGGTGATTCATTCATAGTTTACACGTACCTAAAAAGGGAAGAGGTTTCTGGTTGCTAGATGGGATTCAAATTTACCAGAGAGAGATCCGTTGGCAGTAAGCCAAAGTTGAAGCAGTTCAGGTTAGGAGGAAGGGCTGCAGTTTAAACAATAAGAAAAAAAGCAGGGGAAGCTCTTGGGCTGGCATTCAGCAGGCTCATCATCAGCTAATGGCTGTAAATGAGGGTTTCTATTTCTCTGTGGGCCTGCCTGTTGGGGAATGTGGTGCAAGTTATTACCGGTGGCCAAGAGTAGAAGGTGCAAGAGAGCCCTGCATCGGATGAGATGTATTGCACACAGGTGGGAAGGAATTGAGAAGTAGAGATCTTGGAAAGTTTCTTGCTCTTCCTTAGCCTCATTCTTCAGTGGTCTCTGGTTTTTGGGGCTTTGCACTGCTCTCGCCAGCATTTTCTCTGGAGAGGGTCAGGGTTGGTCCATCTCTCCCAGACCGTGCTGCCTGCTTCACAATGCTGCAGACCGCCAGCCTGGAACTAATGTGAAGCAGATGCACCAATGCCAAGGTCAGGACCTTACCAATATTTAAAGCACGTGTATGGAGTTGGCATGGAACACGCTGACCTCAGTGTACAATAGCAGCCAACCGACACACACATTTAGACAGAATAAATATTTGACAGCCTATTTCTCTATTCCCCAAAATGACCCCTATAAAAACAAGGTCCTGTTTACCTTTCTGATTCTCTGTGCATAGCGTTCTGAGAAGAAACAAGCTCTCTTCTCCATTCATTGCCTTCCTGTTCTTTTGGGTGAACCTGTTTCCAGGCAAGGATCAGGAATATTGGCTTGGCAAAACCCATGGCACCTTGGAGTTTCGCAGAAGTTCTGAAACGTGGGGAAAGCTGAGATTTGTTTTATTCAGAAGTCTCTTTCTCTGTGCCAAAGCACAGTGACTTGGGAAGTGGTGCAAGACCAGTGTTCAGTCTAAAACAAACGCCTTTACTTGTTTATGGCATTTTTCTTCTGCTGTTTCTGCCCCATTAATACATGCAGCACTTCCCATCCTTCTTCCTCTGGCACAGATTTCTAGGGAGACTGCAGCAGGCTTGGGTGTGCAGAAATAACAGGAGAGAAAGCTATGTGGTGTGGCTCATTCATTTGCCTTCGGTGTGCTAAACATGCCTCCTTTACATCCCTTGTATAGTAAGAGGAGACAGAGATTACAAAATAGTGATCTCTCTAATGAAACCCATCAGATTCCTCCTCCTTTTGTTGTTGTCCCATACCACAAAATCAGGATGCAGTAGGCAGCTAAAAGAAAACTCGTGGACATAAGTCAGAGGAAACACTTGATCTCTGACACATCTTAGACAAGAGGAAACCATTGTTGGCAATATTCTTAAGGCAAAACCAGGAACTTGGTGTTTACTTTTTTAAGGTTAGATTGAAAAAATGAAAAAGGAGAAAGAAGAATTGCAAGCCTTTTAATCCACACATGTCAGGTATAATATAAAGTCTGGCAGAAATTGATGAAGAGAACTGTCTCTCTCTCTCTCTCTCCCTCTCTCTCTCAATCTCTCTCCTGCTTGATGTTCCAGGTATGTGGTAAAATCCCCTTTCTTAAACATTCAGGAAAGCTCACATGTAGAGCCCACCTTCAGTCCAACCAACCTGACACTACAAGTCCTAATGCTTTTTCAAGTGCTTTTATTCTTTCACCTTTCTGTGACCCAGGGAAGTGCTGTCCCTCCCTTCTTGTCCTTTACATGTGTAGGTTTTCATCTGCCCTTCCTTGTGGCTGTTGCTTTTGCTGGTGATGCTGTCATGCTGAATGGCTGTCCATCTTGGCAGCTTTGGTTCAATAGGATGGGCAGCATGTGTTGCAGTAGCAGTGATCACAGAGGTGTTGGTAATTGTTGTCAGCAAGGGCAGGATGGGGGGAAAAACAGTCTCCAAAGAGCTTGAGCTTCTGCATCCTGCATCTGGACAGTCCTGGCGGGGAGAGCAAGAAAGCATGTGGGGCTGCCTGCGTATGGGCAGCTGCAGTGCCATCAAGTCTGGCCGTGTGGAGCTGAGCGAGGAGGGAGCTGTGTGCTGGGCACCTCGTGCCAGCCAGCATCTGTGACTCCCAGTGAAAGCTGGGAGCAGTGAAAACATTATGCAGCAGGGGACAGAACACACGTTTCAGATGGATTCTGGGTGGGCTGGCATCACACGTGTGCCTCTGGCAAAGATGAGTTTCACATTGTCTGGTTTCTCTTTTTGTAGCTGTCCCTCCCAAACTGAAGAAACTGAAAAGCCCAAACGTGCACGTTGGTGAAAAGATCTCACTGAAATGTGAGGCGACTGCTGGCAACCCTCAGCCATCCTACAAATGGTTTAAAGATGGCAAAGAGCTGAAGAAGAGCAAAGACATCCGGATCAAGTATGGGAATGGGAAGTAAGTATGCTATGGGGCTGCCCTGCCCTCTAACTAATGCTGAGTTTGGGTCTTGGGGAGCAGCCCTGCAAACTTCCCAGCTTGCTCCGTGTGGTACTGAGCTCCCAAGCAAATGCAAAACGGGCAGGGGAGCTGGGTCAAATGGACAGGCATGGCAGGGCTGGGAGGTTTGATGGATCATCAGGACTGAAACTGGCTGAGAAAGATGGTTGTATTGGGAAACCAGTGCCTATTCAGGCAAGTCTGTGGCTAGGCCCTACTGCAGGTTGTAACTGAAGTGGCCATTCACTATGTATGTCAAGCCAAGGATCTGCGTGTGTTATTTTTCTTGGTAGTTTCTTCTGGGATAATGCTGCAAAATCCAACAGGTAATTGAGGGGTGGGAAACAGCTGCAGGGACAGGAAGCAGAGCGGGGATGGGTTGGGGTTGGACTAGATGATCTCAGACTCTGCCTTTTCCAACATCAGTGATTCTCTGATTCTGTGAACCAGGGAAAAGGGGCTCCCACTGCACTTTCATTTAAATCAATCCATGTTATTTTTTTCAAGGCCAAATATTTACATATGATATATCCTAAAGTTATTCTGTAATTGTGACTGTGCTTACATTCATATATCCTGACCTAGCCAGCAACAAAGTCAGCTTGCAACTGCCTGATCCCTTGGAAACGTTAAAGCTAATTTTATGCCAACATATGTTATGCCTCAGTGTGTGAAAAATAGCTCATCTATTCTCATCACGCAGTTGACAGAGTATTTGCTTTTATAATTAGAAATTCTTCAAATGCTCAAATGGGTCATTGTCAATTGCTCTCATTTCACTGAAATCCTGTTAGCTTTGATTTTAAAGGCATGTCCCAAACGTCCGGTGTAGAGCAGTGACAGGATGGAATCCCACCCACAGCAGCACCCGCGCAGTCCCTGGGTCAGGGACACCAGTGGGGAAGAACAATCTTAAAACACGGTTGTCAAGTCACAACTTGGCATTTCCTAGTTTCCATGGCAGCGCGTTGGCTCGCAGCCTGCCAGTGACAGGCCAAAGCCATGTGCGTGTTAGAAGTGCTTCCTGCTGGCATAATAAGCCCGAGGATAAACATCTTAAAGAAGGCTGAGCACCTGGTTCTGCCAGCACCTGAGTCTCTCTTGGTGGCAAAGGTCTGAGCCCTAAGGTGTCCCTGCTCATCTGCTTTTCATCCCAGACCAGGAGCTGGGCAGCATAGAGGCCAGACCCCTGCAGCCATTGGGCTGAGGCTGCTCTGATGAGGTGCTCCTTGTCCCTTGTGCAGCAGGCAGCAGAGGGTTTGCTAGCTCTCAGTACCTGAAAATAGAGAGCAGGGTGATACTGGTGTTGGACCTTCCTCCTTCTGGACCTGGGTGCATGCAGAAGAGTACGTTAAAAATTGCTCTGTGCTGATGCAGTTTGAGGATCAAAGGAGTCCTTGGGAATCTGTGTTTCTTCATTAAGTGGCAAATGGGGATGAGCAGCAGAGGGAAGCAAAGCTGGGCATGGGAGGTGAGTACACATCACTCCTGCCAGCATGTTAGGAGAAGCTTCCCAAACTGTGAAGCTGAGAAAAGAAGACTTACTAGATGGTGATTAATACACAAAAATTGAGGATTGCACCTGGCTCCAATTAGAGATAAGATTGGTCTCAAGGTAATCCTTTGCTCTTTCATACAGTTGAGAGTAGAGTGAAACTTCCAAAGGGCTAATCCTGAACACTGAGAAGGGACTTTCATGGGGAAAGCACAAAAGACAAAAATCTTCACAGACCATGTGACACTTGCCCAGGTGCACGTGATCATTTATTTAAAAATTTGATCCAAAGACCTAATTGAGTTGTCTGCTGCAGCCAGGAAAAAGAAGCCCTGCCTGGAGGAGGTGTTGTACATGGCATGTCCCTTGGCCATGTGAGTCCTGTGCAGAAGTGGGCACAGCTTTGGATTTGATTCTTTACCTGCAGCTCTGTGGTCCTTAGACGACATGTGGAAGATTAGGATGGGAGACAAGAACATAACAGCATGAAATGGCTTTACCACTGTTTGCCTCACTTTCCTCCCTGCAGAATGGAGCTTCCCTGTGTGTATAAAGAGCCTCAGCATCTCTAGCTAGAAAGATGAACTGAAGCCCTCATATATGTGATCAAGTTTTTATCCAATTCTACCTTCCTTCCTAGAGTTGAGGAATAAGGGAAATATATGTTATAAGGAGAAGAGGAGCAGTTAACTGCATGTCACTCTTCAGCTTTTCCATCAATCCTCTTTCCTCTTGTTTTTCAAACTTAGTGGCAAACTTTTGGGTGCCATCTAACAAGGGAGGTTTTTGTTGTTTTTTTTTTTTCTTCGTTTTTTTTTTTTCCAATGGGTATTTGCTGGAGGGAGGGGAACAATTCTGATTCCTCCTTTCTGAACTGTGTGTTCCATCTGTAATTAGTAACAGGCTGGGGCAAGCCCAGCTTGCACAGAGAGGAAATTTCTCGTTAAGGTGGAAGAAATTGTTGGCTGGAGTTTTATCTCCTGCTCAATTTAAATAAAGCACAGTTGGTAGAGACCTTGAGAAATTACCCAGAAAGAACTGCGTTCCATAGTGAAAGTAAAGCATAGTGACTGACCCACCCCTTCTGAGCTGCCAAAGGGATAGCATTTCCTGTGAGTGCACCTGAGATGGATTGAGGCCACTGGGTGCCAAGAAGTTAAGGCTGAGTTTTGACTTTCGAACTGTCCTGGCAAATGGTCAGATGGCAACTCTGGAGAGAGCTGGGTGACTTTCTGTGTGCTGACACGTAGGGACACTACCCAACTTCAGGGTGCACTCAGAACTCTA
The DNA here is from genome assembly GCA_028571105.1 of Tragopan temminckii. Classification (NCBI taxonomy): domain Eukaryota; kingdom Metazoa; phylum Chordata; class Aves; order Galliformes; family Phasianidae; genus Tragopan; species Tragopan temminckii. The sequence goes on along the minus strand of JAOWBP010004313.1, from coordinate 590,132 downwards.
CCCTGAAACATGCAGACTGTGCGCTGAAATCAGAGGGATGTGGTCTGAGAGCCTGGCAGGCTGCTTGCTGTTCTTACAGCCTCTTCTCTTTGTGTGCTCTCTTACCAAGAGAGATTGCTGGGTGATACAGTAGGCATATCATTAGATTGGAGAGGGCTGGCAGTTCAGTTTGGGACAGGCTGACCATATGACATCCCTTGGGAGTAGTGTCCTACTTTCAGTATCACCAGGAATCCCTATTGTTAGCCCGTAAGTGGAGCCAAGGGATACCCTCCTCTCCTGTTTCTGTACAGTAGTCCCCGAGGCGATGCTAGCTGGGGCAGATTCATTGCTGGGGTCTTCCTTGTAGAGCTCCCTGCTGTAGATTATTCCCCACCCACAATGAATGGGGCTGTGGTCTTCCCTGTGCAGCTCACTGCTCTGGAATGAAGGCAAAAAATAATAATAATGCCAAAGCAGCAGGGGAAAGAGAGTGCCAATAAAGATAAATGATTTCCTAATTAAGCCTGGAGACAAGGAGGGGCAAAGAGAACTGTTGAAGCCTTGTGGGAGCCAGAGCGAACCCAAGCAGGCTATACCACCACTCTGGCAGGGGTCTTCAGCCTGACATTTTTAAACAAAGGAAAAAGCTCACTTGACAATGGATCTTGCAAGAACAATTCCAGATGCCTTAAAGCTAAGACTCTTCTTGAGCACCGGTGTTGTTATAATCACCAGGGGAGCTTCTCTCTTGCTAACTCTCACGATGTCATTATAAGTCCCCAATACTTGGGATTTGGTTTAGCTGCTGATGGCACTATATTGGAGGGGGTGTGAAAGAGAGTATCTCCTTTGTTTGCCTGTTTTTTGTTTTAAAGGAGATGATGGACATCATTTTGGCCAACGCACCTGGGACTCAACCAGGGAACTTGAGAACTGAAAGGAGAAGCAGTTGGGTCTTGAGCTAGAACAATACACAAAGCCTGCAAGTTAGGGCTCATGAGAGATTCAGGGAATGGGCATTCGATCAAGCACGAGTGAGTTATAGTGACTAACAAGTTATGGCCAGATGCTGAGCGGCTTCAACTGATGGTGTATGCAGTCACCACGGGCATGGAAGGAGGCTTATGTGCCTGAAATTTTGTCTCTTCTTTTCCAGTGATGTTGGCTGGTTAAAAAAAAAAAAAAAAAAACTCCCTATCTTATCTTAGTCCCTTGCAGCTGCACAGTGACATGACTTAGGCTGGAACACTCTCACTGAAACATCAATTGAAATCCCATTCGTCCAGCTTAATGCTTTACCTGGCATCTGGAGAAGAAGGGTGGGGTGGTGGCAGAGGTCGCAGGCAGTTCATCTGGGATAGCACACTGTATACCCACAGTCATGAATTTGTTTGGTTCTCCTTATATGTCATGGATCAGGCACTGGCAAGGATCCGTGGCACATGCTAACTGCAGGAAAAAAAAAGACTTAAGAAATGAATGATGTTCCAAATGCTCCAGACTCAGAAAGGAGCCTCAAAACTGTAACTGAATCTCTTGTACAACCCTGTGTAATATGATACATTTCACAGAGGTTTTGAAGGAGTCTGTCCATCCAAAGGTGTTGTTCCATGCTGCTTTTCCATGACCTTATGTCTGTTCCTGAGAGGCATGTGTTTCTCTGATCTAAGTACTTCCAGCCTGGCTTTGCTTGTCTCCGTTCCTGTGGTCAAAGAAGGGCTTCCACCAAAGACCACTGCTTTTAATATGGCACCTCTCTTCCTACCTCCCCTGATTTAAAACTGTCTGGTTTTGCTTTAAAGGTTCTCTCTGACCTTCCTTCCATGTCTGGCAATCCCTAATGTTTTAGTCCTACCTCTGAATTGCCCATCCTATCAGTTTCCATCTAACGTGATACCCTCCCAAATGAGGACCTCTGTGCTTTCCCCCCCAGAAGCACCAACCCTTTCTTCTGGTCCCAGCTACAAAAATAGCTGTAGTTCTGTTGCTTCTGCTATAGTGAGGCCTCTGCATACTGTCCTAACTGCATCCCTACCTGAGGTTTCCTCTCTATTTAGATATTTGCTTTTTGAACAGGGAGGTGTCTGTTCTGTGTTTGGTACTGAGAGGTCCCTGGCTCCTGGGAGACTGCTAGCATGCATGTGAGATGTCATAACAAAGAGGGAAAGAGCTTGCTCTGAGCTGCTCCATGATCTACATTCTCCCAAAAGGAATTCAAACCTTGGCATTGGGGTTTGAGGAAAATTCTTCAAAATATCCGTGGGATGGATCAATTGCCATGAATTCCAGGACAAGAAATCCAAGGGAATCCACTGTGACATGAGAGGGTTCATCAGCCTTAACCAAAAATCTGTTTTTATGTATGTTTTGCCTTCACTCTCTGGCAGTTGCCACAGACTTGCCAGCACAACGGCAGTAGCACACAGAGGTTTGTCTCTCAGCTGAGTGACCACAAATCCACTCTGGGCGTGTGGTTGGATTTCACTGCCCCAGCTGTCCTGCACCTCTTCACAGTACCCAGACAGCCATGGCAGTATGGAGATGCAGCCCAGTGCTGAATGGGAGGATGGAGGGGGTTGCACAAGTGACCCTGCTCTTTGGATTGTACTTATTGATCTTCTGCCCTTTTGCTGACGCTGTGTGACCCAGGAGGGACTCCAGCTCTCAGACCAGTGTCAGTGTCAGCTCTGCAGAGTGAGGACTGGTCGAGTCTTCCTTTTAAAATCAGCCTGCCCCAAGCCTGGGCACAGAGAGAGAACAACACTGCTGAGCAGAGAAGGGGCAAATCTGCTTTTCAGGTTAGAACAGCACTTTAATGTTGGGGGACAGGGGTAGGAGAGATCAGGCAAAGGGGGTCTGGGGATGGTTGGTCCTGCCCTGGGCCCCCACAAGGACATTCGCTGTCTTTCACTTCTCCCACGATCCCAGCAGTCAAACCCCGAGCAGGCCAGGTGATGGTGTGAGGGAAGGTGGAAGGAGGACTTCGCCCACTACAAAAGAGATGGAAGCTGAGCTGAGAAGTCTGAACCTTCCTTTTCTTACCCATCTTATTTGATTGCTTTGCTTGAGGGTTTGCTTTTTTTTTCAACCTTTCTCATTCACTGTTTTTAAAGCTAATCCTGAACTAGCCAGATCTTGCCCTAGAGTTCATAGCATCCAGCGCAGCCATGTGTTCTCAGGCACCACAAGCACAGCCAGCTTGCCCAGCTCTGTTGTGCTGGGCAGGGGAGAGCTTGGGGCTGTTTCCATCTGGCTGTGCAGGCGAGAGCATGGTCCTGACTGCCCCTTCTGCCCTGTCTGGCGGAGCTACTTTGCCATGGCCATCCTTGGTCTGCTTCGCATTGCAATGAACTCTACCTGATTTTCTCATGCTGCTTGCTGGGGAAGACGAATGTGTTCCCTGAGGCAGGGACACTGAGAGCCCCTGCTCAGGCCAGCAGAGCGGCTGATGGTGGGCTGTTGCCAGATGGTGCTTTGGGACTGTAAGCTGGAGGGCTGGATGGTCTGAATCTTCTTGCCAGCCATAAACCCGCTTTCTCAGGGCGAATTCACCATTGTGCAGAGTGCCAGGACAGCACGTAGGCACCAATTGAATCATTGGAGGGTGTGCAGGCAGTGCACGTGGCACAGCGCCGGCCCCTGTGCTCTCTGCAACACTGCTGTGCTGCCTGCCCTGGCTGGCTGTTCAGAGAGGAAACGAGTTAATAGGTAACCACAGCAGCCTATTAAATGCCCTTTGCAAGAGTCACATCTGAGAATTTCCTTTTCCTAGGATCTCACGTGTTTTTACTATGGGCAGTTTTCATTGACAATGTAGAGGCCAAATAAGGCATAGTCTTCCAGTTTTCTTCACTAGCTAATTCCTTGACTTTTTTATTACTTCTGTGTTAGCTCTTCTATTTTTAGAGGACTCATAAAATACTACAATGGTAATAATCCGAGAGCTATTTTTGTCCTGCACGATGCAGAAGCAGTTGAACTCACTCAGGGCTCACCGAGTCCTCACAGATCGATGTCCGCAGGCAGTGCAGGCACCAAGGCGCACAGCTCTGCGAGGAAGTGGCCTGGGAAGAAGGTCCGGTTTCCACCTGGCAGTAGGGAGGAGGAGAAAAATGATTCAAGCTAACTGAAGTGCTGGTGGGAACATGAGTCCCGTCACGAAAAGTTCCTCCCTGGGCGGGATGAAGCGCCTGTTTCTTTTCCTCTCGCTGTACAGGAGGCCTCAGGGCCTGAGCTCATATTTCGGTGTCTAACTCTGAGATGTCTAAATTACAGCAAATGAGGCCACCCTTCCTGGCCAGGATTTGCCAGGATCTTTGTGTAGGTCTCAGCCAAGGGTTGATCTCCCTGCTTCCCATTGTAGTCTGGAGATTGGCACTTCAAACTGCCCTCTGGGGGACTTGTTCTCTTGGCTGGAAAGGTATTTTGGGGATCCTGTTCTGGCCAGGCTGAAGGGCTCCTTGTGGATTCCATCCCCCAGGGCTTGCGGACAACCTATTCTCCATGGCTCACTTCTCCATTGGCACTACAGGAGATAATTAGTGCGTGGCTAAGTCATATGTGCTGAGGGTCAGAAAATACAATGAGGCAGATTTTCCCCTGGAGTACAGAAATGTCAGCAGTGTTACGCTGCACTGAAATGATGGCATCTGTCAGTGACCCCAGCCCTTTCACTGAACAAACAGCCCGCGGCAGTGCCTTCCTCCAGAAGAATGGCATCGTCTGGCAGCCAGGCACCTCGGGAGGAGCACAGCAGGGCTGTCCCAGGGGCCAGCATCCCCAGGGAGCACAGCCCAGAAGGGCAGCAGGGGACAGGGAACTGTGGAAGGTTCCTCCTAGTGCTGTCACTTGGCACTTCTTTACAAACACACCTCAACCATCAAAGAAACAAAATGTCTGCCCTCCAGGCAGCAGGAGAAAGAATGCAAACTTGCAAAACCAATTTCCTAAGCAGCTTTGAGGTATTTCAGAAGCATGTGAAAGTAGTAAAATGGAACAGAGATGGACTGGTCATCTTTCTCTTTGCCACACACAAGTCACGTAAGGCCTAATCTCACTCACATCTTCAGTGGAGTTCATCTTGTGAAGAGTCAATATTCATGGTTTCAAACTAAAAAAGGAGAGACTTAGATTAGATACAAGGAAGCAGTTTTTTATACTGAGGGCAGTGAGGCACTGGCATGAGGTGCACAGAGAGGTGGCAGTGCCCCATCCCTGCAGGAGCCAAGGTCAGACTGGATGGGCTGTGAGCACTGATGGAGCTGTGGGTGTCCTGTGCGCTGCAGGGGCTTGGACTGGATGGTCTTTTGGGGTCCCTTCCAACTCAAGCAATTCTATGATTCTATGATTCATGTGCTTTAAAAGGTTCAGACTGGTGCTCTGAAATAAGGTAGTTCTCTGACTGTTTCAGGGCTTACTGTAAGAGGAAATTTCATTTTGCTGTGGCTATGCTCTACATTAAATCTCATCCTCTTCTGTACCTTTCATTTCTCTCCCCTAGGTCTCTTGCCTGACGTTATACATTGTACTGTTGAGGTCATTGGTCCCAAAAAAAAGCTCTTGATTTTTTTAAGGGGATCTTGCGATCTGGGAGAGATTCAACAAGCTGTGTTAAAAAATAAAAATAATCTCCTTTGACAGTACAACAGTCATGTGCATTAAAACAAAATAATCCTTTTTGGTTTCACCTTGATATAGAGATTCTATAAATACTAGTATTGCTTTATATTCTGCTCACGTTCTCCTCCAGTTCCAGGTAAAAGATCATGTCTCTCATCCTGTTAGTGGAGATGAATCTGTCAAGTATGACCCCTTTCATTAGCCTTTTGTGTCACTAAATAACTTACTAATTTGTATATATGGAATTTAAAAACCTTTATCTGCAAATGATCACGGACATGGGTGATACAGAGTGGATTTTTCCAGTTACTGCACGCGGCAAAACGTGCTGTGCATATGAGATCACGGTGCAGCCAATAATCATTAGAATAACTGTTGTCTGGCAGCTGCAGGCAGCATGTTTGTTAACACTTTCAGCTTTCAGGACCTGGCCTTGACCCTTCGCTGACTGTTCCTACACCTGTCTCTGTGGAGGGAGAGGGGAATGGGGTCCTGCACTGGTTTCTACAGCCCCATAGGGCCAAAGCCCATCATCCAGTGCCTGTCACACCTCCCCAGCAAGTCTGTGCATCAGCCTGTTGGTTTAGACCCCCACATTTGAGCATGTTGGTCCAGATAACTGGCTTTGCGCTGTGGAGTAGGGGAGACCTAGGATTAGTGGAATTCAGGAGACGTGCTGTCAACATTCATTTTAAAATTGTTCCACATGGGGCCAAAACTCTTGTAATTGAATGCTTGACCACATCCTGCAGAACAGGGCATTGCCTGTATCCTGGGAGATGTACCAAGTCATCTCAAGTGCTTTTCATTTGCTAACACAGCAAGTGAGATGTTCACGCCGTGTCCTTGCACCATGGCTCCCAGTAGAGCAGCATGTCAGGGTGTTGAAGAGATGTCAGTGCACTTCTGTGAAGGACTTTCTATGGAAAATCATTTGCACAGCCCAAAGTCCTTCCTAGATGACATATGTAATGTTGCAAATATTTCCAAAGATAATGGTTTTCCACATTAGAGGAATTTTGCCTTCAGCAACGTAGGCCAGTGGGACCTCTTTTTAAATCTGCCAGTGCTTCCAAGCTTCTCTGTCAAGTGATTGTATGACACAGACCTGAGACAGGAGCTTGGGGTGGGAAGCAGAAGGAGATGTTCTCACCAGAAGAGAGCATAGGGTGTTTTTTGATAAGCTGTTTAAACCAGAAGGAGATGTAAAACAGAGAGTCTGATGAGGGATTTCCCTTGTGGTCTCATGAGTGGTTTTTGGTGTGTGTTGAAGGCTGATTGATCTCTGTCAAATTAGTTAACAAAGGGTTTTGCCTTGTCGTCAGAGAGACATCCTGGAAAATGAGACATGAGCCAGGTGGAGGGAAAGGCGATGACCTTTTCCTGTACCACCACAGAGCCCCGTGCAGCTCCCATTCCCACAAAGCCCACTGCATGGGTTGTTAGGCCATGTGAGCAGTCATCATCTTCTCATCTTCCTAGGTGCTTCTGGCCAGTTAGTTGATCATGTGGATGTCAGCCCGACGTGTCTGTAGAACACAATGGAATGCGTGTATTTGGGGGAGACAAGGTGCTTGCCCTGTTTGCCCAGAGAAAGCTACAAGATAGTTGTTTAGATCAAACCTCAGGACTTTGGTTTGCAGGCTGGAATACATGGGTACATTACCCCATGACCATAGCATGCGGGTTTGAGTGTGCAGCACAGGTGGACATGGCCAGGGAGGCACTTCACAGCAGCTGAGCTACTTGCCTTCCTTGCTAAGGTGCAGAATGTGCTGCTCCTCTCCTTCCTGCAGGCAGATCTTGGTGTTCTTCAGTAAAGTGGCATTTCTCTGGTGCAGGCCTGTGTGCTGAGGAGTTGGGGCTTTAGGTTCAACCCCTCACAAGACTTCTTGACTTTCAATATGTGGCCTTCCTGAGGATGGGAGTAGATGTCAGACCAAACCACGGTGTCAGGCTAAGAGCAGTGGGTTCAAAGGGATATGGCCAGTTAGGAAATCACGATGGCTGTGATTCCTGGGAAGGGTCTCATTTGAATCCTGATCAGCTGGTGAGATCAGGCAGACCATCTCCTGCAGAAGGGGTAACTTACCAGGCAGCGTAGCAGGGCCAGGAATGGTTATCAATTCATGAAGATGGTTAGCAATTGAGTAAGAAATGTCTGCTATACTTTTCAACAGAAAGATTTCCAGACTGCAGTTCAACAAGGTGAAGCTGGAAGATGCTGGGGAGTACAGCTGCGAAGCGGAGAACGTTTTAGGGAAAGACACCGCAAAAGGCAGCCTGAATGTGAGAAGTGGTAAGTGAAGAAGTCAGTAAATGTCTTGAGCCATTTGTCATTCAAGCAGAAAGCGGGAGGTTCTGCAGGTGATCTGTCTTGTATTTTGTTTCATGCTTTCAGGATATCAAGTAAAACAATCTTGGGAGATAAGAAAAATGAAGCTTAGCATAAATGTTTATCTTTGTTATCTGTCACTGGCAATGTGGTTCATTTACATTTTAAATAAACTTACAGTCTATGTATTTTTTAAAAAGGGCAAGGAAGAAAGAAAGCTGGTGGGCTTGATGTTTTATTTTTTTAAAGATTTTCTGAGAAGCAAAACACACCAGAAGACAAGTAATTAAACCATAGCTTTGCGATGAGTGAAGTTGCTTCTGGTTTTCATCCTAGAATGTGTGCTCCATCTCTTAGAGCTCAGCGGATGGAGTCTGAGGTTAGGTGGTTTTATTATTATCTTGGTCATCGTAATTATATTGCTTAACATGATGGTTTGGATGCGCCTTCCGGCTCTGAAAGTCCCTGCAGTGGTTGCCAGAAGCCGGGAGGGTGTGAGCAGGGGAGGGTTGGCTGCTGTGAGCTCTGTTGCCTCAGCTTTAATTCCTGCCATTCAATGGCCGCTGCGGGAGCCCCAGCTCTGCCATGTGGCCCTTTGGCACAGTCCAGTTTCACTGCTGCTGTGCTCTCAATAACACTGGTCGCATGTGATGGAAGGTACCTTTTTCCCACTGCTTTCTGGCATTGTTTTCTCTATTAACCTCTGCCTCAGCAAGGTCTGCAGTCCCGGATGTTTTGTGAGGCTGGAATACTGCACACCTCCCCCTCAGTTTCGCTCCTGCACAAAGCCAGCGCTTGCAATGCCTGAGGAAGGCAGCCCATGCTCAGACCTGGAAAGTTAGCCTTGCTTTCTTTCTGATCATGACAGGGAAGGTGTCCAGAGCAAGCCAACAGAGGCAGTGCCGCTTCTTTTCTCTGACCCATGCTCTGGCTGTTCCATCACGATGTGAACAGCTCTGTTGGGCTGGGAGCTGCGTGTACAACCATCTGTGTGCAGCACAGCCAGTGCCTGCCACCACAGCCCTGCACACCTCCTCCACTCCTCCAGCCCTTGCAAAAGAGGAAGACCTGCTACATCATCGTGCATGCTGCTCACAGCACTAGGGCAATGCACATCAGGCTGCAGCAGCTCCCAGGTGTAACTCCTGCTGTCTGGTCAGGGCAGGAGCATGTGGCTCTCACTTGTGTTGCAGGGAGTGTAAGGACACACTTGAGTTGCTCAGTAATGATTTGAGAGTACAAAAGCAAAGAGACACAATAATCACCTTTACCTGGTTGGAGATGCAGGCTGCAAGGGCTGCAGATCCAGTAAATAGAAGGTAGCCTGATGTGCCCTGCTTGTGGTGGGGTCTTGATGAATCTGTTTTCTAAGCAGCCTTGAAAATCTACCTTTGGCTTTTGAGCTGAGCGGCATGCACACCTTGCTGCTGCTGTTTGCAGGTCACCTGGCAGGAGAGCAGGTATTTGCAATTAAAAGTTAGTTGTGGCCCTTTGCAAAGGTAAATAGGATGTTGTTGATCACTGTAGACTTTTGCCACTCTGCTGCTCACTTGTGCCCTTCTGTTGCTTCTCCCTGGAGCTCCTCAGGGCAGAGCACCATTCATCTGTGCCTGTGCACTCGCTTATGGAATCTTCCTCTTTCCTTCCACAACGTCCATACTGCTGGGGCCTGGGAAGCTTTCCTCACCTCCCTTCTGCACACTCCCTTCTTCTGTGATACCTTTCAATAGAAAGCTTCCCAAGAAATCCGCTTGTCTCTGAACCCACGTATGCTCTTCTGTCCCTGCTTGCATTACTCTTTGAGCGTTTTCTGACTACATCTCAACTCTGTCTGTACAACCCTATGAGTTGACAGCAATTAATCAGAGGTGAACAATCTCCCTCTCCTCGAATCCTCCCTCTTTTCCTGAAGCTCACTCCAGCTATTGCTGCTTCAGTTTATTCTGCTTCTCTATTCAACTTTGTCACTGTTGCCCCATCCCTTGGGACAGGGTCCTTTGGAGGGTGGAGGCTCCTGAGCCCCCCGGGTACTGGCTGGCAGAGATGCTCACACACAAGACCCTTGTGTCTGTGGATGGGGATGTCTCTGCTGGCAAGCATTTCTCAGCCTGATGAGGCAAAGTTGCTGTTGCAAAGTATTCATTGCTGTATTCTATTCCACTACAACTTTTCATCCTTTATCACTTGCACAAAGAACCACTTTAGTCCCATATATCTGTCTCAAATCACTGAAAATGCCACACTGAAAAGAGATTTTTCTTAGAGAGTGGCTGCAGTGCCATGGCCCCTTGTCTCTTAGAAAATGCCCATTGGCCAAACTCAGCAGCTTATCTCTCCTCTGCAATTCTGGAATTTCCACAAAATACCCAGCTTGAAAATAGAAGCTTTCCCTTTGAAAAGCTTTGGAAGGGTGTCGGTTTCTGAGGAAATACTTCTGGGTTTCATCAAAATCTGTTGTGCTTTGATGCTCTTTTCAGATTTTTATTACTTTGAGGTAAATTAGATGCTTTCTTAGAAAAATGTCCCATTTCTTCTCTATTGGTAGTGTAATATTGGCATCACAAGTGGGAATGAGAGCATAGCTAAGATGTGACAGTTTCAGACTCTTTTTTCTCAGAAAATTACTAGGCAGCTCCTTGACTAATGCCCCACCACCTCCTTTGCTAAGAGCTCCGGGAAAACTTTAACTTTTCCTACAAACCTCTTTGCTTCCCTTCTATTTCCTTTTTCCTGGTGGCCTCACCACCTTGTCTCCGCACAGCATTGCCTCCTGGTGCTTTCTCCTCCCTGCCTCTGGTGGCTTTGATCCAGAAGGGGCTCTTGCTGACAACTGCCCTAGTGGCTGTGGGCAGCGGACTTTCCCAGCCTCCTGCACTGTAAAGAGGTAATCACTACATGTGCTGGGCTCCCACACTGCCTTCATCTTGGTCTTCATCTCTTTCCAGCTCTTCCATCCCTTGTAAGAGCATGACTTTGTGTCGCAGAGCTGCAAATACTTACAGGGTGGAGGCTTGCCATCATGAGCCCATCTCACCTTTTCTTCAGCTCCACGTTTTTCTCACTGTTTTGCTGTGCTCTTTGCACTCTCACGGCTGTCAGGGCAGTGATGTCCCATGGCGGTTTCACTCATTGTACACTCAGTGAACCCTGAGCCCTTTCTGCCTTTTTATTGTGATAGAGGCCCAGGTGGTATAAGTCCCTTTATGGTGAGGGGACCGACATGCACTGTGCCATCCCCCTGCAGGGACACGTGTTTGTTTGCCTCTCCCCCAGTTATCCATCTGAGCATCCCCTCACCAGTACTAACACGTCAGCAGCCTCCCCAGCCCATTCTGTCCAGCAGCACCTGCTCTCGTCCTCCTCCCTGCATAGCCAAGCCCCGTCTTCTCTGTTCAAATTAGATATTTTGTTCACTACTTTCTTACCTTAATTTCCCCAGGAACAACGAAAGCACCACAAGTTTTACCAGCCACAGAAACTAAAATAGTTGTTATGGAAGAAGAGTGTAAGTACCTCTCCCCCCCACTCCCATACAGCTTCTTTCCCCTTATTTGTTTTGTTTTTATGAGACAAATTGCATAAACGCTTGATTGCCTCCTGAAATCTTCTTTAATTACTACTCTTCTTTGATTTCTCCCAAAGCCCTGATCTTCCACTAAATCTTTCAAAATATAATTTATATTGCTGTGTCCATCTTGGAGAGGGAGAGGTTAATAGCTACTGCAATGGTAGTTAGAAGAACACACTACTTAAAATTGGTGGTGGATTTTAAGTGTCTGCAGCTCTTCCAGTGTGTGGCTTTACTGATACTTCTGAGATGTGCTTGTTGCAACCTTTGGCTTACGGATTTATTTTATTTTAACTTTTGGGTCTAGGTGAAAAAAAAAACAACAACAAAGCAGGCTACAGGAAATACTAGAAAGAAGACATAAGGCTCCTAAGAATATGTCAAAAGAAAAAGGCACAAAATACATCTGCTCACTGCTGTCACATTATTTCTTGAGTTTCCAGAAAACAGGAAAAGATTTCCCAAAATGTTTGATTTGATTTGATTTGGTGGAACTGCTTCTTAACATTCCCTCAGATTTAGTTGTCATGAGTGCAGTAGAAAATAGGCACAAATGCAAATCAAAGCATGGAGCAGTGTATACAAGTGTAACTGGGAGCCAGGCTGTTGGCTTGTCTCCTTCTCTTGGGACGCACTATTTGTGTGACGGAGAGCCTCTCCCTGCTCAGGGACACTGCAGCTCGCAGGGAGCATCAGCACGCTGGACAGCCCACCAGGAGCCTGTCCAAAGGCGAGCCGAGGACCAAGCAGGCATTTCCACATCTGTGCTGTATCTCCTTTCCAGCTGCTGAGCTGACAGTGCAGCTGGCTGCACCTCTGTGTTGACAATTCCGCTTTCCAGATTTTATAGGAATGTTTTCTGTTTGGAAAGCTTCATTTTTATGATTTTAAAGGAAATCTGATTCTAAAAGCTTTTCTGCTTAGAAGACTATGCTTAGCACTTGACCAGCAGGTTGAGGGAGGTGATTCTGCCCCTCAGCTCTTGTGAGACCCCACCTGGAGCACTGCTTCCAGTTCTGGTCCTCAACAGAAGAAGGACATGGAGCAGGTCCAGGGGAGGGCCACAGAACAATCAGAGGGCTGGAGCACCTCCTCTATGAGGACAGGCTGAGGGAGCTGGGACTCTTTAATGTGGATAAGAGAAGGCTCTGGGGAGACCTTATAGCAGCCTTCCAGTACCTGAAGGCGGCCAACAGGAAAGCTAGGGAGGGACTTTTATGAGGGCAGGTAGAGACAGAATGAGGGGAAATGGCTTTAAAATGGAAGAGGTTAGATTTAGACTAGATATTAGGAAGAAATTATTTCCTGTGAGGGTACTGAGACACTGGAAGAAGTTACCAGAGTGGCTTTGGATGCCCCCACCCTGGAAACATCCAAGGCCAGGCTGGATGGGGCTGTGAGCAACCTACGCTAGAGGGAGGTGGCCCTGCCTATGGCAGGAGGTTGGAACTAGGTGATCTTAAAGGTCCTTTCCAACCCAAACCTTTCTATGATTCTATAATTCTATGGTTCTACAATTTTATAATTCTATGATTTGCTCTTTCATTGTTCTTAGCCTTCCACTGCACTGGTCACATCATGCTGGGATGTGGCAGCATTGATGCAATGACAATACCATCTTTCCCCAGAATTTTTCCTTTGTGCTCATCAGCATAGGTCCATACAGTACATTTTCATCACATTAGATATATGCTCATTGCAGTGAAAGCAAAATTTCAGCAATAGAAAGGAAACATGCAAAAATGCTGTGTGACCTGCACAGAACTTTGTCCTTTGGAAGAACTTTTTTCCTTTGCTCTTTCAGCGTGGTAATGCCTGCTTGGCTGTCTGCTTTTTTCTTACTGATATGAAGAGATGGTAAAGTCTCCAGACATAAAGTTGTAATCAACTATTTCCTTTACATTCCTTTTTTATGATCTCTCTCAACTTTTAAGCTAAAAACACATTATCACTAATTTTCATGCATGATCACTGCTGGTCTATCACAGAACTGCATGTGTCTAACATATGGGGAAGTAATGAAGATGTTGTGAGCTCTGATGATCTGGAAGGATGATAAGTATCTCATTCTTATAAATTTCTTGCATTTACTGTACATGTCTATATTCAAAAGCTTGTCTGTAGTCATAGGTTTTCTCACCTCGTTTTTTCACTTAAATGTTGAAAAAAATCCACTGGATTTTAAACATTATCTTAAGACAGCACTTTGTGAGCTGGAGCTTGGTGATAGCTGTAGTTCCTTGGGAAGGGAGTGTGCCTTGTGCAGGTAGCTTGGGCACATCGCTGCCTTTCTGCCCATATTTCCCCTCTGGAGTATTGTTTAACCTGTTAAATACTGTTAGATACCACCTTGTAAGTGCAACTGCCAGCAAATCCTGCTTCCCTCCTCTTCAACAATGGCTACAGACCTCTGGTTACTGCTGCACACTTGTCCCAAGGCAGGCTTAGATGCCTTGACAGGACTCGAAACACAACCCACATCTCCAAGGTGTTCTGTTCTTGGCTAATGTTCTTCTCTGGAAGACTACTGTTTGTCCTACTGTTTTCCATCTCAACATCTTCCCCTGGCTAGCTGGCACTTGACATGAAGCTACTAAGTGCAGGGGAGCAAGCCTGTACCGTCAGTTCTTAGAAATGTTGTTATGATGGTGTACATGGCATCTCTTCCCCAGCTGCTGTTCCCTTTGCCTGCATGCAGCCTGCAGCAGGGCCCCTGGCTCCCTTTGTCAGGGCACTGGTTGGTATGGGTCTCACAGATCTCGTAATGGTAAAGAGAAACCAGGCATCTCATGCCGTTTTCTCTTTTCTGTTGTAGACAGTACTGATACTAGTGTGGATTTGGGACTAAAGCCAGAAAACTCAAGTGATCTGGATTCAAATCTGCCTTGCATCCCAGTCCAGCTCATGGGGGGGCAACAGTGTAGCTGGGGGAAGTACTGTACCCACTATGGGATATATGCATGGGGCACCACTCCTTCAGTGGTGTAACACCTTCAGGTGAGAGCCATTTAGCAGGTGTAACAAGCTGTGCCATGGAGTATGATGTGAGTTGGCCTGGTCACAGAGGCGTAGTGTCAATCTTAACAGCTTTAGTCCACATAGTCAAGCTAGACTCTGAAGGCCAGATTCCAAAGGGAAATCTCTGTTGTCTGAGAAATTGCTTCTGTGATGTTATGTATTTTGCCATGATACAGCTGTCTTTCCCCTTCTCTGAATATATATTTATGTCTGTGTGTTGCTGGACTAGAGCAGCCACAGAGATGCTTGCTTAAAAAAGCACTGGGGCTTAGAAGAGAAGACATACCTGCTGCTCTTCTCAGGGAGTTTTTCTGATGAGCCTGTAAGCATGAGATACTCGCAGTAGCCTTGTCCATCGTGAAAAAGTGTTAAATAAGACATGTTGTCTTGTGTTTGTCACAGGCTAAGGTTGTGCACTGGGTGGCTACAATGGCTCAGTTCACAAGCAGGAACTTGCAGGGATGGGGTAACTTGATCGTGTGTCATGATGAAGAGAGAAACGTCCTTTATACTCATTCCAACATCCAGAGTACTCAAAATGGTAATGTGATCCTGTCACTGTGCAGCATGAAGCAGCCAGACAAGGTCCTGGAGTCTGTGGCTACAGACCTGCTTGGTAAACAGAACAGGAATCATTATCAAAGTTCAGAAACATTCTAATAGATACAAAAATGGAATAAAGTTCAGAGCAATATGTAAAGCATTCTGAGATGTAAAGTCTATGCAGGATGAAGATACTAAAACTTTACCAACGTTTCATTTCCAGAAGGTGAGGTAATGTTTGAAATCTCTGAAAAGGGCAGGTAACTCCTTTTGCTTGTTTTCTGCTACTGGGTTTTCCTCTAATCCCTTTCCTTGATTTGGACAAACAGGTGAACTCTTAAGGGTTAAAGGAGAGTACAGGCTGCAGGAAGTGTGGTTTGGATACCAGCAGACAATGATGAACAGGTGCTCTAAAACAACATGTGGATCACTGCAGCGTGCACACCTGGGCTCTCTTCATGCCCTTTGTCTGGGACACTATCCAGCTAATCTGGCTGAATGTCTTCCCTTTGCTAGCCTGTGTGGGCTGGGCAGTGTTTGCTGGGCTATCTAATTTCACTCCACTGATGCTCTGCAGCATAGTGAGGTTTGGGAGCAGGTGACAGAAAGATGGAGACAGAGCAAGAGAGGCAGTGCTGAGTTGTGCTGATGAACTTGGGTGAAAGACGGGCTCTCTGTATTGATTTGCAGGGTTTTTAATTCAACCACTCCCTTAAGTCCCTTTAAATATTGTCATGAGAGGGTAGGTGAAACAGCCATTCTTCCTCCAATAAAGTTCACCTCTCTGTGCATCTTGTTGATGTCACTGGACTTAATTTGGACTGATTCAGTCTCTCCCTCTCCTATTTACTGCCTTCTCCATGGTAAATGATGGGAATTCTTTCAGTACTTCTCTCTCCCAAGTGAGATAAACCTGGTGGGCTGCCACAATTACAGTGGCTCAGTGGTGTCTTTTCTCACGTGTGGTTGTAAGTCACATCTGATTGAAGCAAAACTTGAGCATCTACCACAGTAAGATGTGCTGAGTAATTAATGTTCAGTCAATTCTCCTCGTGCTCCTTCAAGGCCTATCTGGCATGGTCTTTACTGGATAGCAGATCTGCTCAACGATTGTTAGGTCAATAACTGTTCATCCCACGTCAGTCCAGTCTAAAGGCACTGTACTCTCCTAGAGCTATTGATACAAACACAAGCATGGTGCTGTTGGTTTGGAGTGGAAGGGTGTCCAGCCAGCTCAGGGCACAGCTGGAGCAGATAAAAGCTGGTCTGCCAAGAGTCATGCGGACAGACCAGTTTTCAGATTAGACTAAAATAAGAGCTGGTGTGGCCTTTGCTCAGAGAATTTGGAAACCTAAATTTAGAGTCCAGAGCTAGAGGTGTGGCTGGTAATTGAATAAAGCCTGCACGTATGCAGGCATGGTACTTTGAGGAGGATGTGCCGGAGATCTCGTTGTCGATCTTCAGAGAGAGCTGTGCTGTGTCTGTGTTGTGTTAGATCACGTTCATTGCTTATTTTGCACAGCGTATTTCTGAAGTAACCATTCTGCCTGCTACTGAAGGTGTGACGTTAAGACAGGCCATTATGACTCTAAAGGCACAGAAGGGAAGTCCATCTGTGAAAAGTAAAGTGTGGATTGGAAGCTGACATCCCCTTGAAGAAGTAAGGCAATATGGTCAGCCTTTGGAGCTGGAGGTACCAGGGGATCTGCCTGTTGGTCTGACTCCATTGTGTGGTCCTGTCACATTGCTTCTCCTCTTGGGCTTGAGCTGTCTAGCCTGCAAAGCATTTGTGCTGGCACTAGCCCTGCTTTTTAAGTTGTTGAGCAGATCTCCTCACTAAAGTATCATGTTGCTGCTATTACAACTGATGATGGTGATTTGGAAAAATAAAATCATGTGGTGCTAAAACATAGAGAAAAACATAGAGAAAAGCCTAGGAAGAGCTATTTCATAAAACTGGAGAGATCAGCTTGGAGAAGCAGCTGGTGGGGTTTTGATTATGCAGGACTTCATCCCTGCAGGACCTCTCCCTCAGAAACAGGCAGTCCCTTGATGCTTCTAAGTCTTTAAACTTGTTACACAGTGAAACACATGGACAGTCCATACAGAAAATGTGCCTGTGTGGTTTTGATCAGCCATATCTGTTGCTCTCAAATGACTGTCCTGAAGTCTGGCATTTGTATTTTTGGGTGAACTTCTAGTCTGGCTTTTGATGCTCATGATCCCCGCAGGAGATGGGAAGGCAATTTGAGCAGGATCTATTTCAATAAAATGCAGGAGTAAATGCTGGAACATTTCCAAAGGAATAAACACACAAAAACACATAGGAGCAGAATTTTTATGAGCTCTAGAGTCACTGATCCATTGCCAGGCAAGCTCCAGTCTGCGCAAGCCCTTCTGATTTTATGTACAGATAGCAGCAATGAGCATCCAGCGTCCATTCACTTTTAGTGAGAGAAGAGAGTGCTGTACCAGATGTACAAAAATCTGCCACCAAGAGAATGGTTAGGATCAACAGTCCCTCCATGTATTCATCAGTGTAAATCACGGATTTAGTGTGCCTCACTCTAGGATTACACTGCTACAGCTGAGGAATAGGTTACCAGACACCTTCTCAGCCATGTCCCCCTGACAAGGAGTTGTATGAACTAGGTTGAGAGGAACCTCAGCAATTCTGTGTTTTATCAGTAAGTACATGAGGCATATACAGAGCAGGCAATTTGTATACACTCTCTGACCAGCTGAGTTCATCTGTCTAACTGAATGTCTAAATATTGAGAGAATAAAGTGTCTGTACTCTATGAACTCACTAGTCAACATTATTTAAAAAAAAAAAAGAGTAGTGAAACTATCTCTGTTTCCCTGCTTTCCTCGACAGTAGCTGGAGTTTGTGAAAAATTAACTGTAATTTATAGTCCAGGCTGCATTAATTAACCCTTTGGAGACTGAACGCAGAATATTTCACTTGATTCCTGAGAACAGACTGACGAGCTGCCTGCAAAGCCTAAACAACGTGATATGAGTAGCATAAGACTCCTGGTATAACTACTGATGTCCTTTCTGCTTGGAGAGGAGAGGAAAGGAGAGGAGAGGAGTCATTCACAATCCTATCAGTCAGAGGCAGCCTTCTTCACCCACCCTCACCTCCTTATCCCTCTCCTTTGCTCTCAGCCCCAGAACTGAGCCTGGCTGGAGACTTGCTGGGTGAACTGCTCCAGGCTTTGCTCCACCTTGCCAGAACTTCGTGACCAGTTGGCCTGTGTGCTCACAGAGGCCCCTGTCTCAGGGCTTGTCATACTTATTCCCACTGATCTCATTGTACCACTTCTTTTCTGTAGCATTTCTTATGCACACTCCATATTTCTTGCTCTTCATTTGTTGAAGTGCTTGGAGGAGGCAGCTGATATATGATTGATGTCACTGCACAAATCCTTTCCTTTTCTTCCACTGCCTTCACGTGAGTTCCTTTTCACCTAGGTTGCAGCTAACATGCCATTTCTTGCTTCAAACCGCTCCCTGATCTACTCAGATCTCCATTTATCTCAGTAACTTTATAACTTTCCAAATTCTTTGGAGTAGATGGGGTTATGCTGAAAGCTGAATGAAGACCTCATTCTACCACACCAGTCAGTGGGGAGTAAAATCTGCCTGATCTGACATGGCAATGAAGGTGCTGTAGTTGCGAAAAGTCTCCCTGGGTCACCAGGCACACCTGAGCAATGTTTGGAGCAGAGGTGAATGCATGACTGCAGATAAACTGCACATGGAACTCACTTTGCTGACATCAGTTACTGAGTTGCAGATGACTCAGGAGCAGGTATTTGCAAAGGTATTTCCAGTGGCTCAGGCTGACAAGGAAATACAGTTACACACAAAGTACAGTGATGGAATGCAGTCGCTTGTGAGTCTGTGAATTATCCTGATAGTGTGGAAACCCTCTGAAATCCCCCTTGGTCTCCATGCTTCATGCTTCAAGGTGTTTCTCTGTGATGTGCAGCCCAGGGGGGCTGTACTGCAAACCAGATATGATTACATTTTCTGAGCAAGACATTTTGTTTCTTGCTGCTCCTGCTCCTTGGATTGGCAGGTTCCTCACTAACTGTTCTTAGCTTCTGGCCCCATGGACATGAAGTCCTGGCCTCAGCAATATCCCAGAGCAGTCAAGTCCCTTTGGAGGCTCTGCACTCACTGTTCCCATGGAAGACTGAGATTTCAGGGTTATTATCAATAAGGTCTGCATTCAGTAGGTCTAATCTCAAAATGAACATTGGGAATTATTATGAACCCTGTGCGCACCCCTGGGCCACACTTTACCTGCAGTTCTGGTCTCATCATTTCCAGCAGGAAAAGCAGAAACAAAGATGGCACAAAAAGGATTACAACAAAGTAACATATGTATAGGAGGCTACTAAATCACTGTACTCTAGCTGGCAAAGAAGATGCTGCCTGTGCCTGCAAAACCACAGGTAGCACAGGGGAAATGTGTGGAAATGAAAACTCTTCTCTTCTGATGCAAGAGCTAGAAAGGGTCAGGTTTCAAAGAAGTAAATTGAGATGTGTCTTTTCACATTGTGTACGTAACACTGGAGTTCTTGTCACAAATAATGTGGATGCTACAAGATTAGATCTGCTCAAGCAGCAGCTGGACACATTCATGGAAGAGAAATCCATCACAGGCTGAAGCTGACTTGAGGTTCCCTGAGCTGCCCATCCTAGGTGGCCAGAAGAAAACCATCATTGCATGCTGATCTGTCCTTCCTTAAGCATTGCCTATTTGTCAGACTTGTGTCAGGGCTACTGTTTGACCAGTAGAGCTCAGCTTTTGTTCTGACAGCAGCTTGCATTTCCTGACACTCTTCTCAACCAGAACCTGAGCTGACTACCTGTTTTTCTTAGCATTTGGAACATCTAGATTATGAGAATATGATTTTGTGACTCAATTTTAAAATAACCTGTGCTTTGCTGAAAGAAAGTACACGGTACTTGCAGAAAACGGGATTTAAGAAATAATGACTTTAACGAGGTGCTTCTAGGAGAACTGACCAACCACCTCTTTTTCTCACAGACACAGCTCTTGTTGGGACATGCACAACATGCACTTCCCAAGCCTCATTCATGTCAGTCTCTTTTTAAATTCTGTTTAAAAGAAGAAAATAGTTTATAATTGGATGAAAATCCCGTTATAATCCCAATCAGATTAATCTCTAGCTGGTCAGGACTGTAATTCACTCTGGTGTTAAAACGTCATGCAGCATGGTGTAAAGAACTCAGCTGAAGGAGTGGCCCTGCAGAGTCTCTAGGTGCTATCCTTCAGAGCTCCTCAGTCCTCAACAAACAGTTCTCCACTGGTCATGGAAGTAATGTGCTGCTATAAAATCATACAGACTCATTACAAAGCCATTATGATGGCTTTGGTTTCTAGTTCCCATTAAACTGAATTGGAAGAGATCCCACTAAGATTAACTGGAAGGAAGAAGTGAATTTCCCTACAGAAGTTTGGGAGTTTTCATATTTCAGGGGTGTTTGTGGGGAATTCTTTGGAGTGTTGGTGGAATCATCTATCCTCAACCTCCATTTTATTTGTACCTTACATGGCAGGAAGGTCATGGACGCTTTTGGAAAAGCATCTGTACCCAGGGAAACTTGAGTCATGCTTACTTCCTCCTTCTTAGCACAGACTGGGGCTGGCTGCCTTATCATGCCAGATTTCTGCTTGGTGTCTAGAAGCAGAACCAGAGGCACTACAGAGACATGCTCAGAAAAAGGGAAGGAAGAGATGGAGTTGTTTCTATTTGCACTGGACCTGTTCTGGGCACAGTGAGGGCATTTGCTTCATGAGCTGAAAAATCATTTCCTCTGGGACATGTAGAGCAATCGAAGCATCCTCCTATCATTGAAACGTCCTCTGCAGAATCTCTGGATCTTGGTCCAGCATTGTGATGCAAATCAGACCTCAGCAGCATGCCACCTGGCTCCGTGATTCTGAGAATGTGTTCTGGGCTTCCTAGTGCTGGTGCAGGATTGCATGCACGTGAAAAAGGACGAAGGAGAGCTGGGAAAGGGCACTTCTCCACACAGCTTACCAAAAGGATGATCTTGTCCTGACATGCTAGTAACTTGGAGGAGGGCAAGTCCTCAGCTCCCCACTCACTTCGCCACCTCTTCTGGGAAGAGGTCAAGTTGCAGCCCCACCACCTGGAAAGGTGAACATAGGTCTAAAAGGCATGGGCTGAGGTTTGTAGCTCCAGGGTTTTTACTTTGGCAAGTGAACTAATTAAAAATCATCTAAGAAAACAGAATTGCCCAACAAAGGAAATAACATTATATCCTTTTTGTGTTTGTGTGTGTGTTTTTTTTTTCCTGCAGTAACCACAACTCTCTCCTCCTGGTCTGGGCATGCTAGAAAATGCAACGAAACAGCCAAGTCCTATTGTGTCAATGGAGGAGTATGCTACTACATCGAAGGGATTAATCAGCTGTCTTGCAAGTAAGTGAGTGTAGTTCTTGTGTCAACATGCAAATTACTTGGCTGTGGGAGAGGAGACTTCTGTGCAACCGCAGGAGAGGTAGCTCCGAAATTCTGGCAATTGCAGTTTGAGCTGTGCAGGTTCAGAATGGGAATCTAGAAGGGTTAGGGAAGGGGAAGAAGGTTCCTATTTTCTTTTTTGTGTGAGTGCCACTGCTGTTCCTGACATTTCCTTCTTTTCTTAAATGAATACACTTGTCCTGGCTGTTCCCTTTCTTCCCTTTCCCTCTGCAGCTTCAGGGAAGGTCAGGTCCCTGAGCTCTTGCTGAGCTGTGTCAAAGCTCCTTGCCCCCAGCTGACACCTCTTGTCCTCTGAGCAGAAGGACACAGCCACCTGAGGGGTGCCTGGCAGAGACTTGCCTTTTATCCCCCTCAATCTGCTTCTCATGGGCCCAAAAACAGGTTTAGCACACAACTCTTCACTACTGTGTGCTTACCTATGTAATGGACTGTGGGGTTGTTTATTGTTACCCTTCAAATACTAAAATCCGAAAGAATATAAAAATAGCAAGGAGAAGCATTATGTATACTTAAAATGAAATTTCTTGGTGGGATTGAAGTGGGGCTGCATAGTCTGACGAATGTGGAACAGGATGTGAGAGCTTTTCACCTCTGGTTCAAACTTATCCCAGTTAAAAAGCCCAACAGCATCTTGGTTCACCCTCCAAACCTGATGTGGATGAGAGTACAGTCTGATTCAGTGCTGGAGATGGACATACCCAAGCCAATGCACACCTCTGCCTGCCCCTGGGCTCCTGTGGAGTAAGCCTGATCTGGTGCCCTGGGAGTGGGACTTGATGGCTTGTGCCCAGCCACTGAGTGAGGTGAGGCAGTGCCCAGCCTGGCTGCTGAGCCCAGGAGTTTTGTAGTCAGCATCAAAGCACAACAGGCACCACTATGCCCAGCTTGAGGAAGCCCAGAGCTGATGTTTTTTTTCCAGACACCTCTGAGTGGAGAGGTTCTGCCAAAGATATTTACATCTGTGGATCTCAACCTAGTCCCACTGCCACCACACGGTGTGATGCTTGCTAGACAACTTGCTTCCTCTGAACAGAGCCATCACCTCTCCTCTAAGGGCTGTGAGCTGGACTATGCTTAGCACAACTTCCCTCATCTCTTGGTACTCCACTGTTTTGGCAGGAGTAGGAAAAGCCATATGGAAACGCATTCTGCTGAGCTCCTGTGTTCTCACTTTCCAGTGAAGGATCAGGTATAGTGGGAAAGACATGGTATCAACAGTTTCTCCCAGTCCTCCCAGGCTTAGCTCTTCTGACACAAAGGGAGCTGCGTAGGACAGAAACCAATTGCTGTGGTCCTCGACACTTTCCATGTGTGTGAGATGAGAGCAGCCCTTCTACACCAAAGACCTGTGTTTTAGAGTAGTTGTCACTGCCTTTGATGTCTCTGTGGCACTGTAAGTTCATTCTGACAGCATCCCCCACTGAAACATGAGGGAAGACACAGACACTATTCTGGTATAGATGCAGCCCCACGAGGTCCCAGTAATTCCAGTGTTCTCATGCTTGGAAGGGCTCAGCCCTTTGAGCCTAGAGGAGTGTATGGTTCAACATCTCTCTCTGAGCAAAGTGCTGGTGCCAAAAACATAGATCTCAGGGCTATTTCTTTTTGAAAAAACTTGAATCCAGATAAGACTTTCAGATCAGATAAATTACTAATTATAGCAAGAGTTACCTGAGGCCCTGCCGTATGCAGATATAATCTTTAGGCTCTATTATCCCTCATGAAGGATAGACATGGTAATTACAAAGTGTCTTCAGCAGAAAGACTGATTTAACCAAAGTAATTCCTGCCCTGTGAAGAAACAGTCTACCTTCAAAAGGGGCTGCTATGACAGCTGATGAGCTCAGTGACAAATTCCATCAAGGTTTTATGTGCCATGCAAAACAGACGTAATTATCTCATGTAATTTGGAAGCCATAATTTCCTACTTGCAAATGGTAAAAAAGATTTGTTTCTGATGGTCCTGAGATACCAGTTGCTAAAACCAGATGGGAGCTGAATTGGTGAGTGTGGAAGGGCAGCAAATGCTAACCGAAAGAAGGTGTTTGAAGATCTGCACTGTCACTATTCATCTGCCAGAAAAGACAGTTCTGCATTAACAGGAGCCCAGGGGACCCAAGTGCCTTCCATGCAGAGCAGTCATTTCTGATCCCATTTCTTGAGGAAATGTCTGGATGTTCATTCTCCTTTAGTGTTTCTGTCATCAAATCATGGACTGAAGATAAAAATCCTGGATTTTGAAGTGATACAATTTAGAGTTTCTGGGACTCCAGAAATGTATAGTTATAGAGAAATGCAAAAGTGTTTGAACTTTTGAACATATGAACATTGCATTTCTCTTAAAATGACTTTCCCTTGGAGTATTCTTGTGAAGGCTGATGATGGATAAGATGACTTCAGTGTTGCCTGCCTATGAACTAGCAAAGTAGCAAAGTGCTGAAATATTTCACAGCTTCCTTGTTGCACCAAGGCAAGAGATCAGCTGCTGTGTGTGAAAGATGCAGTCATTTGGATTCAGAGAGGAAGAAAGAGAAGAAGGAAAAGATGCAGGCTTTGATCTGCATTTCTCAACTCTGTAGCATGGGAGCCAGCCACACCATCACTCCGAGATGTGGGCATGGAGGATATCATTAGGTCCTTCTGCATACAGCCTCTTCAAATGCCTTGGTGCAGAGATCAGACAAGAGCCACGTGAGCCTCCTGAACCAGCCATGACTTATCTACCCATACACTGTTCCCACTGTGCTAATCTGGTTAGAGTCATCAGAGCCTTGAGGGTCTTCTGGCACTGTATGCTGCCTTGCAGTCTTCCTTCACCAAGTGCTAAGGAGATTCCAGCATGCCTTCATGTGATACTACTGGTTTTTCACTGTGTTCAGAAGACAGAATTTTAATGAGTTCTTGTTCACTACCTGTCATCATTCTGTAATCACAAGCAGATTTCATTGAAGATCCTTGCTGTGGTTGTTATGCCTGGCACTCTGGAGCAAAAAAAGAGCAGCTGGATTCTCAAATGATTTCTTCTGAAGTTGCTCATACTTATTTTGTTACAGATATTGCCTAAATTGGCAGCTAGCCTCTTAGTATTACTTTTTAGCAGGCTTCCCAGAAATACATTCCTCTTGGTCTTTTAAATTCTGAGGAACAAACAGCAGCTCATCTTTTGCCTGCAAACTCACCTCCTCTCTCCCTTTTCAATACACTTCATTTAGACTTTGGAGAATGCAGTTTCTTAAGCAGGGAAAAGCCCAGAACGGCATCAGAGCTGTGCCAGGCAGTGTGTCTGTTTTGGATTGTGTGCTTGCATAAATCAGTCCTTAATTTGAAGTAAATTCTACACATGCTCGTGCTAAAGGATACCCAAATATGATACAATCTGTGCTTTTATGCATGCTCTGCAAACAGACCACCTGGAAGTTAGATGGGAGAAGTCTGATCTGCCTTGGATATTCTACAAACGAGGCATAAACCCAGAAATCCACTGAGCCACACACATACAGAATTGGTTCAACAGCCTTAGAAGATTAAAGAGCCCAGGCTCTTGTTGTAAGAAAAATTTCTTGACGTTTCTCCAGACCATTTTGCTCAGAGAGACCTTAGAAGGTGTATGGACTGGTTTCTCACCGTAACAGCAGGGAAGCTGCGAGTTTGAGTAGCGCAAATTGCAATGCCTGCAGAAGGGATGCACGCAAGCAATTTTCAAGAGCTGGGACACAAACAGAGATGTTGCATCCAACTGAACTCAGTGCTTGGGAAGGTTTGCAGCCTTCGACTGTGGGCCTGCCTCCATCCTGGAGCCTGTTGGGTTCTTGGCACAACTTGGAGCAGCTTGAGGTGCCTCTAATCTGTTATCACTGAGTGATAACAGGTCCTACAGGATTGGGCTAGTGTATATGTTACAGCAGAAATACTCTTCTTCCCATTTAGGTCTTGGCACACATCATCTTCAGTTGGGGTCTTCTGAGCCGAGCAAAGAAACAAAGTCGACTCTGCTGCACAGCCCTCCTCTGCTACATGATTCTTTGGTGTGCTTAATGCAGTTGAAGTGGCTGGTACTCTGGGGCAGGACGTTAGTAAACTGCGTAGGATTAAAAGACATAAAGAGCTTTAAGAGCAACCTCCACCCCCATGATCAGGCCGTACAGGTTGTGTTCGCAGGAGTCAGGTTGAAGGATTCCCAGATGCTGACTTTCTGGGTGTGGGCTGTCTACATTTAACAAAATTACATGTTCACTGAAGAGCTCACAGTGTTGAGCTAGGGGTGAAAATCACCATATACTATTCCAAGTCTCCTGAACCAGCCAGGACTAGTTCATTATGCTTTGTATACTGTTTATCTTGGGTAATGAGATCAGGTACCTTTTGTGTTCAAGTGGTCATTCTATGCATCCAGTTCAATGCATTCCCTTTAATGTAACTATAAGCAGACCCTTGAGAACATTCAGAGTGTGGAAGCTGATCCTTCAACAGCAAGGCTCAGTGAAGACAACAGTGTTGAGCCCACTGAGCTCCCACAACTCGGTTGGAGCTGCACTGCACTATCTTCACAGAGGCTAGAAGTGGATGTCCCTGTGGTTTAGACTCTAATATACAGCAAACATGCCTTGATTAGCTGCTCTGGATAAGGCCTCTGCATTTATTCTGGTTGCTTTCTTTTCTACTCATTAGTGGTTTTGTGGAGTCCAAGTGTTCTGTGGCTCTCTAAGAGCCTGATATCTGGGACTGGTCAGGGGACAATGACAGAACTGTCTTTTTCAGCCCTTTGCACAAATAAGCAACATGCTTGAGACATTTCTCCATTTCCTTTTATCAGTGCATTGTGTCCTTCTGCTACAGCTTCTTCTTATCTTGTTATTTTGATGCACCTGCTTGTTTACATTCTTTTGTAGCATGGATTGCATTATGAGAGCTACCACATTTGGCATAAGTGAGGGTGTAAAGAAATGGACCAACACTTGCAAGATTTAGGTCAACAGCCGTGCTCCCAGCAGGAATATTGTTTTAATTATTTGTTTGACTTATAATTAAATAATAATCAATAATAATCATTGCTCTGCCCTGTTTCAAGGTAAAGTGACAAAATTTTTCAATGAATCATTTAAACCATTTTGGTTTGTAATTTTTGAGATGCTTTATTTGGCTGATGATTGCATATTTTTACCATGTAAATTAACTGAAATTCATTCTGAACTCAAGAGCAGACCTTTATGGATTTTTTGAAATGTGGAAAAAAAAAATACTAAAAAATCTCAGCAATTCAAGGAACTGGTCAAAACTGACTGAACTTATTGAACATTTTCCAGCAACAACAGAAGTTAAATAGAAAAATTCCTGACCAGTTTTGTTGATAGCATTTGCAAGTAGGAAAGTTTCATATGTAGCAAGTGGAAAATTGTTTTTAATTTTCATTTAACTTGTTAGGCACAGAGGGATGAAGTCAAGCAAGGCAGTCTTGGGTATTCTCCACACAGGCTAGGAAGGGGGCAAGTTGCTGTCTTTGAAATGTTGCTGCAGCCTTACAAGCCTTGCAAGACTGTTCTTACAGACACAACTTTACCCACTTCCCTTCTCAAAAGGAGGAACATGCTGGGCCTCTGTGAGGCTGGTGAGTGGACTAGGGAGTCCAAAGATACTATTTGAAGGAACAGTCTGCCATTCATTCTGCTGGCATAACCAACCCAAATCACTTGGCTAGAGTCAGATGTGTAGGAAGAAGGATGCCGTGATAAAAGAGCATTGCATGACATTTGGTCTTAGGAAGCCTTAACTATCAGGTGTGTCACTCAGATCTTATGTTTAGCAGCTGAAGAAGACTTGCCCACAGACCTGTAACACAGGAGACAGCAGATTCTGCATGCAGAAAGGGTGCCTTCCATTTGCTCTGCTTGTCTAGAACGGGAGACTCACGTGCTGTGCATGCTGGAAATTTCTTTCCTAGATGTCACAGCTGGAGAAGTGGTAATAAATGACAAATCTTCACGTTCGTCAGCTTAGGAGCATCAGACAAACAAGGGACCATGAGCAGTGTATACTTTCAAAGTTATCCTGGTCACTCCTGCTGCCAGCAAGCTTACTTCTGGGAAATCAGGAACTAGAGGAGAGACAACTGCATCTGTGACTTCTGAGCAGTCTCATAATGCACACCTTCTGCATGGGATTGCTAGGGGAGCACATCATTTTGACAGCCTGGGAGGTGACAAAAGGCGTTCATGTTTATGAAAACTACTTTTCTGTCACCTTTTCCTTTGCTGATTCACTAACAACTAAAGATGAAAAGCCTGAAGTGTCCTAGACAGGGAGATAAGTGTTATCTATTGCCTTCTATCTAGAAAGTTCTTTTTCCCTCCCACGCTAAGCTGACGGCTGAGATCTAAGGATGAACTATATGGTAGCTGTCATGGCATCAAAGCTTGTTTGACACATTTCTGTTCTGCTTTTTCACTTCTCACCAGTTTGTTTTTCTGGGCTTTATTTCCTTCCACCATTTTTTCAATTGATTTTCAGTCTTTCCTTAGTGGCATGCTACTTCAGTCACGTTCAAGTTCTAGATTTCATGGCTGAAATCTTGCAAATGTGCATCTGAGGCAGTTTTAGCTCCCTTCAGACAAAATGTCCTTTTCCTTGGCTGGGTAAGACATCTGCTTCATTCATGAGCTCCCTTCAGGGTGCCCATGGCACACACATGAACTGAATCTCAGATCACAGACAAATAGCCAGAACATTCTAAGCTAAACTGGATGTCCTTGAAGACTACTCAGTGACTTCATGAGTGTCAGTGATGATGAATAAACTTAAGAAATGATTGTGAAGATGACATCTGTTTTCGCTGCTTTGTTCAAATTCCAGTGCAGTCTTTTAAAGGGTTCTCTAAAATCAGCTTCACCAGGGCTGTCCTTGTGAGTCTTCATCACCAAACTGCCTCTTTGATTGCCGACAGGGCATCTTCACTCTACTTCCAGTACCAGCTTCCTCTGCTTCGTCACAAGGAAAGTCAACAGGCCTTTTGATGGCAATCCCTTGGAGCTGGCACACTGACTTGAAATGACATTACCACTATGCTTACCTTTCCTGGACTCCAGAATGAGCATCCAAGAATCACATTTTTTTTAAAAAAAAAAGGGTAATTTTCTTCAAAGATATTTGCCTGACCAAGGAATCAAATCTCCAATTTCAGAAGCAGCACGGACACTGAGGAACTCCTGTATGTCTAGGGAGCGCAATGAAGCTTCATGCAGAGCTATGCCCTTAAGCAGGTTGGAGTATGCAAATATCCCAGCACACTCTTATGTGGATATGTTAACACAGGACCCAAACACAATGTCACACAGAAAATAAAATGGGTTATGAGCAGTGAGGATGCCCCAACTTTGCTCAATGCAGACATACCAAAACTGCAACAAAAACCATCATGAAATTGAGTGTAAAAGCCACTTCAGTCATGCAGGCCCTTTCAGAGCTTTCTTCTGTGAGAGATACAACTAGTGAAACGTCCCCTGGATGTGGGGCACCTTACCTTTGAGAACTGGGAAATTCATTCCTTAGAGGAAAGATAGGTTTGGAGCTGTGGAGACAAAATGGAAAAGGACAGTATATGGGATGAAGGAATCACATAGCCTTTTGTTAGCTATGTCTTGTACGCCTTGGATCATGCAGCATTCAGAGGTGTATCTGTAAGTCCCATACAAGCATCAGAATTCATCCTGAGCTCAGGATACCTCTGAGTAGGAGCAGGTTGTCCTCAGAATGACCTCCTTTAGGAGCCTGTGACAGTGATGTATTAGTGTACCAGCAAGTGCCTCAGGCTTTTCCCTAAGAATATTAGTACAGGTTTCCAGGTTAGACCTCTGTGCATGGGGTGAGTTCTACCAGTCATGACCATGCCAGAGCTGAGAGATCTTTTTGCTCTGGCCTGTCTTGTGCCCAGCCACGTGGCACTTCTTCGAGTACAGCCAATCTCTTTCTAAGACCTCAGTTGACCCTTACCTCTCCTATTTGGAGGGGAGCCCTCCAGCTCAGAGAAGTCTGTATCCTTGCTGGCATGACAGTTGGGTTTTGTGCCCTAGGGCCTGTACAGATGACATTGGCACTGAGAGCTTGTCAACCCCCTTCCATGTCATGATTCTTACCTGTGTGTGTTCACTGTGAGGGAGAACTACTGAAAATGAAAGTTTTCTTCATTTCTCCCTCTCTGACTCTGTCTTCGCAAGAGAAATAAATAATTTCATGAAAAACACTGCCTACGTTCCATTAAGTAGAGAGAAACAGGAGTTCCTCTCTCTTCTTGGCTTCTTTTATTGCCGCTGAAGTTGCATACCCATAACATGCCATCTAAACGTAAATCTGGCAAGAAGAACAAATGCTACTGTAGCCCTTGAGCAACAGCACAGAACTGATCTGCCAACACGCTTTTGAACTGCAAAGCTTTGATCATATAAAACATCACAGAGTTTGAAACCATCACTTCCTCCTCTCGTTGCTGTGCCACAGACTGGGAGCAGACATTAGTGTCCCTGTGGCAGGCTGGGTCACTCCTGCAGGGCTGGGACTCACACCAGGACCTGGGCCTGTCTCACTCCACCCAGCCTGGTGTGCACGCTGGGCCCGGTCACCTGGCACTGTGCTGAGGCTGCTCTGGCTGTCTGCTGTCCCTCACACTGGATAGGCAAGGAGTTAAGCCATTGCCTCAGCTTCAGGGCTCCAGTTCTCGCTTCTGAAGAGCATTTTGGGCTGTTTGTTGGCCAGCTGGGACTGAGGCCTAGGTGAGGGACGGGCACAGCACAGTCGAGGTTGAGGAAAGTCTGACAAGATGCAAAGCCTGCAGAATTGCTTGCTCCAGGAAGTTGGAAAGCATGTTAAAATACTTGGTATCATGAAGAAACCCTATGAAGCTCAGAGGAAGGAGAGCTTGGTCAGAAGGGTGGGGTAGACAGGTAGAGATGGGACATGGAGAAAGGGAGGGATAAACTTAGAGGGACTGTCCAAGAAGTCATGCTGAAAGATGTGAAGTAAGGGAGGGAGATCAGCTCCAGGGAAAGAGGTGTTTGGCCACCCGCTGCTGAGCTCCCATCACTTCCCAGCCCCATGAGCTGGCACATCCCGGCCCATCTCCTTGTGACTGGGATAGCCTGCAAGAGCCTTGCAGGCAGGCAGCGCATGGCGCCTGTTCTGGCTCAGCTTTCTTCTCTGTCCCTGTCTCTCTGTTAACACAGAGATTCTGCACATGCTTTCTCTCTAACCGCAACAGCCATTCTCCCTGGAGCACTCTGCGAGTCCTTCCAGGGGCAGTAACATGAAGACGCTTGCCCCACACAACGCTTGCTGTCGCCTGAGCAGCTGCTCACCGCTCTGTGGTGCTCCTTGCCAGTCTTGTCTAGATAGTGGCTGCAAGTAGCATCCCACCCATCTCAGTCTTCCTATCATCTGGTGCTTCTAGAAGGAGAGAAGGAAGGAGGCAGGCAGAGGAAGAAAGAAGGGGTTTTGCTGGTGGCTTGAAGATCCAGGCCTAGAATAAAGCTGCAATGCTAATGTTACAGGTGCCTGGTTAAAGCAAAGCAGAGAGTAACTACGCGCGTGAAGCATTTATTTTTTCCATTCATCACAATGCACTTTTTATTTTTGACCTTAGCCTCAAGAATGGTGCCAGACATGTTCTGTGATTTCTCCCCTTTTCCCCTCCAGATGTCCAAATGGATTCTTCGGACAGAGATGTTTGGAGAAACTGCCTTTGCGATTGTACATGCCAGATCCTAAGCAAAGTATGTTTGAAGACAAAAAATGCACCACACTACTTAAAACCTCCTGGGTACAGCGGTGGATGTAGAGTGGTCTAGTCAGGGATGGCTCTTGGTGTCAGCTTTGGGCTAGGGCTTAGGGCTGCAGGTAAGGGCGCAGGCTGAAAGCAGACAGATAGAAGTTGTGAAAGGGATCAGAAAGGGGCCTCAGTTTGCTCTGTCTGGGTGTCATTTTGCTATCTTGTTTCTTTCTTTCTGGTTTTCTTTCTTTCGGTAGGTGTCCGATCGAATTCACAGGAGACCGGTGTCAGCATTTCGCAATGGTCAGCTTCTCCAGTATGTCTCTTTCTACTTCTCTCTCTCCCTGGTTATTGTAGCTCTGTGTCATGTCCTAAAAGCAGGTTCTTCTGTTCTCCAACAGCCCTCTTCCAGTCTTGTGCACTCCCAGCTCTGTTTGACCCTTAGGAGCTGTGATTGTTGCCAAGAGGAGAACCTGGGCTCTTGCTATCTTCCCATTTGTTAGAATGGGTTCTGCTTTCATTTCTGATTGAATTTAATGTTGCTTGCTCTTTTCATGCAAAACACAACTAAGGCACAAGGTTATTGTGGTGTTCTGTGTGAGAACAGTCTTGTGTGATAAATTGTATCTGCTGGCACTGCTGTCTCAACACAGACTATGTGGTGCAGTGCAAGAGATCTGTGTTTTTCCTATGACTCTTGCAGTTTGGGTGTGTGAGTCTCTCTGTACCAACTGCAGAAAACACAACGAGGGCAGTACTGAAATTTCCCCTGTGCTGAGGATGTGTTTTTTGTTTCCAGAAGTTAAACTGAGCACTAAATGCTGTTCAGATGAGATTGTAAGAGGATGGCCCCAGGTAGGGCAGAACATAGGATGCATGCCTGGAGTATGAAAGGCTATGTTGAACACTGCCATGGTCTCAGGGCTTCCTCCCTGCAATGCCATGCAGCATATGGACGAAATCTGCTGATTAGGCATCTCCAACCATATCCATCCTGGACACAGAGATGTTCCCATCTCTCCTCGTGGGTTGGACAGCCGTGCATGTGGGGCAGTGTCTAACTACAGTGACTGATCCCTTAACTTCGTATGCAGTGAATGTAAGTACCCTACAAGCCTTCCCAGTGTCTAGTTCTCAGTTCTTATGTTCTCTGCGTCTCCAGAGATGCCTCACTTGCTCATTTTGTTCAGTGCAGATAGTTTTTGACAGATTGATATTCAGACAGTGTCCCAGCACCAGTGGGATCCTTGTGTGGGTAACGTCTGACTGGAAACGTGATGCAGCGCTGAGCCTGCAGTTACAGCGGCGTGACCTCTGTGTACACCCCGTCTCTGTGCTAGCCATTGAGACCACAGCAAATGGTGGTTTTAAAGAGAGGCTTTTTGAAAAGAGCCACAGAAGAGGCCTTAATTAGTGGGAACCAGAGGAAGAAAGACCTCTCCATGATATCTCCTTGATTGTCAGTGTTGCCTCTGTTACCTCTCCTTAAGAAATCCTGCAGTCCTTGTCCTGAACTGGCAGTAGCAGGAGTCTCATTAGCACATACTAATAGCTGGCTAGGGCTTGCATTAAGCTCTTCTACAGAGTATACAGGCAAGACATTAATGGGCTTTGAAGCCCTTGGGACAGCTTGATTTTTTACACTGTCTATTGTTCCAAATTGGCTTCCAAAGTTGAAACCTCCATTGATTTATTTTTTTCAGACAAAAACATCTAAGTAAGTCTTTTTTTTTTAATTATTTTTTTATTTTTTTTAAATGACTCACCAAAAATTCTGTTTTGATATTTAACCCGATGCAAAAGGGTTTCTTTTCTACTTTGGATCTCATACTGTCAGGGACCCCAGCTGCAGACAATATTGGGATGCTCACCTGCTGAATCTGATTTGCAGTGCTTCATGAGGTGGTGTCCAACACAGTTAGGTGTTATTGCTACCATGCTGCAAAAACAAAATGGGTGAACACGAGTTTTATGTCAGAAAAGTGCTTTTTCAGAACATTAATAGCAATAGGAAACAGCATGCATTTTTACCCCAGCCTGCAGAATCCAGCTTTTTATGGGAATGAGATTTGTTTAAATGTTATTTATATGTTAGAGGAACAGTGCCAGCTTTAAAACTGACACATGTACATTTTCTTACCTCTATTCTTTTTTAACCACAGGATAGTAAGTTAAAAACAGCTTAACAATCTAGCTTGCCTGTCTGAACTTGGATAAAAATCATCTAGGATGATTCATATGTGTTTATAGCTGTTTTCACTTTCAGGTCACAGTTGGGTAATATACGTAGCAGCTATATTGCAGCAAAGAATGCACTGAACTTGCCATTCTTCCAATTAGGAAAGGCATTTCACTTGAGTCTGGGTTGTGTGAGTGCTTACTTTCTACTTCAAACAATAATTAGGGCACAGTAGAAGTTGCTGTTGCTCTATAATTCACTCTGTTCTTTGTCCCATATGGGTTCTGACAGGTCAAAATTTGAAATGCTTTGAATGAAGTTCAGTCATTTCCATTGGAAATAAAAGAGCTCTGACCTGATTGCTCTTTTGAGAACACTGCCAGCACTTGACAGATACTTAAATAGTAAATAATGACACCTACTCTGGTGTTGTATTAAATATATTTGGAGTGTTTTAGGTTTTCAGGCCTAGATGGAAGGCTCCTGCCTCTTTAACATAAACATTAAATAATACGTATTCTGTAGGTATATCCCAAATCTGCGACAGAGCCTCTGCAAAGTAAACTGTATTTAATACACAATTCTGAAACAATGTGGCAGATAGCTGAATTTGGGCTAGAGCAGGAGACAGTTGCCGTCTTAGCAGCATCATGCTGGATGTTGTGCATCTTCCTTCTGGGTGCAGCTTCCTGTCTCACCAGTTTGAACCCTTATTCAGATTTTGCACAGGAAAAAAAAAAACATGTTGTCCAGCAGTTCTCATTGTCTGCTTGGATGTTTGCTTTGAAGATTTCTTTTCCTCTGATTATCAGAAATTCCTGCTAAATTACTGTAGTTACAAAGATGAAAGATGTATTTAGATTGGTTTTCTTGCATGTGACAATTCTCTGTGTTGCTACTGAAATCACAAGACCAAGCGCCCACTGCCGGACATATTCTGTGCATATACCCCACTGTTTGAAAATGTTCAAGATGGTCTTTTTTCTTATGTTGTGCTCACACTATTGCTATTTTCTAACAGATTGGTACAGAGGAACTCACTGTGAATTGTATTATTGGGGTATCTTGGAGACATCTCACTCTGTCCTGACTCAGCCCTTATTTGATTGAATAGCATTTACCTTTGGTAGGAATTTGCAGAAGTCAAATTATCATTTGCTGAAGTCAAATGATAATCTCAGTGGTTGGTTCCTATCTGCTTGTAAGGAGTGTACATTTCATTTTGCTTGCATTGTCATGCAAATATACTGGGAAATGTGTGGAGATACTACAGGGAAAAAAAAAAAAAAGAAGAAAAAAAAAAAAGAGAAGTATGCTAGAGCAGCTACTTATCTGCAAAAATGGATGCATTGTGCAAACAGACAACATTGTCCTGGCCTAGCAAGGAGGCATTTCTGAGCAGAGCTGTGGTACTCGACTGTGTCAGCTCTCACAGCCTGCCTGTGTCAGTTTCTGTCTCCCTGATGATCTGCTTCAGCAAGACTCATACCTTGAGGAGTTGTAAGCAGACACAGACAGCCGATTACCAGCTGTGCCATCAGTGGATGGGCAGTGACCTGCTAAGTTGCACCAGCACAGATATAGGTGTTCGAGACACTGACACTTAGTATTACATGTCCAGTAAGTGTGGGCAAAGACTTACAAGGAAACTCAAAAGGTTTATCTTGTTTATCATAGGTCAGGTTTATGACAGTACGACAGATGGCTTTGTCACTTTGATAAAAACAGAAAACCCACCAGAAGATACAAGGGAAGAGGAATGTCAAAGAAACTAATTGCACATTCACTAAGATTAAAAAAGGTGAAAGGTACATACCTGAGAAGAAAATAATTGCCCTTATGCTGCTTGAAGTCTGCTTAGATCCCTTACACTTATATGAAATTCCACTGATCTCAATGGGTCTCTGCACTCTCCTCCATCCACATATATGGAACTGACAGATCAGGGTTGGAAAATCATATTAAGGCTTTAAGTAGCCAGTAGGAAGAAAGCCTTACAGAGGCTATAAAATATAACTGAGGGACATTAAAGAAATATTTAATTTAGACTGAAGAGTAATTAATTGTTGTGAACAAACCAGACAGTGACAGTCTGCAATTGCTCCACAAGAGAGGAGTGCCCCAGTAAATGAGAACACAGGGAATTATTTCCATGGATTCTGAGTCATTAAATCATCTTACTAAGATATTTTTCACATCAAATTTGGCATATTTCTGTCTCCACACAGTTATAGCTTCAGATATAATTAATATAGTGCATTTTACATATGGTGTACGCATACAGATGTTCTATAAAATCATATCACAGGCTAGTTTCAGGAGTTAGATCTTGCACTTGTGGTGTATCTCTGACGAAACTATAGAGCTGAGAGCCCGTAACTCCAGAATGTGTCCTAAACCAGAAATTGTCCCTGGCCCTTGCCACTGGGATTGCAGTGTGCAGGGAAAGAGGAATCAGCTGTACCAGTAGTCTGAGTTCACATCATGAACTCTTCTTCTGACTCCTTTTTCTTCATGCCCCCCCTGTTCGCAACAACAATGAAGCCAGACCCTCATTATTTTTTCAGTGAGCTTTCAGACATCTTTGTTAAAGGTTTGAATCTAAATCTGTGCTCTGGGCTACCTTTCTGGTATACCTTTATATACCTGTTGGCAGTCAAACGTGAGGATATAGCTAATTTGACAGGAGTGCTGGCACTGGGATGAGAATCTCATCCTTTAGAGGAGCTGAGGGTGGTGAGCACGAACTCATAGGTTTAGCTGTCAGAGGTCTCTCCCAGAGCCCTGAGTGCAGGATGAGCTGCCTAAGAGATCACACGTATCTTTGTGTGGCTGTCTTTGCACTACTGAAAATGAAATTTCATATCATGCTGTTGAATGTGAAATCCTTACACCCTTAGTGAATCCATATCACTAGTAACCAGGGACTGTTTTGCAACTTCAGTGGTTGCAAAATCTATTCTGATATTAACAGCTCTGAGCTTGGGACCAGAATTCTGCTTTCACATGTGACTGTCCAGCATCTGCTGACACCAGAGCAGCGCCTGAAGCCTGTGGGCATTCCATGCAAGGGGATTCTTTCCTTGGATGGTAGTTGGTTTTGCATGGAACTGCGATTTCCCTGTACTGGGACACATATAAAAATGGCTCCTCTCTGGCCTCACTTTTATTTTAGAGGACCATATTATTTTAGGGACAATATTAGAATACTGCTGTTTGTCCCTGTTTCATTTTTTAAGCAATTAGGTACGCATTTTTTTTCCATTTCTTTCTTGGTGTTCTTCAGCGCACAGCTTCCCTGGAAAAAAAAAGAGCAATGTTGGAGAGTTCTCATACTGGCAGTACACTTGCTTAGTAAAACCTTTTGATCTGCTTAGAATCCCTTCTTTTTCACTTCTCTTACTTTGCAATCTCACCTCCCAGAGGACCTCCTGGGGTTGTGGTCTTTGCCTTTGCAGTCAGATCTTCATCTCTGCTTGCCCACGTGGGTGAAAAGTTCAGTAACACCACAAGAAAGGTCAGGAAGTCTTTCTAATGTGAGACTTTCTAGTGCATTCTGGAGACTCACCGAATTGACCACGCTCTCCTGGGCCCAGCTTCATAGGCACAACTGTATCCTGCAGCAATTTCCAGAAGATAGTAGCTTGTCTGAAGTCATCCTTTCATTTCAGAAATGTGCTTTATTTTTAAACTGGTGCTGACAACAGAATTTCATAGCTGCCTGTTGTACATCAGACCAAGAGCTAGTTTAGCTTTGTTTTCTACAAGAAGCTTTTCAGGCCTTTGTAATACCCTGCTGATGTTTACTAGTAAATTAGCAGGCCTTGCGCTGGCTGGTTGTAAAGGTCTTGTAAAACACATTGGCAACTATTTTATTTCTGAAGGCACAGAGATACTGAAAGTTAAACACTGTTAACGCCAACACTTCTCCTAAGTCTTCACATTTGGATTTTTTCCATCTGAGATTTATGGAAAAATTCTAAAATTTGGGATGTAGTTTAATACCTTTGCCAATCTCTTGTCTGTAGAATCTGAAATTAAATCTCAATGTTGCTATTTATTCATTTCCCAAAGTCATTGTCACTGATCAAGAGGAGAAATGCCCTCTCATTCATGCATTTAGTGAAATACTTTCATTTTCTATTTTCCATTTTTTCTAATTAAACTGAAGTCTGTAGCCTGCCATTAAACGTCCTAGAACAGAGCTGATATTCTTATCTGATGTAATCTAGCATGTTCTCCACTTTTATCCCATATTTCCATATTGGTTTCTTTACAAATTTGATCTTAATTCATAGTTGGAGTCTTCCCACTAGCTTGCTTAGGAAGTGCAGAGCAGCATTTTCTGCTACTTCCTGAGAGAACAGGGCTTCCTAAGAGGAGCAAGACAGCTTCACTTCCTGCATGACACTCAGTGTACTCGTCTGGAAATATGCATAAGAGAAGTCAGTGTCTTGCAGATGCAGACTATCTTCGTCATGTCTGCTTGCAGTGACCACTGATAGGAAAGTCATCCTGAGTGCCCAGCTTTATGTGTCTCCTAGGGCTCCCTAATGTAGCCATCAGAGTTTAGTGTACCTCCTGATCAGTTTTCTGTGTGTCAGGACATTCCCTTACAGGCATTACAGATTCCTTCCAAGAATAGCTGACAAAAATGGGCATTTCCAAGATGAGAACCACCGTATGTTCTTAACCATGCACTGCAATGTCTCTGGGTATGATCTGTGTGATGATCTCAGCAGCACAACTTCTGTGCTATCATAAAATATTTCCTGCAGATCAGACATCTGAGTCTTCCCTTCAGTCATTCTTATAAGGAAATTAATTTCATAGAGCACTTCTAGCCAGAAAACCATGAACTGTTTCTACTTGCAGTATCTGGATCAGGTTGTCTTCCCACTGTCTACTTGGTAAGTTTCTCAGCTTCAAGCAGTTTCCCTGGAAACACAGTCATGTGTTAATACAACAGCACGCAAACCAGCTCTAAAGGTGCCAAGTAACCAGGTGTTGAAACAGAGCAGTATAGGTTCATAGGGTGAGAGACTTCTTGCTTTCCTTTGGTACAGTCCAATTCACTCCGAAGTCACCAGGGTACAGCTGCAAGTGTGTTGGTGACTTGCAAAAATGATCCTTTCTGGAATGCTTACTCCTCACATTGCCACCTCACACAGACGTGAAGTGTCTCCTGGAGTAGATGGATGAACGCCTCACTTTGCACTCTTCTGGGACTAATGGAAGGTCTAGACCTGAATTGCAGCTTCTCTCTTCATTCATGCAGCAGCAGTTTTGTACCTGCTGATTGCAATATGAGAATGATAATTAGAAGAACACTTCCTTCTTTTTTTAACCTACCTTTCTGTTTCCTACTCAACCTCTCACTCATCTGAACCCTAAAACAATATGAAGCAATATTTCTAATTCCACAAACATTCTGCAGCTTCCCTTTAATAACATGATAGCTTCTGACCACTTAATTACAGCATAATTACTACTCTGTGGTGTGGCTGGCTAATAACAGGGTGTTTGTGGTTTATCATAACAGGATTATTCCTCTACCCTGGACTGCAGTACAGGTTACCCTTGGGGATCCCCTAAAGTTAATTACTTGCTAATCCACAGAAGCTTGTCAGTATACTATTGTTACATATCTGGACTCCTGAGGCCACCGAGTCATTTTTATTCATACAGTACTGGGCAAACTAAATGGCTGTGCAGTTTGTGGAAGGTTCATAGACTACTCAGAGAGCTCATGCAATGTCCAGCCCTTAAGTCATGTGCAGTGTCCTTGGTTCCCAGCATCATGGGATTGCTCCCATATGTATTCTGGAGGAAGCCTAGGCCAGGATGCAGCAAACAGTGGGCATGGTGGAGGTGGGTTGATGGTAGGACTTGATGATCTTAGAGGTCTTTTCCAACCTTAATGATTCTGTGATTCAATGATTCTCTTGTC
Source organism: Tragopan temminckii (assembly GCA_028571105.1). Classification (NCBI taxonomy): domain Eukaryota; kingdom Metazoa; phylum Chordata; class Aves; order Galliformes; family Phasianidae; genus Tragopan; species Tragopan temminckii. The sequence continues at coordinate 550,640 of JAOWBP010004313.1, read as the reverse complement.
AGTACAGTTTATTACTAGTAATCTTTCTGGTCCTCAGAAGTTACTCCACTTTGTTTCATGCCCTGAGCATGCTATGTGACTCAGAGAGTTCAGAGAGCTTGGGTTTGGGGGGTTTGGGATGGAATGACGTGTACGATGGCTAGAGATCTTAACCGAATTCTTCAGCAACCAGAAGTTCACGTAGGCACAGGTCCTGTTTTCACAGCCATTTGCTAAGTCTTTTATCTTTCTTAATCATCCTATAAATCTACAGTTCAGTGACACTCATCTTGTCTTGAATTCTTACTCGTGTAAAGATATTTCATTTTAAAAGTTTTTTCTGTTGATCTTTTGAAGGAGATGAAACACACTCTAGAACATAACATAGTCACAAAGTCTCCATGCATGAGGTAGGTCTTCTGCCCAACAAGAAAAAATCAATAGGTCCATAATGTACTTATCCTTCTTAGAGTGCCTAAATCCAACTGGAATTTTGCTTTCGATCCACTTCAGCTGAATTTTATTCCCTGGAGGAATCCAGTACAAGATCCGTGCATCACCTGGATGTTCAGTAAGCTCTGCTTAGAACAGCTGAGTGGTACCGGTCTGGGATGGGATCCAGTCTTAATCCCACACAAATGTGCTGAAGCTGAAATGAAAAGCATGAAAATGAAGCATTTTTGTCATCTATCATGTATTTTCCCTTTTTCCCATCTTCAGCTCTCCCATGCTTGCTGCTTTTCTCTGTTGGATGGCCTTCTCTCATATTTAAAGCAGTTTGGTATTAGAATATTTCCAGACTACTAGTCTTGTCTCCTTTGGGATCAACACAGAAGAGTCTAGTGTAGCTTATAGGCACAAGCAATAGCACAAATACTGCAAAGTAATGCATTTGAAAGGCCACTAGATACTCTTTCCTTTACACTGACAGCTGCTTGAGGAAGAATGGATTCTGTCTCAAGCTCAACATTTCCAGAAAGGTTCAACAGGTACAAATGTGACATGATTTTTCAATAAACTTGTCCTTGTTTGAAATGGTTTGGGAAATCTCAGGTGAGGGTGCTCAGCCATAGCTACTTGCCATTGGCTTTGGAGCTTGTTTGGAGTTCAGATAGAAGGTTGATGATATGAGAAAAATAATACGTAGAGCTGAGTGCTGTCTCACAGTAATTGATTTGTGTGCTAGCTTCTGGCTATATTGATTCCACTGAAGCTTGTCCTGAGGGCCTTGGAGTTCTAGCATGCATTAGTCTGTCTGCATAGATGGGATTCATTTGATTATAGCTATCCCAGAGGCAGCTCCCAAGCCTGGAATGCAATACATTTCCCCACTGCCACCACCTCTACAAGCATGGAGTGGCTGGACAGCCAGGGTGCATGAGATACAGGCTGATCAGGAGGACACAGTGCAGGTGCTGCACACCATGTAGAGCACCTTCTCCACCCAGCAGCAAATACGACTCAAAGCTTTTAAAAATATATTACTTTCCCCAACCAATCTCCTAAATAAAAGTGAAGAACTCCTTCAAACATAGAATGCTATCAGAAATACTTTTTTGCTCCAGACCAAAATAAATTGTTGTCTCTAGGAGAAATTTTGTTTTCTCAAACATGCTTGTTACCAAGTGATACGTTATTAATATATCATGTGCTGTGTGGTGCGCTGTGTTCGTGAGGATGATATCCCTCTGCTCAATGCTGAAGGATTACTTTTTATTCGTAGAGATGAGGTCTTCTCATTTGCTTCAGGACAGTAGCCAGTTGAATCATTTTGAACAGTCTGTTCTTTACAGAAGAGGCAAACCTTTCAAATCCCAGAGAACTCTTACAGTGTTTCCTCTTAGTGTCTTTCCTCCATCATTGTCCCAGCAGAAGGCCTTACGTGCCTCATGGCCAGTTTGAGAGGAACTCCTGAGCAGGGAAAGGAGTGACTCCCTTTTGGATTCATTACGAGTGATACAGGCGCAGTGCCTGTAGCTGCAACAGGCTGACACATCACCTTGCTTGTAATATCTTGTTGTGCTGGAACTGTTTTTTTTGCATAGTTTTGTTGTTATGTTTGTTAGGTGTAACAGAGGAGCAGCTTAGAAAAAAATGATATGATGGAAATTTCAGTCGCACCTAATATGGCTCCAATAATTCCTTTGCTTTTGAAGCAAGTTGGCTTCTTATCCGTGGAAATTTTCTGCTGGAAGTCTGAAAGCACAGCCTTGTCAATTCACAGATCAGAAGAGAGGCTGAGTTTTTAGAAGTCCACTGTCTGCCTGAACAGTGGCATCTAAGCAGCGCTGAGGGAGAAACAGTCAGGAAATGAGAAACTGAGAAAGTCTGAAGTGTTGAGTAGCTGTGTACTTCAGATGCAGGAGCACAAGCAGATTCAAAGCCACTGTTAGATTTGCAGGTACAAGCAGGTATGTGCATTCCAGCTACTGCAGAGCTGCATGGTTTCTCTGCTGCCCAGGGAACCTGTAGCTAAGATCCAACATGTGAGCTGTCTGTATCTGCTCTGTGGGACTGGGGAGCCCTAAGAATCTGCAGTTCTAGTGTGAGGGTGCAGCACGGGAAGGCTCAAGTTCTGTTTGCACAGATATTCCTGAGTTAACAAAAAACCATGAGAATGTTCTAAATTGCATCCATTTGTAGCTGTAGATATGAGAGCACATCTATCAGGAAGGAACAAATGTTTAGGGAGTATACTGCCGCAGAGTACACCAACCGTATAGATATTTGGATGAAATTTAATGCATCTCCATAGGCAGCTGTCACAGTGTCAGGTAAAACAGGTTGTGTGATGGTAAATGCTCTAGAAAGATGTCAGGGTTAGAGGTGATAACCGGAAGGTGTAGGACAGGTGTAACATGTCCAGTTCTCTGCTGTCCACCACATTGAGTTCATGCTCCTGGAACCCACAGGATGTGACTGTGAAATGCATGGTAGAGTTCTCCATTCATTTTGCACAAATGTGAGATGTGAAGCAGAGATCAGCCTGGTTTTGTGGCCTTTAAATTATACCAAATTTTATTAAAGAACCAATCCCCCTTCAAAAACAAACAAACGAACAAACAAACAAAAAAACCTACCCAACCAACAAACATCAGCACCGATTTGAAGAGAAGAACCTGCTTTAGCTGAAAAGTGTTTACATGTTCTGTAATGATTAGTGATAATTTCCCTCCCACACTGAAATAGAAAACCAATCTTTATGTGCAGCAAACAGAATTCGTATGGAAAGTGTAACAAATCAATCTGGACATCTCTGAGCTGAAAATAATCTTGTCCGTATGGTGATTTGGAACAGAAGAGCTCACTTTTATGTGCAGTGATAAGTATGGAGAGCTTAATATTTATGTGGAAAAGAATTGTCTTTAGGTGAGGCCAGTACCAGGAAAATTAATGAAATTCCAGAATGATTTTTTTTTCAGCAAAAAAAAAAAAAAGTTGCCTGTTCTGGACAACGGCACTGTTGATTCATTAGACAAACCTTGCTCTGCGTAGCAGTGCGTCTGCAAGATGAGCTGCAATCGTAATTGTAATGAATTTGAATCTGAAAGCAGATGTTCCAGTTTGTGCTTTTTCTTTCTTTTTTTTGGCATGCTTGTTGTTTCTAAAAATGCAGAACCACAGCAGAAGTGAAATTTGGAAGATCACAGACTTGAGGGAAACTTCCAGTGCAATTTGCACTTTTAGATCTGCAAGGGATTCACTACATTTGCCCAGGCAACTAATCACTTGCAGCATCAGTGGTACAACTGCAAATCTGTGCTGCTAAGAACAGTACTTGCACAATGTACATGCCGGCAGGAGGTTAGCAGGCCATGCTGCCAGATGACATTGTGCATCCAAGACCAGACCTGAGGTCATGGGCAGGAGAGCTGTGCTTGCAGGCCCCGTGCAAGTGCCTGCACGTGTCTGCTGAGCACGCTGCTTTGTGCACTGCCCCAGGCGGAGGGGCACATGCTGCCTGTAGAATGTGAATGAATGGTTATCAGGTTCACATGGTCGCTATGTGTTTTGGCCTGTCTGGAGTCAGGAGTTGTTTCAGAACAAGTGTACCTTTTTTTTTTTTTTTTTTTTTTTTTTCCTGCCTAACCTGTAAATTCCACATCAGGTACTAACAAACATGGCTCATCTCAAAAGAATTCATAATTAACTAAAAGAATTCACAATTAACTTCCACTGCAATTTGTTTGGGTCTTCCTTTACATAAGATATAAACTCTGGTGGGAATTTAAAATGCTCTGAAGCATACACTGTGTTCTGTGTAACTGCTGCTGAGCCTACAGAGACGCTAACCTGCTGTAACTGCACAGTGTGTGTTTGTGTATGAGAGATCTCTGACAGACCTGTTTTTCTTTTTCTCTTTCTCTTCCTTGTCTTCTTTCTGCATTGGCAGAGCATCTTGGATTTGAATTAAAGGGTATGGAACAACCATTCATTTATTAATCAGAAGCCATTAAGAGCTGCCCACATTATATTTATGGCTTTAATGGGATGATTAAAAAATCAGCTGTTCTGTTCTTTTCCCTGGCACCGAGACAGATGTTTGGATTAAAAACCAAAACAAAGTAAAAATGCAAAGTCAAAATGTAAAATGATAAAAACACAGGTGTATTTTTAGCAGCACTTTTTTCTTTGTTCCGAGCAACAGCTGGGTGCGTGTGGCATGACTGGGATGTTCCAATCACCATAGTCTCCTCATTCGACATGCTTTTGTGTCTTTAACCAAAAGGCAAGAGTTTGTGTCAGTCCTAAAGGCTGCCAGCAGGCACCACTTGGGGACTGGCAGGGGAAGGCGAGTTTTAGGAAGTTTTAGGGCTTTTACAGCGCTGCCATTCTCAGTGCACTGACATCCTATGAAGGGCTGGGAGGGGTTTTGCCATTTCTCCTCCCAAAGACTGTCTGCTGTCTTCTGTTCTTGATAGGAAGAAACCGACCTATGGAATGTGAGGTGAGGTGAGCTACTCCAGAAGGCACTGAGCCCAGGGAAGTCAGTGTGATGCTGAGCTGGTGGCAAGCTTAAGTGTGGAAAAACACTGGCTTACAGCCTCTTGGAAACAGGCGACTGGCTGCTCCTACCCGATTGCTCACAGTCATAGTGTTTTTCCTCCTTTCTCCTAATTCTGTTTTCAGACATGTATCAAATCTCTCTGCAGTAAGCACCTGGAAAATCAAATCCCTGGGCTAGGTTTCCCTGAGTGCACAGACGAGTGTGGGAGGGGTTGTTCACCAAGAACAGAGAGGTTTGTCTTTATCACTTAGCTTAAAAAAATTGGCCCAGCAATGCCATCTGGAGCAAATCTTCTCATAAAGATACTTCAATTCAATTTGCTAGAGACATGGGGACACCAATATTTCACTTCCGGATGCTAAATTGTCTTCTTGGGGCCCTGAGCCGGAGGGCTATGCACAAACTGAAGCTGGAGAAGTTGGTCTCTGCTGGTTTTTGCATGCCTTTCCTCCAGGGCTCGTGTGTATAGCCAGCAGCTTGTTCCTGCTGCAGAAAATGAATGCATTTTGTGGTTTCAGAGAAAGTGGTGCTGCTAATACTAATACACTTAAATAAATGTTAAAATTAAGGATTTTTGACATCCCTTTTTTGTTGACTTTTGTCCTTTTCCTCATCCATTCTCAATGTCATCACAGAACCGCACACATCCCGTTCCCAGTCTGCAGTCGTCTCTTCTCTGCCATTCGTCTTTCACTTTCATGCGTTGCTGTGAACCCATGGCTGGACTGTGATTCTGTCAACATTATGTGACACAACATGGTTTGTTTGTAGTGTTTGCTGCTGTAGAGTGACAATGCTGCTGATGAAGATGTGGCATTTTAGAGCACGCAGACACAAATGGACAAGTCCTGCTCCAGGATCTTACCTTCTCAAACACAGAATTGCAGAAAGCATTCTCCTATTTTCTTTGTCGAGATGATTTTATGCAGCACGAAGATACAGTTTTACCAAGCATCAACTGTAATGAGATGTTAGGAGCTGATCTAAATTACTGACAGCAGGTCATTTAATTTTTCATTTTTGCAGTAGTGATGCACAGCCTCCTGCTTCACTGCTTCACACAGCAGAGCTGTCAGCTCAGGGAAGAGCACCTGAGTCTGTGTTTCTGGTGAACTGAATTATTCCCCTTACAATTCAGGTGGGAGTTCAGGAGAGCCAGACGTACAGGGTTCTGTACCCACGTGACTGCCTGAACAGAGGCCAGGGTTTGAGCCTTGGATGAAAACTTTCTTTTATGTAGCTAACAAGCTAAAACGCTTCATGGTTTTGATGGCTTTGCTCTGTTTGTCCCTCTCCCTTCCCTAATTCAAACAGAAGAATTTAAACTTTAAAAAAAAAGTCTTTGTATCAAGAAATGTAGCTGGCAAAGAGGCTTTGAAAACAGTTGGCTCCATTGGGATTGATCTATGGTGAAAAATGTCCTTCTTCCCACCCTGTCTGTGGTAGTTGGTGAAGAAATACAGTTGGGTAGCAGCTAAATTCTTGCCCAGTGCCATCTGTACCCAGGACATGACCGTATCTGGTTCTGATGATGATAAAATCTCTGAGGTTCCTGTCTGAAGGAAATAGCTGTCCAGCTGTAAGCCAGGTTCCAGACCTGTGCAAGAGCAAGAAAACTTGTCTGCCATGGCTGCTGATGCCTGGAATAGGACCTCCCTGATATGAGCAGGTCCTGCACCATCCAGGCTCTGGCCTGAGGCAGTGCAGGTGGCTGCTGGAACTACTGCAGCCCAATCACCTGCAGTCAAAGCATGATGTGTTCTGTTGTTGTGGCTCACACCGGCTGTGGAGATGGAGTCTGGGGTCTCAGCTGCCTTTTGCATGGGGGGACGTGTTTCTGGGCAAGCTCCACCAGCACTCAGAGAGCCTTATCAAGCCCAAGACCAGGGCACAGGCAAGAAGGGTGTACATTTATTTCTTTAAACTGTAGCTTTGCAACAGAAGCATGAAGCAAGCACTCCTGATGATATCTTGCATCCTCACATCAGGATGGTTATTTGCAGCCCCTGGTTTAGCAATTCTTCATTTCGATTTTGAGCGCTAGACAAAGATAAACATTTTTCTCAGCACTTCTATTTTATTTTATTTTTTTCCAAAAAGCACTTTCCTTTCTAAATTGGAAATATGAGATTAGTCTAAATATTTCTTTATCTGGAATACTTTGTTACTTCTCCACTGGTCTTTTTCTGGAGCCTGGCCCTACTTGTAGTTGATGCTGACACCTGAAACCAGACCTGTTTCTCTTCTGGTTTTATATTTCACTGTTTTTGTAGCCCTGGGAATATCACATGTTCCATTGAAGGTATCTAGTGTGGGCCAGTGGAACATGCTGAGCACAGCAACCATGGCACAAGTTTTATTGCCTGATCAACATGAGAAAAAAAATAATTCAGTGAATATTAGAGAAGACACAAAGCCCAGAGACTTTACAGTTAACACATAGTATGGAGACACAATCAGATTGGCTGTAGGTGCTAAAATACAAGGCTCATGGCAGCTGTGGACTAGATCCTTCTCTTAGTCATTCACCAGGCTGCCATTGCTAGTCTCAGTGAAGGTAGCCGGATTTTCTGAGAAGAACATCTGCTTTGGAGTAGCCACAGCCATGCAGTCGCTGCCTAGCTGTGGTTCAGTCACACAGCAGGTGGTATCCTGCCATTTCCTTGGAGCTCTGATTAATTGGAATGAATTACCTGCCTTTTAGCATGGTGTGGGTTCTGATGCAAATGACTGACTTTCCTGGTTTGAAAGGCAGTCCGTGACAAATGGTGGTATCTGAAAGAAGCAGCAGCATGCTGCTTGAATTTTGTGTGTGCATCTGGGCTACCCGGTGCAATGGAATTAAATCATTTCCTAGGGCTTCATTAAAAATCCACAACTGCAGTTGGTTACTGTATTTTAATTATTCCACTTCCTTTTCTTTGTCTAATGTGCTATCACTTTTCCATCTTCGTTCTGCTTTTTGACTGCTTTAGGATGTCCCTTCCAGCACCTGCATGCTTTGGGGCCTGTTGCTCGGTGGTTCTAGCGCACTGCCAAACTCCAGGGCATGCAGCGGCTGCGAGGAAAAAGCATTCTGAGTCCATCAGAGCAGAGAGCTGTGAGGAGAGCATCACAGGGATGTTTGGTATGTGGTGGCTGGGGGATGCTGAGGGCTTCCTTCTTAGACTACCGAGTTACCAAGAAAGGGGGATCTGCTGGAAGGGAAACTCATGGGGCTCTCTGAGATTAGTCACCGAGCTATGCTATAGGAAAAGAAGAGAAAGCCAGAAGCGTGCTTGAGTGCAGAATGGCTGAGCTACTGATGGCAAGGGTTGAGCTACAGAGAGACAAAAGGATTGAGGAGCTTTTGAGGGGTGAGTAAGGCTGGGCCAGCTGGCCTCAGGTTCGGGCAGCAGATTGGTAGGAGGTGTGGCTGAGCCCTACTCTCCATCTCACCCTCATGCAGTGCTGGTTCCTGTGCAGCCAGGCGCGTTGTGGTGCTGGAGCCTGATTGCAACTGATTTCTTTCTCTCCATTTGCAGAGGCAGAGGAGCTCTATCAGAAAAGAGTTTTAACCATCACAGGAATCTGTGTTGCCTTGCTTGTGGTGGGCATCGTCTGTGTGGTAGCTTACTGTAAAACCAAGTGAGTATGTGTGGTTAACAAACAATAACTGGTGAGAGATTACTGACTGGCAGTGATTGTGTGTCATGCTTTCATGGTGTTCACCCAAATGCTGTTTTAAGGAGATGCTGTGCTGTGGTATTCCCAGCAAGGTCTCTGAAGGGAGCTGATGAAGCCATCAACCATTCTGTCTGAGCAGGAAGTTTCCCATTTCTTTATCCCCTTAATCAGTATCATGTATCCAAGCCAGGTGATGGCATGTGGCTGGGAGAAGCTGTCCCCTGAGTCAACAGCTTGTTGACAGCAGAGGCACAGTGGGCTAATGCCCAATAGCTATGGGATCAGTTGTTTACAGTTCTGGAACTTCCAAAGCAACAATGATTGAGCAAGAGGCTTGGGGACTTCTTTCATGGCCAGCCTCCCCTGATTGGACAGCACCTTTCTCCCCATGTGCACCTCACCTGTGTTTGGAATGTCCATCTATTAACCCAGAACACAGGAAGCCTTGTGAAGTTGATGTCCTCCCAGGGACACAGGGAGGCTTTCCTGTATTGTGCTTAATGCAGGACAGGAGCCTTGCCACTAAAGGCAAGCCAGGACTGGTTCCCCTTTCTCTTCTCCCCACTTCTCTCCTCTGCGTCCAGCCCCATGCTTCCCCTGCCTCCACTGCATTGTCCTGGAGCTTGTCTTGCAAAAGAAGACCATGGATCCAATTATGTGAATTGCCTATAGCAGAAAACATTCACATTTCTTTGGAAAGGCAGTGTAAGTGGCTAATGTTGAATGTCTTGCTTCCTCCTGTTCAGTTTTCCACAAACACCGTTGAAACATGAAATGTGTCTGAGAGATGAATGAAAACCTGGTTGCAAACTCCTTTATCATCTGCTTCCTCCAGAGACACTTGGGCCCCGTGAGAGAAATCCTCCTAATTTACTTTTTTCCTTTCCTTTTTAAAGGAAGCAAAGAAAACAGATGCATAATCATTTACGACAGAACATGTGTCATGCCCATCAGAACAGGAGCCTTGCGAATGGGCCAAGCCATCCGCGTTTGGATCCGGAGGAAATCCAAATGGCTGATGTAAGACCTTTTATAAGACCCTGTATTTTATTGAGTGCTCATTGTCTGTCAGGGATTTGATGTGGATTTGCATGCTTGCACCTGCCTGTGCCTGTGCATGAGGAACAAAATACAACTTGAACAAAAGGATGGGATTCTGCATAGAAACATTTCCCAAAACAAAATCTAGAGGGAATTGTGATTTTACTTTGACACACTGAGCACAAGGTTAGGGCATTCAGGACAGGTTTGTTTTGATGAATAAGTGTGATCCTGGTATCTTCCCTGGAAGACATTCCTGATGTTTTCTGCTTATTAAGCTGTCCTGTTGAGCTTCATTTCATGGCATGATAAATAGGGTTAGCCACCACAGTGACTGTGTCACCCATTGTGGTGACCTGATCAGCTCCATGTTTGTCCACCTGCATGGCCCAGCTGCTCCTGTACAAGGTGGGACAACCCAGTGGTGGTGCCAGTGTCACTCTATTGAGAACCATCTAAGTATTTAGGATTGGATCCAGGAAAGCCACTCAGCCACTCCTGAAACGTGAGAATCTCACTGAGCTCTGTGTTCTTGTTCGCAGCATGCTTAAGTGCCTTGCTTGGACCAAGACATTGAATGGGATCAGAAAAAGAGAGAGGGAAGGCAGACCTGAAGCTGAAGGTGTATTCCTCCAGGCTGAGGGTTTGCAGTTTCCCAGCTTCTGAATATTTGCTTTGGAAATTTCCTTTTGCCTTCTCTTTGTGTTTTCTATGTGCAAAGGTTCATGTGCCATGCCCAGGGGCACTGATTGCTGATAGAAAGCACAATCGTAGAATCACAGATTAAGGTTGGAAGGGTCCTTAACGATTGTCCTGCCGTGGGCAGGAATACCTCCCACCAGCTTGGGCTGCCCAGGATCCCACCCAGCCTGGCTTAACCACTGCCAGGGATGGAGCATTCACAACTTCTCTGGGCAGTGTGTGCCAAGGCCTCACTGCTTCCAAGTAAAGAAATCTTCATATGTCTAAGCTAAATCTCCCCTCTTTGAGTTACAAACCATTACCCCATGTCATATCACTACATGCCCTTGTAGAATCAGCATCCTGAATGAGTACAAGCTCTCCTGGGTCACCCTTGTGATGCTGAAATTTAGTTAAGTGGATAGTCAGCCATGAAGGATAAGGGAAAGGAAAATTTAAAGAATCACAACCGTACGAACCTGAAATACTGTCTCCTCCAGAGGTTTAGTCTCTCTGTGGAAAGCATGGCTGACCCTGCTTACTGTTAGGTGAAGGGATATTTCAGCATAAATATTTGTATTACACTTGGTATGTCAGTAGGACTTGTGTCTCTGACAGATTGCATGCAGTTGCCCTGTTGCTGGCACTCTGTCGGGTGTATAACTCCTGCAAACAGATGGATTTCTGTTCAGTAGCATCAGCTATATGTGCTCCCACAGCAATCTGGGGAAACCCTTGGCTCTCTGTAACCCTCTGTAGTCCCTGTATCATAGCTCCTTTCCAGTGTCCAAAGTGCAGAGGCAGAGGGAAGGGCACTGCATGGCATTTTCCAGTCTCTTTGTCACCTCCCGTGGGGCATGGAGCTGCAGAGTTCACTCAGTCCTCTTGTGATTTCACCAGAAGCAATCCAGCCAGCCGGATTTGGCTGTGGCAGTGCTGGCAAGCTATTGGCTGATCTATGTGGTTCTTTATATTTTACAGTATATTTCTAAGAATGTTTCTGCCACCGAACACGTGATCCGGAGGGAAACAGAGACAACCTTTTCAGGAAGTCACTCCTGCTCACCGTCACATCACTGCTCCACAGCCACTCCAACATCCAGCCAGAGGTGATGTATGCCATTCACACTGAACCGCTGCTTGCCTTAGGATGCTGTGAGATTCAAAGCCAGTAAAAGAGTTTCCTTTCACTTCTCTCTCTGATTTTACTTGATGTTTGGCATCACACCGTCATACAGGCCATGCCAGTGCTTGCAGATCAGATTGTGTTGCTGGCATAACCAATTAGTGAGAGGTGTAGAAAGGTGTGATGCTTGATCTGCAGCAAAGAGCCAACAGGAGTGCGCAGCACTGACATAGCTGGGAAGTAGGAGGAAATGAAGTAGTGCTTTCATGCCTTGCACAAGCTCAGTCAAATAGGAGGATGCATCTAGGAATGGTTTTGCAAGTTGCAAATTACACTGCATGCCTGTGTTAATTCATCAAGTATAGGTTATTAATATAATGTTTGAGATATTTAGCATGTATTTGCCTTGCGTAAGGTAGAACATGACAAATATCACAATTTTATTTATTTATTTGTTTGTTTGTTTGTTTGTTGCCTAGTTCTGCAAAGCTAGGAAATGAAGTTTTCACCAGAAAAAAAAAAAAAAACAACACACTAATTTTTCACATTTTAAAATACCATCTTGGGGGAGAGCAGCCTGGCTCAGAGGCTGAAGTTCTCACTGGATTTGAGTGCATTTGTACTGCAGATGGAACGTCTCCATTTTTGTGGTGCCCAGAAAAGTCCTTCCAGTGTTCTAGAGGAAGCCCTGTACTGTTTGGAGCTCGGTTGTTCAGGTTCTCTGTCTTGCATAGCTCTTGTGCTTCCTCCAGTACACAACACTGTTACCCTATGAGAGTGCCCGCTTTTGAGAAATGACTGTGATGTGCAGGGGGGCCCTATCTATCTCCTGTCAATGATCACACTGCATCCACTGCATGGACTTTGCCAAGCAAAAGATGTCGTGGCTTATTTACTATTACTCCGGGGTGTTTGTATCCACTTGTCCAGGAAGTAGACAGTCCTTTCAGGTAAAGCTCAAAGATGTGTCCCAGCAGATTTCTTCCAGGTTCAAGCATTCATTAGGTAGTGGAACAACTTCAGATATCAAACTTGGGTTTTCAGGTAAATTCCTCCCCAGATTCCAACTGACTCAACCTCCAGCGAGCAGAGAGGGAGCCAAGAATGACTTTTTGGGCTGGAAATGCCTGCCTTTAGCCAGGGAAATCCTACCCTTGGTGGGCAGATGGTGTCTTTTCCAGGCTTTTTTTTGAATTTTTACACTTCAACCCAAGCCTTGCTAGGTGTGTGCAGGCTTGAGCAAGGTGTACAGAGGCTCCTTTTCCTGCAGAGCTGCACCTTGATGGCATTACAGTCTGACTTCAAAGTCCTCAGATCCCATGGCCATCTCTGGGCACATCTGAAGATGCAAAGTTGTGTCTGAAGGGCAGCGTTAATACATGCCAGGTGTGGGAAGCACCTACCTTGCGTTGCTTCTGGTCCTGGCTACCTGTCATATAAATTCTCCTGAGTCAAGTGCAGCAAGCAGGTGTTTCTTGAAGTCATGCCAGAGGCAAACTGCTGGCAGAATCAGGTTCCATTTTACTTGATCAGCACCCCTAATGAGGATGCTTTTTGAAGTTATAAATTAATGTCATGGTTGCAACCAAGCATGCGCCCAGAGCCATCAATAATTAACATGTTCTTGGGAAATTTTAATGAGGCCTCTGTAAACCCCTGTGGGTTGTGTGTTTGTGCCACAGGAGAGTAGTCGGCCTGGTGGTGGTGTGGGTGCAGGACTCCTTGCTCTCCCACTGTGTACATGTGGGATGTCATCTCTACACCAAGCCAAGGGCAGGGATACCTCCAAGTGCTGACCAACAGTACCCAGCATAGTGTAGTTTTTGTCTAGCTCCTTGAGCATGTGTTGCTGCCAAAGCCTTTTATAAATGAATGGCAATGCTTTTCTGTGTTGGTCACAATGTAATTCCAAGCCTTTTCTTCTGAATCTGTTCTGATAGCATTTCAGAAGGGGCTGTTTCTTGGCAATGTGTGCAGTGGCACTTCTGAATGTCCTCTGCAGACTTGTTTTGGCATGGCCAGTGCATTGCTCTGCACCAAAATAAAGCACGCCACCCTGCAGAGGCTGTCCTACCCTGTCCCCAGCTGTCAGGAGGTGGTGCACTAAATACCCCATGTGCACTGGACTGCCTTTTTTTGTCCTCTAATCATACCTCCAAGAAACAGTAAGGAAAGGCATATCAAAATTGGGCCTCCCTGGTCCAGTGCATTTCAGTGAGAGAGAGAAAGGAGACGTCAGTTCAGGGTGAGATCTGTGGCTGTGTGTGGCTTTTTGAAGAAGGTGTTGGCAGGGATTCCTTGCTCACTGTCCCTGTGGGCTTTGATTCACAGACATGAAAGCCACACCTGGAGCCTGGAGCGGACGGAGAGCCTGACCTCCGATTCCCAGTCCGGGATCATGCTGTCCTCGGTGGGAACCAGTAAATGCAACAGCCCTGCTTGTGTGGAGGCACGGGCCCGCCGTGGGGCTGCCTTCTGCATTGAGGACTCGCGGCGGCCCACGACGCAGTACCGCGACTCGGTGGACTCACTGCGGGACTCACCGCACAGCGAGAGGTCAGACCCCATGCAGCCCTGCCCCTCTGTGCCAGGCACAAACCTCCGCCCAGGCCTAGCACATTGCTCCTATGGTAGTGCAGGAGAAACCCCAGCTCTGCTCCTGGAAGAAGCCATGGCTCCACGAGTCCGCTTTGGTAGGGGCAGCAGTGTGCTCTGCACCGTGCCAGAGGTGCCTGCTAACCAGGAGGCCATGTAGGTTTGGTGCACAGGTTTGGGAGCAGCTGAAAATATCCTGTTACAGCCAGTGAATTAAAACTGGCTGAGCTACCGGGTGGTGAGTACAGCCTAGACCCTGGCAGAGGGGGAGGCAGATAGCTGGGACACAGCTCAAGCCAAGGCTGAGCCTCACCGTGATCCTTAGGGTGAGGAGCAAGTCCTCCACATACCTCTGGGTGGGATGGGGAGCAGACATGCTGCTTGTCTGCATCCTGGGAATGGGGTTCAGTGTGACTCAGCTCTGGGACACTGTCAGCCAGTGGCAGCTGTTCTCTTCTTGGGCTTGACTCCTCGTGTTGCCGAAGCACATCTCCATGATGTTGCAGCCTGGGCGGACATTTAACCAGTTCCAGGCATTTCCCCTCAAAACAGTGGGACTGGCCCAGCGAAGGCAAGTTGTTCTCTTGTTTCTTTTCCCGGTCCATTCAGATGGCCTGCACAGTTATCTCATGACTGTGACTTCATGAGACGTGAGGAGGGATAGGTAAACCCAGGGAGTGGGAGCAGGCTGAAGTGAGTGGAGATAACACACACTGGCTTTACCGAGTGAAAAACAAAACCGCTACTTAGAAGGAGGTGATGCCAAAGGAAAGCCTATACAGAGAGGGGCCAGACCACTGAGCCGCCATGCTGATGTAAGTAGAGTAGATGAAGGCTTGTACAGGCCTTTTGTATGGAAGATTTTTGCAAAATTAGATGAAGCAGTACCCAGACTTCAGCATGTGAGGACATCTGGGGTAAGTGTGACAGTTGCAGAGGGAGCAGAAGGCAATGGTGGGTAACCATGTCAGGTGGGAATTGTGATGTCCTGGGTAAGGCTCAGTCCTGACGGCCATGCTGGGCTCTCCCCGAGCCCCCTCTGGGCTGTGGGCTGCGCAGCATCCAAATGGAGCTGTTCCTTTTTCAGGTACGTGTCGGCCCTGACCACACCAGCACGCCTGTCGCCTGTCGACTTCCACTACTCGATGGCGGCGCAGGTGCCCACCTTCGAGATCACCTCTCCCAACTCCGCACACGCCGTCTCCCTGCCGCCAGCAGCCCCTATCAGCTTCCGCGTGGAGGAGCAGCAGCCCCTGCTGCGGCGATACCAACTGCCCTTCCAGGACACGCAGCGCTACGACAGCTACTACCAAAGGAAGACCTACCTGAACGACAGCATGGGGAGCCTGCCCTCCAGCCCCTTCCGCATCACGGAGGATGACGAATACGAGACGACGCAGGAGTACGTCACAGCGCTAGAGCAGCCAAAGAAAACAGCCAGCAGCAACAGGCGGTGGAAAAAGTCCAAACTGAACGGGCACGTCCCCCACAGAGCCAGAGCTGTCCGGGACTCCTTCTCCTTCAGCAGCGCCTCTTACAGCGAGTCTGATGAGGAGCTGGTGGCCGAGAGCACGCCCTTCCTAAGCACTCAGAACAATGAGGCGACAAACACAGAGTCGCCGCCACTCCACCGGCCGGGCGACAGCCGGACTCAGCACCCTTACAGCCGGCACAGCACCCACGGGGGCAGCGGGCGCAGCAGCCTGGCGCACACGACGCCCAAACGAGAGCCCGACCCCCTCTAGGCGCCCGGCAGACGCACCGCACGGGGGAGGCGGCGGAGGGAGGCGGAACAAACCGAGACAAAAATAAATATTTTTATTTTATATAAAAGAGAAAAAAAAAATATAACAAATAAAATGTTTTATTTTCATTTTAGCAAAGTTGTCTTATAATAGCTAACGGCAATGACTTTTTTATAGGGAATCTCTATTTATATGTAATGTCTTGATTTACAGCTTCCGAGAAAAAAAAAAAAAAAGTAAAAAAAAAGAAGAAACGAAAACAAACAATAAAGTTAAAAAAAAAAGGTGGGCCAATTTTTGACTACTTAAAAATAGAAACTAAAACTATCGTGGTGCCTTTTGCTGTATGCTAGTGCTGGGATTCATGCCGAGGATTCTGTTTCAGTAGCATTTTTAAGATCATAGATTTTTGTTTGGAAGACGACCTGTCACACGGGTGCTCTTCTGTTGGAAGAAAACAGCCTCGCCACTCTGCCCCGTACCCTGCTATTAACAATCTTGTTCTTTAAGGTATTGTTTAACACACACCAAGGACATGAGTGGGAGCATTTCCATTACCATGTCTGATGGGGATCTGTCTTGCCCTGTAAAATACTTGTATTTTTGCTTAAATCAGGAGAAAAAGAAATCCAACAGCGCCATCCCGAAAAGCAGAAACGATGTTTCTTTTGTCGCACAGGTAGGAGGAGAAAATGAAATCGTGCAGCAGCAGCCCTTAACAAATAGCTCTCAATCTTTGGCCGTTTCCTGTGGGTCCAAAGTTGGGTTGGCACAGGTCGGTAGTCCAACGCGTGAGACATTTGTATGACTGCGGAGAAATGCAGCCCCGTTCCATACGGCTCAGTCTGGATCACTGCAGCCTGCCCTGGTGGATGGGTGGCAGCGCACGGCGGTTCGGTGCCGCCCAGGACCCGGTGCCGTGCTGGCCGCGGTGTCCCCATGGCCACGGTGCGGCAGTGGCCACGGTGCTGCGCGAGCTGCAGTGCTCCATGTGCTGTGCTTGGAGCCACGCCTGGTAGCCGCTGGCCGTGCTGCCCTGGTGCCTGGCTCTGGCCCCGCTTGCAGACCCTTGGAAGGGCAGCGGGCCCCTGGGGTGCAGCCCAGCAAGTGGGTTCCTCTGTACCGCCGTGCCGTGCTTTGTGAAGGCAGTTGTTACCGTCACATCTTGCTGTTGGTGACAGACGTCGCGTTTCCAAACCCGGAGCAGCTCTGCCCATTGGCTCTGTGGCGCAAAAAGACAGTCCCGTGTGTCTGGGTGGCAGAGCATCCCCGTGGAAGTGCCCCTCTCTCCTCAGTTCTCTGCAGCAAACCTGTTTACATTGTAGCCTGACTTTTTTCTTTTTATATTTTTACTTCTGCATGTCCTTTGCATTTCAGATACTGTAGATTGGATGCATGGTGAAGCTGTGACTGAGAAGATAATACAACAATTGACAGTGTATTTCATTTAACTTTTAGCAATAAAGTAACTAAACCCTCTATTCCTCACCCATGATGGAATCAGATAGAAAACTCTGCTAATTTGTCATAAGATGATTGTCAAAGTTTGCTCTGGATTGTCTGAATGTCAGAACTCTCGACTGTTTAACACTTGAACATTTTTTATATTATAAATAAAATAAGAAATAACAATCTGTGGGCAGCATTGATCTAAGGCGATCTGGGGGCAGTGGGGGACTGTAGCAAGGACCACGCACAGAATCCCAGCTGCTGGGGCAACCCCTATTCAGGTCTCTTCACCTGCAGACTGGGGGATTCGTGCTGTGCTCCCACCCACAACCACATTTCTTCTTTCGATCTTGCAGGGCAAGACTGGCTGGCTAGCTCGCACACAGGGCAACCACAGAGAATATGGTGTGTTCACAGGAAGCACAATTCCTGAGGTTGTATCAGCCTGACAGGAGCAGGCAGAGAGCTCCTGACCCTGTCCCAGGCATGGGAATGCCCCAGGGAGAGGATCCCCGTGGAAAGCAGCCACAAAAAAGGGACAGGTGCATCCTTTAGGGGGAGGTGTGTTACTGCCTCATGGTTTGCAGGGCTCTGTGATGCTCAGCACCTACTGAGCTATCAGTAGCTCTGAGCCATGGCAGACTCACGATTTCTTGCAGTGATTTCTTGCTCAGTGTGCCCCTTGCTTCCGTAATCGTGTTCTATATTTGGAGGCAGTTACGCTACCTCAATTTTCTCTCCCATTGCCTCTGAAAGAAGCCTGCATCTCTCTTCTTTTCCCTTGCTGCTCTATTATTAGAGCCCTCATCTCCAGCCATGTGTATTGCTAGGGTTTAGCCATAAATATTTTAGAGCAATTTTTACAGGTGGGGGGAGCCACTGGCACCTCCTGCCAGCGCTGCTCCGCATGCACAATGCTGCCTCTCCCAGAGGGGTGGAACTGCTTTGCAGATGAAGATGGGGTGACGCAGGCAGCAGAGGAACATGGGGCCTTAGCTCTGGGATTGCAGAGCCAGTGGGCAAAGCCGTTGGCAGTGTGCCCTCTGGTAGGTAAGATGCTCAGCACAACTGCAAAGGCAAAAGCACTTGGACCAGCCCTTGTGTATCAGGACAGTCATCAAGCACGGGTATAACTCCTGGGCTGAGGGCTCTTCACCCTAGGGTCTTCACCCATTCACTGGGTCAGGACCTCATAGCTCTGAGGCCCTTTCCTGGTGCTCAGAGAAGGCTTCGCCAGACCCTGCTCTTCTCTGCAACTTACTCCTGTCCGAGGACGGCAAAATGGCACCTTCAGCTTGGGGACTGAGTAGCTCTTGGTGGCTTCTTCAGGCACACAGGAGATGGCACTGCCTTCTGGAGAGGATGGCCAGAAAGGGCAGGGCGAGGTACCAGATATTACCTGGGATTATGCAGAGCAGGAGTTGGGCTTGATGTTCCCCATGGCTCTCACTGAGTCAGAGGCATCTCCAGCACCAGCAGCGCCTTGGAGGTCTCCAGAGCAAGGGATGCTGGCTCTTGTCTAACACAGCAAAGAGCACAATGCGTTGGAGAAACAGCTCAGTGTTGACAAGGGCTCCTCCGAGCACAGTATCCAAAGCATCTCCAACCACTGGCGCAGATGTTGGCATCCTTCTCCTCCCAAAAACCTCGAGGCTGTGTGGGGACAGACAGGCCTGGAATGAGCCAGACTGAGGGAAGAGTTACCTGAACATACTGCTAGAGCAGCCCATCTGCCTCAACAGCTCCACTGCTGAGCCATCCACCCGCAGCATGAGCATCCAAAGCACGGATGTGCAACACCCCACTCATAGAAAGGCATTGCTGCTTTCTGGTGCTGTCCATAGGGGGCTTGGCTTCCTCTTTGCAGGAGCTGGTGTAGACCTGTGTGCACGTGGCCATTTAGAACCGCGAAGCCTGGGACCAATCCAGCACACACTGGAACCACATTTCAAACCAATTCTCTTTACCAACAGATTCAGCTTTATTGTTATTCTTTTTAACATGATTTTTAGTGCATCATTTCAAATAAACTACCAAACTGTACAAAGAAACGGAGAGATAAAAGAAGAGGTGATAAAATTGGGTGGAGGTTTTAGTAGTACGAGCCATCATGGAAAACAGTAGTCCATTGGCTCTCAATTGTTGAAGATCCAAATAAATCTTGTTTTCTTTGTTTAAATAGTGCTGCAAAATATTAACAATAAATGACTGTAGTTAGCAGCTACAAGATCCTTCAAAACTGGAGCTTGGTTAACGTGAACACACCTAGGGGAAAGAAAAGCAATCTGAGATAAAGGACCAAACCAAACAGCAAAATAAATAAACAAGGTGTGGGAGGACAGTCGTGGCATTGAAATGCAGTGGAATCATTTCCAGTACGACAGTAGATCGTTGAACCACAGGCAGCAGAAAGGAATGGAAACACAAGCCCCCCTTGAAAAGAGCATAGCATATGAATTGCAGAATGGAGGAAGTACGACACTGATGGGCAGTCAGAACTGCTCCTGCACACAAAGGTTCAGCTGGACCTGAAGCACGGCTCCCATCGCGCCTCGAACCCAAAGCTGTGGATGGTCAATAGCCACTTGGCCACTCTGTCTGAACGAGCAGGAACAGGAGAGCGCTGTGTCACAGCGAAGCCAGACAGAATTTCCATCTGAGTTAAAAAAAAAAAGGAAAAAAAGAAACCAAAAGCAAATGTAGGCTACTGCGTTTTTGCAGATGTCCAGGTGGACTGTTCAGGCTCTCCATGGTCCCCAGTGTCTTTTCCAGGCAGCTTAACTTCTCTTGCACACTGAGGTTAAAAACCCACATTAAAGTCTCCTTATATATATATATATTTATTTATATATATATTCATATGTATATATATTTATATATATATAAAAAGGATACGGTGACAGAGGGCACTTCAGGTCTCTCCTGCCTGGGCAGGTGCCTCTCCCACGCGCTGTGCTGGAGATGCTTCTCGCATGGTCCGTGACTACCTCACAGAACAACCCTGTTGTGATACATCCTGCCAAGGACGGAGCTCCTCTCGTGGCAGGGACACGCTCCTGCTGCTCTGAGCCCTGCTCCCACACCACTGCTGGTGCCATAGAGCCTGATGTGTCAGCCGAGTTTCCTGCACTGCTGGGAACTGCAGATGTGAACCAGTGGAAACTCCAGGGAGAGAAGGAAGAGGAAGGAGAGAGAGGGCTGGTAGGAGAGAGCAACCGGGAGAATAAACATATCCCTTTATTGTGCAGGCTGCAGTAGGAGGGAAAGAAAAGCCACTGGTGCTGTTGGGGACAAAGAAGAGATGGAGTATCTATGATGCTGAAATGCCAGAGCGTTGCCAAGGAGTGTCAACTAAAGCTTCTTTGACTTCTTTCACTAGAGCAGTCACCGTGTCATACATTTCTATGGTTTTGTTTGTATTATTTCCTAGGTAAAATTGTGCTCATTGATCTAGTCCAGGAGCGTGAAGCACCGCCGGTTCATTCCTCCTGCGTGCACGTTCCTTGTTAAGTGTTCTGCTCTATTATGTCCTTTTCCACCTTACAGCTAACAGACATATGCCCTTGGCTCAAAGAAGGGCTGGAATGTGTCTTCCGCAAAGCAATGTCATCAGCTTCCACCTTGAAGAAGCTGGTTTCAATTCTTTCCAGGTCATCTGTCCCGACTTTGATCTTCATGCACAGCAGGTTGATGTATGTCTCGTAGCGGCTCTTCTGCAGGGGGAGAGGGAACAGACAGAAAGCCTGTGAACAGGGACAGGCAGTGTGGACAGCAGTAGCAATGCCATCTGCTACTGCAGGAAAACACATTCTATATTGTCAGCACCCCACTATTCTTGCCCTACAACAATGCCTGCTCCAAGCAAAGCCTGAGAAGGCTCATCAGAAAGGGGATTGCTGTGCAAGCCTCTCCTGCTGCTCTGACAGGTCTTGAGTGCAGCTCTGAGTGTGCACTGGAGGCAGATGCAGACAACAGATCCGCTCCTTCCTGCCTTAGGATATTCAGAGTCTCCATGCTCCTTCCTGCCCATCTGGGAACTCCATGACAGTGCCTGCCCTGAGCGCACAGAGAGCTTCCCTCGGTTGGTATGAATCCTTCTGCTCACATTGTTTCCATCCAGAAAGTGATCCTCACTGCTAAGTCATGCCCCCATTGCTCTCTGCTGTTGCAGGCATCTCCTCTCTGCCTGACACTGTTATTCCAACACTAGATGGGACCTCTTTTTACAGACTTATGTAACACCCCACTCCTTTATTCTAATATCTCAAAGGAAGCCTACACTCACTTCTCTGTCACCACAGGGAAACAAACATTTCTAGAGCACATCTCACAAAACTGACGAGATGAATCATGCTCTGGAAGTGCCAGCTTCTTGCAGACTGAAAAGCTCAGATGGAGGCTTCCCCTTTGCAGGCACTGAAAACAAGATGTCTGCAAAACGAAGCGGCTGCAGGCAGCTATCTGGAGGGCTGGCAGAAACACAGTGGCCACATACTGTGGCACTGCAGATTCAGGCTGGAGGTGACAAGATCTTTCTTCAACAGGGTGGTGGGGACTCAGGGTGTGGCCAACAGATTTCCAAGAGGTGGTCAGAAAATGCCCTTCAGCCCAGTCTACTGCAGGGAATAGCCTAAACTCCTGCCTCCAGCAGTCCCTTCCCCAGTGCCTCTCTGTCAGGATGCCTATCTTGTGCTCAACTCTGTCTGGAACCAAAGATCCCATTTCTCCCATTAAGTGCTTTGCAGAGCATTTAGATTGAGCTCCACGCACTCTCAAAAACTCTGTAATCACCTGTAATGCTGCTTTTGGCTTTATTTACAGAAACAGCTCCAGCAAAACAAGACTCATTTCCTATGGCTTTTTTATTACGTTGCTGAAAACGGCTGAGAAACACTGAGGATCGAATTACTCCCTTATTTAGGACCTGAGGAAATTTCAAGTTCCATTACAATAAAGGAAGATTTTATTTCTTTCATCAGTTTTCCCCTCCACAGGTTAGAAATCACAGAGGGGAGGCAACGTCTGTTCATTCTTTTTTTAGATTTAAAGGAAAACAGTGAGGCTTATCACTGTCACACAGCACGCATCCAGCTCCTGAGTCCTCTCCTCTCACCCCCCCGGCTCACAGCACCCACTCCAGAGTTCTCAGTTCTCCTCAATCAGCCAAGATATCATTTTTCACAGAAAAGATGAGAATTCCTTTACCTCAAAAATTAGGTAATGTTCTTTGAGCCTGTACTCTTCAGCCTCTTTTGACTTGAGGCTCTTCTCTACAGGATGTGATTTATGCTCTGCTAATTCGTCTGCAATCTGCTTCATTTTATTTTCATGAGACCTCAGCTGTTCCTCCTGCCGAGAGAAGCGTGTCAGGTATTAAAATGTAGGAGTGCACCGCCTGCCTGTTGGTTGGGACCTGTGTCTGCAAGGATGTACGCCCTGCAAGGATGCAGCCCAGGGCACGCAGCATATTTGTAAATTCATCTGGTAACGAGCAGCTGAAGCACAGGTATTTGAGGAAGATCAAAACTCATGTGCCAGCACCTGGGCATCACAAACATGAAATCTCTGCATCCTTCAATATGCAGGCAGAACTAGTTGTGCCTTCAGAGCCTGTGCATCTGTGTTCTCTGGAGAGAAAGCACCCTCCCAGCCTGGGCTCTGACACCTGCTCAGAAGGCAGAGCTGCATCCCTGCTCAGATCCTTTCAGGATGGCCTCTCCCTTCTCCTTAGCTGAGGGGCAGTGTGTCCCCACTGCTTGGAATGTTCTTTGCTCCCCAGGCACTGCAAACAAGAGCTGCTCTTCAGGTGGCAGCTGCCCACTGCACTTGGCTAACAGAGCTGTGCTCCACTGCGCTGTGCCCCACATCCAGTAAACCTTCCCCCTCAGTGGGACTCAGGCTCTGTAGCTTTCCAGCCTGAGAAACAACAGGCTGCCACCTCTGGGTGCCATGTTATGAAAGAACCGGGCCTGCTGGGTTCAGCAGCACCTGTTGGTTCAACAGAAAGCTGCTGGGACATGCTAGACAGCAGGCAATAAACAAGACTAACAACCGTACAGGTGAGTGTGTGTACATAGCGATCATTTATGTTCACTGCAAAGGAAGCATCATCCAGACACCAAAATTCACCATGGTTCATCCAAATCACCCACTCTAATTGCCTGCTTCTGCCTTGTAGACAGTGTGTGCTGCTTTTAGCACCAGGTGTCCACCAGGCAGAGCTGGAGGAGCTGTAGATGAGCTCAGCCTGAGCTGTGTACTTATGCCTGAGCACCAGGCACTCCACTGCAGCTCCTCTCACACTTTACCTGACACAGCTTGGTCATGGATGAAGGTAGGAGCGGGCGGCAAAACTTCTTCATGGAGCAGATTGCAGCTGGGAAGGCTGGGGCAGAGAAAATGGCAGCAACGAGGTTGATTCGCAGGATCCAGGAGAGCATTTCTTCCTTACTTCTGTTACAAAAGAGGTGAGAAGAGAGGGCAGTCTCTAAGTGCTCCTGACCAGGACTGGCTCCAGACAGCCCTGGAGCCACCTCTGCCCTTGCTTTGCAGCCATTCCTGGGCTATCACCTTATGAAGGGGAACACACTGGCTAACTGGCTGTTCTGCATCGCCCTCGTGACTGCTGGGCTGTCCCTGGGAGTCCTGCCCTCCTTGGCTCCTTCAGTTATAGTCCTTGAGGAGCTGGGCAGGAGCTGGTGGCAAGGGGCAAGGGTATCCCACTCTTTGGAGAGTGGGAGCCACAAAACAGAGGTCCCCTGGAACAGGGTGAAGCCCTTAGATGCTCATGGGACCCAGTCCAGGGTTCTCATCAGACCAGTTTCGCACTGCTCCCACCGGGCTTCAGGTGGGCTTTCACTACAGAAATTCAGATGCTGTAGCCGTATCCTGATGCTAATAGCCCACCCCAGCTTCAAGCCAAGCTCCCTGATGGCAGCTGGCAGCTGGCAGCAAAGGGAGCATCAAGCAGGAGACAGCTCAACCACACCTGACACTTATTAACAAAGCAGCTTTCCTCTGCAACAGGCTAAGGAAAGAAGAAATGGCTTGGCTGAGGAGCTCGTTTATGAGCTTTAGCCACTTTCCCCATCAAAGGCTGACGAGGAGAACTGTCAGCTCCTTGGTTCATCGTACCAAGTGGATTTTCTCCTTTCTGCAGACCGACAGCACACATCAGTAAGGGGAGAGCTGCAGTGAGGACACACCCACGCTGGAGACAATGGGGCAGTGTCTGGAGGCCCAGCAGTGGTTTCGGGCTGGCTGGCAGCTGCAGTCCCAGCTGCTTGCAGTTTGGCAAGGTCAAGTCTGCGTGGGCACCCCACAGCTAGCACTGGCGTGTCACTTTTGGGTGGTATTTAAAGCACATTTTGAAACAGGAGAGGAAGCCACGTCCCTCCTCAGCCCTTCACCTCCCATTGTACCCTGCCTCTAATGTGTGAGCTGACAGGGCAGCACAGGAGAGGCTCCACTGGCAGCTGGAGCTGTACTTACGGAGCCTGGAAGAGGAAGACTCTCCAGTCAGCTGTCTTCAGCTTGAGCACATTGGACTTCTTGCTGTAGTCAGAGGCTTTTGTGGCTAAGGCGTGGTGCACACGGATGGCATTTTTCAGATCCACTTCAGAGAGGTCTTTGTCAGGTTTGTATTCATCCTGTGAAGAAGGAACGTTAATTGGATAATGACTGTGCTAACATTTGTGGGCTACTTTAATGAACCTGCCTTTCTCTGTGTGCTGTAATCACAGAGTACCAAGACCAGGAAAAGCACTGCTTTGTACAGTAAATACTAGGAGCTGATAATGATAATAATTAACATCTGGCAACTTCTTCCATCATTAAGTTCACTGGGAAGATGTGAAGAAGGAGATGAAAGTTTTAAACATAATTATCGATAGTTCTCTCTAACACGGCACATGCCTGAGGCTTTGGGGGAAGACATGAGACAGGGCTAGGCTGGCTTCTGCAGTTTCACCTTCATAGCACGTGCCGAGGTGCAGCTCCAAGCCCACAGAGGGCTTCATGGACACTTGACAGACCGAGCATGCTTGGTCCATACTTGGCCTCCCTCGAGTATGTGTGACACTCTGGCACGCTCTTTCATGTAATTAGTTACACAGGCATAAACTGTAATGGTGCTCCCTGTATTCTTGCCGTGCTTTCCCCTTCAGAGGAGAATTTCACACAACCAGGGAGTACAGAAGTAACTATGCGTATACATTTATGAACATACAGAAAACACTAGACACAAGATTCTGAAAATCTGGGCATGGCACTTCTTAGGAAAAAGAAGAGTGTAGCCAACCCTGTGCTCACCCTTTGCTTTCCCAGTGATTGAGATGCAGCTACTTAGAGCAGTAACAACCTCCTCACTCTGCCCCTCACTAGCTGAACAGCTGGTCCACTGGTGAGGCAAGATGATGGATGGGTGGATGGATGGATGGGTGGGGAGGTGGGTGGATGGACGGACAGATGGATAGGTGGATGGGTGGGTGTGTGGATGGAAAGATGAACAGGTGGATGTGAGAAAACCTGACTGTAATTAAAACAACCTCCCCCAAACGCTCAGCTCTGGTTGGTGAGAACTGCAGGTGTTGTGCTCCCTGACCCTGACCAGCCTCATGATGTGGTTGTGTGGCTGTGCTGCCGTACAGAACTGTGGGCAGAACTGCCTTTTTGGATGGCTACTTAAGCTGCTGTGAAATGACCGTGTCAGAGCCCAGATCCGGCCAGGGTATCTCTGGAAGGGCCTACCTACAGGGCAAACTTACAGGATTGCGTGATGTTTTGCTACGTTCTACAGTCTCTTGGTTGCCAACCCCAGCCAGTAAGGATGTTCTCTGATGCTGGGTCACATTAGTCTCCCTTCTGCTGCTCTTTAGAGCACAAGGGTCCAGCACACCCCAGCCCACGGATGTGCCTCCCCAGAGCCCTGCTCCTGATGGGAAACAGGCTTCTGAAGTCTTTCCGTCCCTTCTTTTCTGGAGCAATCATCCCAACTAGAAGGGTGGCTGATGTACTGCGCATGGTGCTTGGCTTTGTGCACAGACATGCTATGGCACAAAGGGCCCAGAAAAGTCTGGCATGGGTTCCTGCCTCATGCAACTGCCTCCTTAAGGGCAAATCACAAAGAAAAGCCATAGCTCTCCAGCACAGGAAGAGGTGGGTGCTGCAGGCTCCCTGTGTTCAGTCTGACATTCAGAAGGGCTGCACCAAGGACAGTACAGACAATCTTTCTGCAGTGTGCTTCTGTAGTGTTACTTGCATTGGAGCTCCTCAAAAATGCAAGCCACAGCTCTATGTCTATGTTTGGCAGAGCTGATTGTAGGAGTCACAGTGAGGGTTTCAGTAGCCAGAGGAATGGGCAGTGAGCTGTTAAGGGAAGAAAAACAAGTGCTTTGACTTAGGAGGACCTGTGTGACCTGATCTAGATGTTCCTGCTCCAGCAGAGGGATTGAACTAGATGATCTTTCAAGGTCCCTTCCAATCTGTGATATTCTGTGATGTTAGTTCACTTGTCAGCAAATAGATGCATGAGGGAGAACATGCTGCTATGTTTTAGAGACACATTCAAGTCTGGATGCTTTTCCAAAGCTGAAACTCCCGGGATCTGAAGAAAACAGACTGGGAGTGCCATGATCTCTTATTTCAGGATAATCTTTCTGAAAATGTGGTGGGAGTAGCTGGGCTCAACCACATGCAACAAGAAACTGCCACAGCTACAGGCTGGTCTGACTAATGCAGATCTTCACCCTAAACCAGTTGCTGCCTCTACTGACACCAGGCTCATGGGGATCGGTGGATGTATAATGAAAAGCCAGATCTTTTCTACCACCTGGGCCCAGGCAATCTGCATCAGGTTGGATCAAGCAGGTTCTTTGCCTTGTGCCTCCCTTGTGGCAGGGTGTGCAGGAGTGCGTGGTGCTGCAGGCTCACTTCTACACAGGCCAGCCATGCCAGGAAGCTCATTTCAATTCCTGTGCTGCAGAGCTCAGCAAGATATGTACTGCTGCTGAGGCGGGGAGATCCATGTCTGCATTCTCCACAAGCAGCTCCAAGGTTGTGTGATGCCACATGCTCAGCAGGAGCCTTCACAGTGCCCAGCACTTACACCGCTGTGCAGCCTCCCTGGCAGAATAATCCCACTGCTCTCCAGCAAAGTGGGCCAGTTCTGCTTTGAAGCCACCAAAGTCTTCTCTGCATCTTCCCTCTGTATCTTCCTGAGTTTTGATGGAAATGGAAGCTTGTGTTTAAGCAAATGCTGCTGAAGGAATGTCCAAAAACCTAAGTGTAACATGGATGCTTCCAGTGAAGGAATTCTGGCTTAAATCAAAGAAAATTGATATATACTAAAACATAAGCAATGTCCTGCCATGTTTGGAGGAACTGCAGGCAATGTTTTCTCCCTGCCGTCATACGCTAATTTTACTCACATCTTTTCCAATTATGGTGTTCTCTTTCCACATATTTTCAGGCAGATAGATCAATGTGGTACCACAGTGCTGTTGAATTTATGCCCTCTGTGTCCTGCATTGTTCATGTAGGCACTTGTCATGGGGCAGCAGGCAAGGTGCGATCTGCTCTGCCTGAGGGATGCTGAGTGTCATCCCACGTTCAGAATGCTTTGGGGACATCTTCTGCAGGAACTGAGCCCATGTGTGGGTGCAAGGGATTTCACAGCCCCTCAAAAATCATTTCATTCACTTTCAACTTCAATGCTGATGATGTAGACAGACTCCCCATTCACCTGTCCCTCCTGCATAAAAGGCTCTGCGTAAATATGCACAACCATCCCCTTGCCTGGATGTACTTTCTGCCATAGGAGTGCTCCATGATGGCCTTTGTTCAGTTTCTCCACTGCCGCCCACTCTCAGGAGCAGTGAGACATAGCTCGTAAAAGCTTGCTGTTAGTTTTCTTCAAGAAAGGGCACCTATCTTTTGTATGTGTGTTTGTAGGATACCTGGATGGGTGAAAGCCCACCATCAATTCTGCTGCCCTCTCATCTGAACAATAACTGAATGTGGACATGGAGCTACAGGGATTTTACTCTACAGCTTGCAAGAGGTTTTCCTCATTTTCTTCAGCTAGCATGCACTGTGTCCAGTGAGGAAAGCTAAGCACTGCCCCTGTTCAGTCTGGCCAGAAACATGGCACTCCAAACAAGGCCTGTCTGCATGGAACATATCTGCAGCCCGGCGCAGTGCTGGGAACTGCCCCATGGATGGGAAGTGCTGAGACCCAGACCCTTTCCAATACTTCCACACAAAAAGCCCTCTGCATTCTTCTCAACACTCCTCTACCTGTGCTGATTAAAGGCTATTATCCCCATTTCACAGAGGTGAAGTAAGTTGCCAAAGGCCATAGAGTGAATCAGTGCTCACTGTGGATTAGAGTGCAAGAGAGGTGCGCCCTACTCACAAGCCTGCATTTCTTCCTCAAGCCTCTGCTGCATCCCTTTAGGGAATCAAGCAATTGCTTCAGCAGGCTGTGCTAGAACACGCTAATCCAGAAATTAACACTGGCGAGTCAATGACATGCCACATCTTTACATCAGCAAGTTTATGGCTGCTGCCTGAACTGCTTCTAACAGACTGCCTTCTACTCATCCACCCACTTCTCGGCCTACCTTAGCCCACTCTCTCTGCATCTTTCTGTTCCCTCCTTCTATACACCTATCTCCCCAAGCCCTCTTTTTCACTCTCCCTTCTTCCCACTCTCCTCTTTCTGTGCCTCCCTTCTAGGGAGCTTGTTCCATCTTGCTGAACAAGCTGCCAGCTTGTTCCTCAAGACTTACCTGCACAGCCTTCTGAGAACTTCCTATTGAAGATGAGATCTTTGGTTCAGTATGAGCGAAATGTTGGAAGAGGCTGAACCAAGTGCTATGAGTCTGGAAGCAGGTACGTTCTCCTCTATCTTTATGTTTGAAAATCTCTTCTGAGAGATTTGTGCTTGAGCCAGGTTCTATCTTAAGTTTATCTACAAGCATCTTCCACTGAGAGCTTAGGAGTCAAGCACACAGTTTCCTTCTTTCCTTCCTGTATTGTGCAACTCTGCAAACTACTCATAGGCAAGAAATTGTACTAGGAATCAACAGGGTGTGTTGAAGTTTACGGCACTCTGTTATGATTCTGAAAATGCTCCGAAGTTGCAGTGCAAGGACTTAGTCTTTGTGGCCTCATCTTTTTGTCCTCCCTCTGCAAAGCCCAGTGGATGCTGTGTCTACAGCCAAACCCAGCCCAGGGAGTCCTTTTAAGGGGTCCATATGCAGTCTAACAGCAGCTCACGAGTAAGAAATCTCTCCTTGCTCAAATTCTTTGCCAAAATTTTCCGAAGATTAATTTTTTATTGTTCCTTATGCTGTTTCTTTGGGATGTCCTCAGCAGTTCTGGTACCTTCTGCATGACTGACACATCACACATGGCTGCTGTATTTCAGGCACCATTGTAATGTAGCCAGATCTCAGGTGTTTTGCTTCTTCAGCCCTTCCTGGTAAAGAAAGCACTCAGTCTTTTAACCATTTTCTCCTGAAGGTCACCAAGATAAACACGTTAGCCTTCTAACAGCCATGTACCTCTGTGTATCTCATCCTCACTCTCTTTTTAAATGGTAAACTCCTAATGCTAACAAAACAAGCTGTGTTAGTGAAGCAGTCTGGACAACCACTGGCCTCGTACAGCAAGCAAAAGCCAACCCCTCCACCCCACCAGCACTCAGTCTTTGTCTCATAGCTCTTTCTAGTGTTGTCCAAAAAGTCAGAGAATCTTTAGCAAACTGGATTTTGTTCCAGACTGGCAAGAAAATTGTATCCTGACAGTGTATTCCATTCAAAATGTATGCTCTCTCAACAGACTTGTCCCAAGACATACGACCTAAAAGTGATTGGTGAAAAATTACTGAATCACAGAATCGTAGGTGTTGGAAGGAACCTCTGTTGATCACTGAGTCCAACTTCCCTGCTGAAGCTGTTCCCTACAGCAGGTTACACAGGAAAATGTCCAGGTGGGTTTTGAATGTATCCAGAGGAGATTCCACCACCTCTGTGAGAAGTTTGTTCCTTTGCTCTGTCACTCCCAAAGTAAAGAAGTTCTATCTTGTGTTTAGATGGAACTTCCAGGGCTTCAGTTTGTGCCCACTGCCCCTTATGCCTTGCTGGGCAACAGTGAAAAGAGCCTGGCCCCATCCACATGATTCCCACCCTTTGGATATTTATAAACACTGAAAAGATCTCCAAATTCATTTAAATCCAACCACTTTCTGTGATATTGATGAAATAGCAATTTTTTTTTCATAGAAAAACTGTCAAAAAATCAAAAGGGGCTTGCAGCTTTGTGCTAGATAAATCCTTGTGTAATCCATGGTCAGCATGAGGATCTCTTCACTGGACTCTACACACACACCTGCACTGAGTCTAATTCTGGGCTGTAAGAAGAGTGCCACTGTCTTGAAGTTGGCCAAGCTTAGAGTGCTGGAAAAAAATTTGTGCGCTGCAGCTTCCCTCAGCTGCAGGAGAGAGTGGCAAGGCTGTTAAAACACCACGTAGCAAATCGCAATTAGCTGCTGCCAGATTTCCATTGGCTTTGTGACATGTGCCATAGGATCTGGCAAAACACGAGAAACATTGGGGTGTGCTAGGAGCTCTGAGTCATAATTCCGTACTGCCCTGAGGATCTTTCTGCCTCTTATATAATCCAGTGTTTGTTTATTGTTATTGCTTTGGAGATAATACTGCAATATGTAGGAACATCTACCCACAGGGAGTGCTGTTTCAGCAGGGTGAGTTCAATGGGTTACTTCACTGCATTTGCAACTGAAGTAGTTCAGACCTAGTTCAGTGGGTTATGCAGCTTCATGATGAACAGACATTTGGCATTCCTGGCTGGCTCTCTCTAACATTCAAGTGAGGCCTTATCCAGGCTCCTTACATATTCCCACAGAAAAGACTACCCATGGAAATCCTCCTAGCATCCTTCAAAGGCAGAGAGGTGAATGCCATAGCATGCAGGAAGGGTGCTTCCCATGGGGACCTGGTCTTTATACTCAAGGTGGCAATGGAACTGGGGAGCTGGAGAAAACTCTATGGAACAGAGTGCAGAAAGTGTCACTTGGCAGCCAATGGAAGACAAAAAACTTTAAGCAAGGAGATGTTCATATCAGACTCATGAGAGATAATTATGCTCAGACCTATTCCAACAAACAGAACAATAATCAGGCCAAGACTGGTCTGACACTCTGCCTCTTTAACTTCCTGAATTCCATCCTATTGCATCTATTCCATATATGTTCAGTCCTACTCCTCAGCATCCTCTGCTTACTTACATTTCTTGCTTACACATCTGCAGAAGTCTCGCCTCTGTGTTTCCTCTTTCGTATTTCTTCCTATATGACTCACTTTTGAGGCTGTGAATGGCACCATTAGTGTGAACACCACCATCACAGATGATGGCATTCTGCAGTTCTATATACTGGTCTCTGGAGGAGTTCTGTTAATGTCCATGCATGCATTACGACATAGATTCACCTCTACTGTATGGGCTTCCTAAAGTATGACTGCTTTGAGACAGCATGAAATAGCAAACAGTCCACCACAGTTACCTTTTGTAAATAAAGGATGGTCCCTTTAAGCACAGCATAAAATTTCTTCCAACCTCTTCTTCCTCTGGGAGCTAAAAAAAATGAAGAATATCTAATTATACACATCTGCTTCTGACAGCACTGCTTGACTTTCACATTTTTTTGCAAAACCAACCCCTTCCTGACCACCACAGGCATGCATTTATGCCCACATCTCATATACCTCCAAGCTACTGTTTATGTCTGCAGGGAGATGTCAATTTGAGAGACATGGCTTGGGAGATGAAATCTCCCAGTGAGAACACAAGCAGTTCAAAACCACAGATGAGCTGGTACAGAGCTACCAGTGGACATGTACAGGAAGTCTCTCTGCTCCTCCAAACCCAGGTTCCTGTTCTTTGGACTATGTGCTTGAGGAGCAGAGACATTCCCTGACTTCTCTGGTTTAAATGAGTTAGGCAGACATATCCTGGCTAAAATAGCTTCTCTCCACTGAGGAGGGAACATTACCACCCACAGTCTTGATGGACTTGGTGAAAGAAAGCTTGCTGAAAACTGGAGAGGGGTGGAAGATGGGCCTGACTACATCAGAAGAGAGCTGGTCCTCCAGACATGGGCTACTAAGAAAGTGCTGGAAGCAAGGGAGGCCTTTGGTGGCAATCTTCTCTACTCAAGACTTTCAATTGGCTGCAATGAGTGGGGCATCCGTATCAGCAAAAGTGGTCATCAAAGATTTCATTTCATTAATCACTGCTCATTAACAGTTCCCAAATATAATTCCATTTACTTTTCCTGTAACACAGTATACTGACAGTAGAGCTATGAAGCAACTTGTTGCCCAGCAGCCTGCATACATGGCAGCATATAGACAGGACCAAAGCTTTGAAGACCAGACTGTCCCCAGAGTCAGCCTGGGGGGACAGATCTTGTGAACTAGCCTTGCCTATTGCTTAGAGTGTAGGGTTTGGGGTTATGCCCATGAACAGGATGGAAAACCAGGTCTATCTGTGTGGGACAGGCACTGCTAGTGTCCTTGGCAGTGAGAATGCCTCAAAACACCCTCCTTGCCCTGCGCACTGGTGCTTATGGATTTGGGGATCTCTTTTGTGTTCCCTGAGATATAGTGAGAAAATGCCACTCCAGTGGGAGAGCCAGGGAGAAGGCTAGGGCAAGGCTTTGTTACTGCCTGGGGCACGTCTCCTGTCCCATTAACACATACTTCTCTTCCCATCCATGTCTGCATGGGTTTTGCGCGTGAGGACACCGTGCTTGTAGGTGACTGCATTCAGCGCTTGGGGGATGTCCAGGAAGGGGTTGCTGCTGTCAACAATCCTTGTCACTTTCTTTGCACTGGCTCCAAATTTGTCGTCTACCAGCTCCGAGAGCGATTTCCTCAACTCGTCCTCATCACTTGGAAACAAATTCAAAGAAGACATTGAGTGGAGGACACATGGATTGGGTCACAGTGTGCCCTATCTGCTTTGGTCTTACGGGGAATTAATTTATTATAAGATTAGTCCAAAAAGAAAAGGAAAGGAGACCCAGGGACTGTAACACACCAAGTGTGCCAGTGGTGATGATCTACGTAGCACTGGGAGGACTGTGAGTGGCAGGTGACTGTCCCAGGGGTCCCACTGTTAGCTTACCGAAAACGCTAAAGGGTTAGGTGCCTGTCTGAACACCAGGAGTCCGCAGACACAGCACTACTGAGCACTCTGTGCCTTTCAAGGGAGAGTCCCCTACTCTGAGCCTCACAGTCACAGCTTTGGGAGGTCTTTTGCTGAAGACCAGGTACCACAGGGGTTTATCAGCTTCTCATTCTGAGGCAGTTGCTGGGGCCTCCTAGACACCGAAGGAGCTTTAGGAATGTTTTCTGCATCTCTGAGGCACAAAAGCTCCACAGATATTAGGGAGATGGGGCACTTGGTAAAACCACAAACTCTGGAACAGGCTACACATCCTTCTCCATTTGTGGCCAAGAGAGTTCAAGAAATGCTGGTGATTTCCATAAAAACTTCTCCTCGCACATCTCCTACTCCTGGACTCTGGACAGCAAGGGTTGGGCAGCTCAGGGAAACACTCTGACTCCCCCAAGCCTGCTTTTTCCTATTTGAAGTAAAATCTAAAGTGGCACATAGAAACTAGAACATGTATGGGAAATGGTATTTCCCCAGTGTTCCTGGACACAAAACAGGGAGTTTCTGCCTTGTGTCACACATGTTGGCATCTAAATGCCCCGACTAGATTAAATCAGGTTAGATCAGGTTGGGATCAAACCTCAAACATGAGAGCAAGAAGGACCTGAGGGTCCTGGTGGATGAAAAACTGAACATGAGCCAGCAATGCTCTCCTGCAGCTTGGAAGGCCAGTGGTATCCTGGGCTCCAATAGAAGAGGGGTGGTCAGCAAGGAGAGGGAGGTGATTGTCCCTCTCTGTTCTGCCCTGGTGAGACCCCATCTGCAGTACTGCATCCAGGTCTGAGGCCCCCAGTATAAGAAAGACAGAGAGCTGCTGGAGAGGGTCCAGAGGAGAGCCACAAAGATGATCAGAGGGCTGGAGCACCTCCCCTATGAAGTTAGGCAGAGGGAGCTGGGCTTGTTCAGCCTGGAGGAGAGACGGCTGTGAGACCTCATTGCAGCCTTCCAGTATTTTAAAGGGGGTTATAAACAGGAGGGGAATCAACTTCCTACTCGGGTGGGGAATAGGACAAGGGGGAATGGTTTTAAGCTCAAGGACGGAAGGTTTAGATTGGACGTCGGGGGAAGCTCTTCACACAGAGCGGTGAGGGGCTGGCACAGCTGCACAGAGGGGCCGCGGGTGCCCCGTCCGTCCCTGGAGCTGTCCAAGGCCGGGTTGGATGGGGCCCTGGGCGGCCTGCGCTGGTGTTAAACGTGGAGGTCGGTGGCGCTGCCTGTGGCGGGGGGTTGGAACTCGACGGTCCTCGGGGTCCCTTCCAACCCAAGCCGCTCCGTGATTCTGTAACCCACTACCTGGGACACGAGCACCTACAGCACACGGCTGGGCGTCGTGGGCAGGAACACTTCACCGCCCGACGGCCACAAAGCGGCGGCAGAGGGAGCGGGGCGGAGAGGGGCTGGCACCTGGTGCCAGGGAGCACCCGGCAGCCGCTTGGCCGCAGCGGCGCCAAGCGAGGCAC
>JAOWBP010004313.1:493591-515621 GCA_028571105.1 Tragopan temminckii | reverse complement strand
AAAATGGGAGAGCTCTCTGTCTCCTTGTACAAGGCTGCCTGGGTGCAGTTCATGAAGGCTGAGGCTGCTGCAGATCCGTCCCACCCTCTGTGGCCTGGAGGAGCCTGCAGCCATGGCAGCTCCAGGCAAGTGGGAGGGTTTTCATGTGATGACTTCTGAATGGTGATGCCCGCAGAGATTTTCCATTCCTTAGAGTCTGGAGGAAGGAGGGCTTTCCTGGGAGGGCCTGAGGCCTGCTAGCGGGCCATAAAGAGGGAGTGCTTTGCTGTAGCCAGAACAGAGCCTAGGCTAATGCTGACTTTGGTGGTGCTGCAGGCTGCTCGTGGACAGGAGCTGGCCCTCCATTGCATTCAGTATGCTTGTTGGAGCTCACAACTGGAACATG
The DNA here is from genome assembly GCA_028571105.1 of Tragopan temminckii. NCBI lineage: Eukaryota > Metazoa > Chordata > Aves > Galliformes > Phasianidae > Tragopan > Tragopan temminckii. The sequence goes on along the minus strand of JAOWBP010004313.1, from coordinate 515,236 downwards.
CTGTCCTAGAAAACTGCATTAGTCCCAGAGTCTCTGAGGCTGTTGCTCCTGCATAGCCATATCCAGTCACAGGAAAGTGGGACAGGAGAGACCTGGCAGCAGCTCAGGCGTGGGGAGGAAACCACGAGGCTCTGTGCTGCTGCTGGTGTGAGCCTTGGCATGGCTTTTCCTCAGATGCTTGGAAAACTGTGAAGGGGAAATCAAGGTAAAGAGGATGAAGGCTAGTGACTCAAGTTCAACCACATGGTTTTTTTCTATGCCTAAAACTTTCTCAGGTCCTAATTAAGGACACATTAAGTGATTAGTGTCACCTGTGATTTAATCAAGGTTAATAGGCAGCACCTGTCATTAATCGCAACCATGACATGATGCACATCAGCTGCAGCTTGCTTTTCCAAAATATGGAGCAATCTACCTGCAAGGAGGTGCTCAGCTGTGACACAGTACTACTTTGTGTTGAAACGGACTCTCAGGTTAAAATCATATCTAGAAATAATAATGCATTCCCTTACATCTGTTTCTAATAGCACAGTTGATATGGGGAAATCGGGATATTCAGAAATGAGGAAAGGTGCTCTCTGCTCTCTGCGGTGCACACCCCAAACATATTTTTAATAATCAAAAGCAATGTCTTTAGGGAAAGCTGCTGAAACTTTCACTCTAAAATTGTTTTCTGCTCCATGTGTGGCTCCCAAGAATATTCCATGGGCTTGTTTTCAGGGAGTAGGGGGGGGGGTCAGTGAGGAGTACGTCTCAGAGTGCAGCATTGTCAAGGGCTTGGTATAATTTCCATTTGATTCCTTGTGCACCTGCTATACAAAGTGATTTTATGTGTCTTGATTGCCAGGCTGCAGAGACAGGTCGTGCAGGGATGCTGATGAGTGTCTAGCCAGTACTCAAATACGTTCTAACAGCAGTGGGTCTGGATGCAGGCCTGGAGGCTTGCAAGGGCTCTGCCACAGTGCCACCACTTCCATTTCACAATTTGCAGACCAGTCCTGAAGCCCTCCTGATCCCCACTTTCACCCGTGTGCTTTAAGCTGCTAGGAGACGAGGAACCCTGTTTAAAGCTGGCTGTATCCTCTTACTTGAACACAAGTGCTGGGAATTGCAAGAGATCCTGGAGTATTCAGACTGACTGGGAGAAGTGATGAGTTGTACCCTGGGATGAAGACATGTCTGGAGGGACCAGGAAAGGCAGCGCATCTTAGCAGATGTGCTTTACCGCTGGAATCAGTTGTGTGAGAGCTGCTGGGAGGTTTTGCATGCCATTCAACATCTCCCCGCAGATGAAAGATTCCTCCCTAAACTCTTGTTCAAGGGGACAATTAATCTGCAAAATGGATGTGGAAGGGTATCTGGACAGCTGTACCCAAAGTTCCTACACATTTGCCTGGAACAAGCTGCAGCATTTTGGCATGCAGTGTAGTGGTATATGCTGGAGCAGACCCTGGGCAGGAGAAGCAGGTGAAGATATTCTCATTGATTGCCATAGTTGTAGTGTTTGTGCAAAGCCATTTGTATAACCTGAGGATCTGGCCTGTTAGCAGAGACTTTGGGCATGAAGTAACAGTAGTTCTGATCTGGGCAAAGTGTTTCCCAGGCATGAGCTGAGCTTTGGGACTGGGACCCAAGGGCAGGAGCTGCCAGGCAGACTGGCAGTGCCCTGAGTTATGGGGTGACAGGGCTAATGAGGCTGAAGCCTGGAACGCCCTATCTCTCCCTCTAGGATGGGTTGTAGTCTGAAGATAGGTGTGACTGGGGGTTCTGCATGCTTTATTTCCACATCTCAACACCAGCTTGTTCTTTTACAGAGGGCTGGGAGGAGTGGGGTCAGAAGGTCCCTGCTGTCTGGAACTGCTTGGCCTGATCCTGGTGCCCAGTTTCAATGCTGTCCTGGGGAATGGGCTCCATCCTCCTTTCCCCTTCCTGCTGGCAGCCCTCCTCTGACAGAACTGCCCTGCTCCAGCTCTGCCACAGCCCATCTGGGAACTGCCTGGGTGCAGGCAGAAGGGAGCAGCAGCCTTCCTGCTGCCAGACACTGAGCAGATGGTTTCATCCACACCTAGACAAGGGTCTGTCTACTGGGCTGACACGGGAGGCTAAACAGTTGTGTGAACATATTCCCTCTGTCACCGCTGACTTTTCCTACACAGTTGTCCTGAGGGGACAAAGAGAGGGGTCAGCATGTGGGATGTTTGAGCACATGGAACATCTTGATGCCAGCCCAGGTCTGCAGGGACTGAGTGCCTGCAGAGGAGGAAGCATGGGACCCAGCTGCTGGGCGTAGCGGGGCTCATTTTGCAGAGGTTGCCAGTCACACACTGACCGCGGTGCTTGCCAGCTCCCGAGGGAGGAAGCAATCTGTGTCATCTCACAGCGGGCTTCCTTAAATCTCAGCCTGATTAAGTGGTGGCAATATGGACTGCCCAATATGAAACAGCCAGCTTCCTTCTCTGAAAAGGGTGGATCGTTAGTGCAGAAATAGCCTGTTAATTGTGTGCATTTTCCTGCAGTCAGAGGCCAGTAACACATGAAATCACTAGATTCTGACTCTGTGTGGGTAGATATCTAAAGATGACCAGCATCACATTGGTTACAAAGTGAGTCTGCCATGCTTCTGAGAAAGGTGAATTTGAACACTCTGGGTTTCTTTTCAACATCAAGGTGTGTGAGGGATTTGGGGAATATCCTCTCAGCTTTTGACATGTTGTCTGACCTTTAAAATGCGGTCCTTGTGCTTTTTGTGGTGAGATATGGGCTGAAATACCCATGGACTGCACGCAGAGATGGTGGAGCTTGCAGAAAGCTTTGCTGTAGAAGAGGAGGTGGTGTGGAAGGCCCTTGGAAGGATTTTTTGTGGCAGTGGTTTTCCATCAGCATGTTTACTGAGAGCTGTATCACAGTCTGGAAGGAGAGTTTAATGCACAGACTGCTGATAAAGAAGTGCTGTAAGTAGTTACATTAGAGTTATTTATTCATTTCAAAGAGATAAAAGCTTTCTGGAATCAGTGCAGTCATCTTAGCTTGTGGCTGTTGTTTTTCTTAGTTTCTTGTGTATTTTAGAGATCCAGTTAATTACAGGCAATGACTGATGCTCAGAAGAATACAGCTCAAGCTGAACTGTTTGTTTTTCTTTCCCTTCGTTCTCAGAAAGCAGTGAGCTGGGGCCTGCCTTGGTAGTGGATCCTCAGCATTTGACATATGGAATAAAATACTGTCAGCTATGCTTGTGCTGAGACACAGTCAAACATTAGTGCTTCTCCAGTTTGAAGAGCGGAGAGGTATGGAGGTAATGTAAATGACAGCATCAATGCATTTTGCCTGGTGAACACTATGTAAAAGGCATAAATTACAAGTTGTCCACTGGAATCCTCTGGAGATGTGATCTGGAGGACATCAGCCTCAGCTGCTGCTGTCTGCAGGTTCCCAGCACTGCAGGGAGAAATGTGGGATGGCCTTGCCTTGCACACTCCTTAATTTCAGCGTGCTGGTTAGAAGGCAACATTAAACTTGGAGATATTTATGTGCAACTTCTACCTGAAAAGCTTTCTGAGAAACCCTGCCATCCTTTATGGATGTGTTATGTAGGGATCTCTCACTCCCCGTTGGAAGGGAGGGGTCTCAATGAGTTGGACCCTCTTGAGCAGCGCAGTTGTGCCTCACAGGGCAGTTATGAGCTCCAGCACAGGGTTGTGCTGAGGAGCAGCCTTCAGCAGTTGGAATCAGATCTGAAGTATCTGCTACCAAGGACATTTTTTTCCTGTGAGCTGTCTCTGACTTCCATGCTACATAACAAAGTTCCCAGTGCTTGGGGATGAGCACTTTCACACTGTAATCTTTGGCCCAGGTCTCCTCTGAGCCCCATGCAGTGCTCTGAGACACTGTTGGCAGTTGCTGGGGTTTCAGCAGTGCCAGATTCCTATGATCCCGAAGAGATGTGGAGGCCAAGCATGATCTAACTGTTGTTCAGTGATCTGTCAACCATTAGAGGCAGAACTGATCTCCTTCAAACAAGAGCCCGTGGGCGAAAAAGCTGTACCTGTGGTATGGAAAGACAGTGAGGACCTGAAAGCAAAACAGAGCTGTGGGCAGTGTAGGCACACACAGAGGAAGCTCACTGGGAGCACAGCCGTGCCCCAGTGCCCTCCAGAGATACGTGTTCAAGCTCTCCTTCCTGGACATCCCAGCTATGGCTCTTGCCTCTCTGATGAGCATTGCCCTGGACTGCTTGGGCAAGTAGACCTCAATTTCTGTGGAGAGGTTCAGTTTGAGACCTAAAGCTTGTTTCAGTGTAGGGCCTGGGATTTAGACCAACCTACTGACCCAAGAAGAAGAAGAACCACTGTCTGCCAGGAAGGAAAATCCTTCTCCTCTTGATTCATGTTCATGTAACCTCTTTTGTTCCCCTTAAAGTCTATCTAGAACCTGATGGCAGGTGCTAATAACTTCACTGGGATTTAGAATCGTAGAACAGAATCATAGAATCGCTAGGGTTGGAAAAGACCTCTGAGATATCTAGTGCAACTGTCCACCTACCACCAATATTGCCCACTTAAACCATGTCCCTAAGTACCACATCTACACCCACCATCATCTCCTGATGATGACTGTCCTTCTGAAGAAGCCTTTTCTATGCAGCCATCAGCTGTCACATTGAAGCAAGGTTAGGCCAGCCCCTGGGGCTTTTCACTGATGCAAGCAGGGCTGCTGAGCATGCAATGCAGGTGGCCAACTGGCCTCATGTATTTCACATTATTCTTTCTGCCTTGGGGAAAGGCCATGCACCACCAAGGACTTGATTACTGTGATCCTATTTGAACTGTTCACTATCTGATGGGTCTTACTCTCCCTAGCCTCTTCTAGGAGCTGATAATCCTCTCCCCCCAGTAACACTTCTCTAGTCCTCTTTTTCCCTTTCCTAGTATCGGTGTCACCCTGCTCTGTTCATGTCTCTCTCAGCCTCCTCTTTTCTTTCTGATCACATCCTGGCCATCTCCCTGTACCCCAACTCAGTTTTCCTTGCTGCCTTTCCTCTCTGCAGCTCATCACCACCGGCGTGTCCCAACAGGCTGGCAACATTTGCAAAATGAAAATGTCTTCTACCGCATTTTTCAGTTTTGCCACCAAAATCTGACAGCCAAGAATACAAAGCTGCTTCTGCTGCCCCGTGTGTGCTCGGTGACCTGAGGGCAACCTAGCCAAGGCTCTCCTGAGCAGTTCCCAAGCCATTCTTGCTCTCATGTTCTCAAAACAACAATCTGATCCTAATTGGCTGGAGAAGTTCAGCCTTGAGACTGATGTTTGGCCCCATCTTTTTCCTTTCTTTCAGGCTTTGCTGCTCCAGGAAAAAAGGGCAGTTCTTGGATCACCATAGCCTGCTTGACTTCTCCAATCTCAAATTATTCTGCTTTTGACATAGGCAGCAGGCTAGCAGCTGGCACTTGTGAGAACTGAGGAGGTGAGTTCATGGAGAGAGGACAGCCTCCAGTTTTAGTGCTGGTGTTTCATTGGTATCCCGAAGGCTTTTTGCTGTAGGGGCTGTCCTAGGAAGCAGGGGCCTGCCTGAGTGTGGCCTTTCTGGGCACACCTGAGCTGCTCATCTGCTGTCCTGGCTTAGTGCTGGGTTTCTGGCTGAAGAGGTATGCTCAACCCATGTGCTCACCCAAGCCCTGCCTTGTACCAAGAGCCTTCTTAGTGACAGGCAGGACTTTTTGGTTGTGCTTTCCCTCCTGTTGCCTTGAGCTCAGTGGTCGTCTTTTTAGATTGTATCTCCTATCTCCCCATTTCTAGGCTTATCTCATATATTACTGCAGTTCTCTTTGGGATCCAGCCTAGCCAAGATCATCAGTGTGATGGGCTTGATTTTCTAGTCCCACCCATTGCCGTGATCTCAGAATGGGTCATGAGGATAATAGAGCATCTTGCAGCTGATTTAATTTTTGCAGGGATTTGAGTTCTGTGGAAAAACTCCCTGGAGAGATGCTCAGCTTAATCATGATTAAGGCCAACAAAAAATCTGGTAGCTGATCCTCTGAGTGAAGAGGGGCTGCATTTGATCAGTAGATGAACTTGGGGCATCTACTGACAATCTGTAGGGTTTTCTTAGGCCTCATTTAGTTTGTTTTAACTGCCTGGGCCGTACTATGTTGGGCAGAGCTGCTGGGTGACGCACTGCTATTCATGAGGATGCCTTTATCTGGAGAACCCTCCATCTGTTCCACAAGGTGTCATGGTTTTCTCTTTAATATCCTAGGGATTGTTTTCAGGACAACAGGAAAGAAGAGACTGACAATGCAGATGGAATGGAAGAAAATGACAAGTGATTAAACTGCTGTAGATGAATGGAGATGCAGCTTAAGAGATTGACTGTCGCCTGCTGAGTGGAGAGATGGAAGGAAAGATTGCGTTCACGTGCACCAGGATTGCAAATCCCACCCTCCCCCAGCAGATCTTAAATTGTGTTTGTTACTTATTTTGAGCCTTCCCATGTATAAACCTTCACACAGCTCTGTACTGTACCTTTATAGCCCCAGCTACTATTTCTACCTCCCAGAACCTCTGATCTTGTTTTCTGGGCAGAGATCCTACAAAATAAAACTTACGCGGTCAAACAAGCTGCTTGCTGTGCCAGTGTTTACTTTGGCTCTCATGTCTGTGCTGCATTCTTGTATGTGCTTGACTGTATATGTTGACGTACACAGATGAGAGATAGTTTGCAGGTAGCAGTGTGGATAAGAAATGCATCGACCAGTGTGTGCTTCCGAAGATGTAATAATTTGGGGTTTTTCTTGAAACATTACATTACATTACATTATTACAGCGGCTGGAAAGTTTTCTGGGTGCTGCAGGTGCAGGGCGATAGAGGCTGGCCTGGCTGGGGCAGGTCTGCTGCACCCAGCAGCACTCAGTGCAGGGATGGGTGACCCCTGAGCGTCCCCTGTTCCCCGCTAGGTGGCACTGGGAGCCCTGCTATGGTGTCCCTGCCCCCAGCCACACAGCCTGACCTAGCCCTTCACCCCGCCTCTGCCAACACAGTCTCCTGGATGGGGAGCACCGCACAGGGATGGGGACGGGACAGGGAGGCCGTGTGGAGTACGCCAGCCCTGTCCACTGGAGTCTGGTGTGTAACACCTGCCCTCTGCCTTGGTACTTCCCACGAGGTGCACCAGAAATCTATGGCAGAGCCCTGGCCCTGCCACGCTCAGAGTCATTGCACTGCATGGGTCTCACTGGGAGGCATTGTGCTGTTGGTGTCTGGATGGGAGTGACCGCATTGCATGGGTTCTGCCGGGAGTCGCTGCGCTGTGTTGTCCCACTGGCACTGCACTGGGGCATCTGGTGTCCTGGTGTGTCACATGCTAGCTCTGCCCTGTTGGGATCTGGTGTGTGTTGCACTACTCTGCTGGTAGATGGTGCCTTGCACGCAGGTCCTGCCCTGCTGGGAGTTCTGCGTTGCTCTTGTCCTGCTGGATGCTGGCGTGTCGTGTGTGCCCCACTGAGAGTGGGGTGTAGTGACACCAGCAGTGGCTGGGAGTCAGCGAGTCCCGTGTCCTGCTGAGACTCTGTGCATTCTATGGGGCTCTGGCCCAATGCGAGTCAGCACATCACAAGTGTGCTGCAGGGTGTCAGCTCATCACATGCATCCTGCCAGCAGGCAGGGCATCACCTGGGAGCCAGCATATCACGTTAGCTCTGTCTGTTTGGAGTTGGTGTTGCACATGTCCTGCTTGGATCTGATGGATCCACACATCCTACTAGTTGGTGTGTTGCCCTCCAGCCCTGCCCTGCTAGGAGCAGTGCAGTGTCTCAACTGTCTACCTGTGAGCTGGCACACTAGGGCTCTGCATGTGCCTCTGCTATCTGTCCTCTTACCATAAGCGAAGTCCACAGCGGTACCACCGTCCCCTAGCCCAGGACAAACAAAGTCTGACAGCCCGTTTCGGCACTGGCTGGTGCACATGCCAGTACGTAGCTTATCCACATGTCTCATCAGTCCCTTCCACCAGCACTGGGTTTTGTCCTGAGTGCAGTCACGTGAAGCATGCAACTGACCTTCCTCTGCATGCCAAACTTGCCCTCCAGCAAGACCCAGAGCAGAGCCCAGGCCAGTGCTGTCACTAAGGCAGAGGATACAGACACTGAGACACTGGTGGGACACTGGAAAGGCAAGGTGCAGGCATGGAAAACAAATAATAGGGCTTGTGCAGAGCTGTTATGCTGTCTGTATCAGTCTGGGCAGAAGTGAGGTGGTTCTCACCGTACATGGTTCTTCTGCTGAGCTGGAGCCTTGGGTCTCCATCTGTGCTATTTTATGGTCTAGAATAAGCTGAAAGGCAATGGTTATGTTAACTTCAGCCTCTCTTGTTTTCTTTGCCCAGTGCAGTTTGCTTTTAGCCACAAAACTGTAATATTCATTTTTGATTCTAGCTAGACCTGGAAGGAACAACCTTCTGTTGTCCTTGGAATGACTGTGGGAGCTGTAATACCCATCTGAGCTGCAGCTGTTCTGTTGTGTAGCTGTTTTTGGTTCTCGTACTTGCTTTTATTTGGTCAATTAGTGCCAATTGCAGAGTGGACTTGTGATGACCCTGCTCAGGTGACCAAGGCTGCTGGGTGCTTTTACCCTGAGGTCACTCTCAGCTCAGACCAGATTTGAACTGAGGATTGGTAAAGCTCCACAAATCCTGTTTGCAGCTCTTGAGCTGGATGAGACCTGTCCTTGCAGAGCAGCAGACTCCGAGAGCAGCTCAGATAGGTTCAAGTTGGCCAAAGGTGTGAGAGAAAGCCTGCAAATGGAGGGGAGTTAACTTCATTGGGTCTTGTGTGAAAATGCTGTCTGTTGAGCCTAAAACCAAGTGTTGCATCACAGCTGTGAGCGAGGGCAGGCTGCCTAACTGCTCAGGCTGTCACTAGAGGGAGCAGCCTGTAGTTTTTTTCTCATCTTGTGAAAAGCAACATGATGCGGTGACACAGCTGGGAGAGTGGTTTGGCAGGAGGAGTTTGGGAGAGATGCTGCAGTCTCTTCAGCTTCATAAAGACAGATGTTTCTCTAGGTGAAAGGAAACCTCTTATCCAGCTCTGCCAGGACTTTGTGGGAGTGAAGGAGGTGAACATCCCTATGGTCATCTTGCTAAGTGAGAATTGCTTTTTTGTCTCTCCTTTTGGGTCTTGGATGTGCAAGGTTTTGAAAGGAGCCAAGGCCCTGACACATGCAGGCTCTGAGTGCTTTGGGGACAGAGGATACAATGAGAAAGATGGTGCACTCAGTTGGCTCTGCTGCTTCTGCAAATGAACCAGGTTTGCTCTGCAATGAGCATGACTTCACATGTGTAGAGATCTGCTGGAGATCTTGAAGAACTCTCTGTTAGCCAGCTTCTGGTGCCCCTTCTGCTTACACTGACATACTGAGTAAAGCTAAGTTGCATCTCTGTGCCATGCTGTGCTGCAGTGGGCACATTCGGAGGTACCCCTCCGGGCCCAGAATCTAAACACAAGATGGGGAACAGGGGAATAGAGACAATGCAAGGAAACAAAAAGACCATAATGGTATCCTGCCTTGTCATGAATTGGATAATTCCCCCATGACTAGTTGGTGGGCAGTGGATTGCTCAGTGGGAGGAAAGGGGTCTGGAGTCAGTCCTGTGAACTTCGTTCTCTCATTTGTAAAATGATGTTGTGAACATCTGGCTCACACATGGAGCGTGACACTTGGCTCGGCGTCATATAAATGTTTTCAGATCCTTGAATGGCTGTTGCTGAAATGTGAAGGATCATCATTAATGAAATATGCAATAACACTGACGGAGCATTTGTGTTTGCTGCAATTTGTAACTATGTTCTAACACTTGTTAACGAATGCTATTGTGGGCTGCAGTGTGACCAAGGAATGCTTGAGGATAAATACGACCAAGTGTTTGTTCCTGGGTTGTGCTACTATTTATCACTGCAGGTGTTGAAACATATCATGTTGTGCAGCAAGGCTTTAAATGGGTGAATGGGGTAAGAGAGGAGACTTAGCTACTGCTCCTTCGTGCTTTTTCCATCTGCTCTGCTTACATTGAACACAGGCAAATGCCACAATTGGTTGATCAAAGATCTACTGTGTTGGAGAGCTGAATATCCATATGACATCAGAAGAATCTCGTCGGTTGGCTAGGCATTGGCTTTAGACAATGCGGCTCGCAGTAGTGAAGGTATACCCATCAAGAGGCCTGAAGAAGAAGCAAATGTTTATACATAAGCTGAAGTTGAAGGAATAGAGCTAAGATTAGTCAAACAAAGGCAGTGGGGGGCTGGCATGGATGAGTATGGGGCCCCTAACTAAACTCAACATAAAAGTGAGGTGTAGAAGAAGGCGGTGTAGACCCAGGAGCTGCTGTCTGGTGTTGCAGGACTAGGATTAGAAAAGCCAAGGCTGACCTGTAGTTGAATCTGGTATGAAATGAAAGGATTGTGTAAGTACATAGGCAGAAAAAGGAAGATGAGGGAAAATGCCAACTAGCTGCTGAATGTTGCGGGTGACCTGCTGACAAATTGCCTGAAAAACACTGAGGTAGCCATTGCCTTCATTGCTTCAGTCTTTACCAGTAAGACCAGCCTTCAGCAATCCAAAGCCACTAAGACCAAGGAGAAGACTTGAGCAAGGAAGATCTACCCTATGGTTAGGGATCAGCTAAGCAAAAAAGTCCCACAAGTGCTAGAAAATGGTCCATCTTTCATACAAAGAGAAGTTGAGGAAGTGATTCTGTTCAGCCTGGAGAAGAAAAGTCACAAGTGGATTTTATTTGTATGTATAAATACCTGATGGCAGGTGAATGAAGGTGAGTGAGACAGTGCTTCTCAGTAAAACGCCTCAAACTGAAACACCATTCCCTCTGAACATCAGGAAGCACTTCTCTACTATGAGAGTGATCAAGTACTGGCAGAGATTGCCCAGACAGGTTGTGAAGTCTCCATCCTTGGAGACGACCAAAAGACAACAGCCATGGTCCTGGGCCACTGGTTGTATTTGGCTGTGCTTTGAGCAGGGGATTTAGACCAGATGATATCAAGAAGTCCCTTCCAATCTCAATGATTCTGTGATTCTGTTGTTCCATTGTGAGGTCCCTACTCCCTCGTAAGTTGCCATGGGCTCACGAGCAGGCTCTGTTCTGCCACACCTTCTCAAGCCTTCTTGAAACTTCTCTGCATGTGGTTCTGACTGCAATTCTGTGATCTGGTATGTTGTGTTCACATTGACTCAGTTGTTTCTTATTTATTTTCTGACTGCATCTCCCAAGTTCTTACGATTGGTTTGAATCCTGAACTTAAGGCTGCTTGACTTCCTCTGGAACCCAAAACCCAGAAACTGACTTGCTGATCAGGCACATCTCATTGGAAAACTTTCACATACAAAAGTACTCTTTATTCTGCTCTTGCCTTAGCTCAGGGTTAAATCTTATCCGCTTGTAATTGCTGTACTGCATCAGCTACTGCTTTTTTCTTACTCTGGTCTTTGTGACCTTCAGGATGTAATCAAGAGAGCTGATGGTGCCTTGGAGCTTTGGAGCTGTGAGCAAAGGACATGCCACCTCTCTTGCTCACAACTGATAGGCTTAGAACAATTTCTTGACCTGACTATTCCTCCAAATCTGAGTGTCTCAGCTTTTCAGCTTTGTCTCTTTGTGCTTGTGAGGTGGATGTTAAAGCTCTAGCCTGTTGTAATCTAACCTGATGTCAATTCCTCTTTCTGAACTCCACTAAGACCTTATAATTCAGCTGTACTGGTTCCTTTCTGTTCCTCCTGCTTTCCCTCTGCAGCAAGGGAGCTTGCTCAAGGCTTGCTTCTTGAACAAGTTGGCAGATATGTTATTGCTTTTTTTTGTTCTGTATTTCAGCCTTCCATGCGACATTCATACTGAAGCTCAGAGCTGACAGTGAGTTCCCTTTCAGAAAGCAGCATTTCTGTTTTCCCTTTAGGGTAGGTCACCCTCATCCCCGTTACTTCCTACGTTTGTGTTCTCCCTGGTCCTCCACACTGAGTCACTCCTGAGAGTAAGCCTGCAGTGTTCCTGTCCCAGCAAACTGTCCTCTGTGTTTCTGTTTGCCCTTGTGTTCCCAAAGCTGCTACTCTGCACTGCTAAGACTTTCTGAAGGTCTGATTTTTCCACTCTCCCTGGACCTTGCAGCCAGCGTCTGTGTCCTTGAAGTACGTGAACAGTATCACTTGTCCTTCCAGAACAGGCTGCTATCTTTCTAAACTCAATTTCGGTTCTCTCAGCAAATCTGTTGCACTTAGTAAATCATAATAGACAGGATTTTAAGTTAGCATCTCCAGGGTATTAGGCAAACTTACGCAAGATCCTTTTGCTTGTCTTGTGGCTACTTTGACTCCTCTGTTATCCTCTCCTGGTTACTGTTGTCTGGACCCACTGTACTTTCATTGTCCTTCTGCTACAGCCAGCCCTGCAAAGAGAGCAGGCTGGTCTTAGGGAAGAAGTTTCTTCAACTGTTTTATTCTCTCTTACTGTCATGAATTGCGTGACACTTGACATGGAAATGTCTAGATCTTGTGGCATGAGTAACTTTTACTCCTGGGTGGTGTGGAAGTGCTGTGTTGGAAAGTTTTCACCAGGACATGCTTCTAAAGCATTTTTTTTTACTTCAGTTAATGTAATGGCTATCAGGCTGGAATGAAATGGTGGGGCAGCTCTGTGGGTTTAGCAAATACAGTACTCTGCAGTATTAGTGTATCATAAAGGCTGCTTTATTATATGCAAAATGGGTAAGGATAAATCTTTTACTGAAGCACTGGATAGAATTTTTCTCTTTTTTCCTTTCTGTATAGTTTCCTTTGAAAGCCTTGTGGTGTTCAGCTGGGCCAGACCAGAATGCACTATGAGAGGTTCCTCATCGTTCTAGGGCATCGAATAGTTTACATCTTGGGTAGACTGAAGCAGAGACTGAAATAGTGCTGGGAACCCTTGTGCTACCAGGACATTGCTATCAGAATATTCTGTGTGCCAGCAACTTGTCTTGGAAGTCTGATCACCATTAGTACAGCAACTGAGAAACAGGAGCAGGAGCTGACTGTCCTAAGGGCTAACAGCTTCCTGCCAGTCCCTCGTTTTTGCAACCAGGCTTCACCTGCCTAGAGGTTCTTCCATAGATCTTGTTTGCTTGCTGTGAGTTTTTTCATTATCATTTAATAGCTTTCTCCTTTCTGGTACTCCATGCAAATTTTGAAGTGTGCCCATATTGATAGCTAGGATTACTGAATGCAAAAGATTTTTTCTTATTCTGTTGGAGCTTTTTCCCCCTTAAGCTCTTCCTTGAGCCTTCATGCTTGTATTAAAAGCTTCTGAACTCTCCTTGTTGCTTTCAGTTCTTCACTTGCTTTGGCTTTGTGTGGCATCCTGTTCCATGTGAAGGTGCTAAGCCAGTGGAAATGCAGTCCTCTGGTTCCATAGGGCAGGGGCTGCTGAATCTGACTAACTGACACTAATATAATGAGAATTTCTGTCCTTTTTTAACTTGCTCTTCCTCTGAAGGATCCAGTTACTTTCAGTGCCACTTTGACTGCATACAGCCACTAACTTCCTGGGTATGAGATCATTTAATGATGACAACAGATGTATAAAATAGGGCTAGTACTTTAGTGGTGGTATAAACAATGGAGACTTATTTGGCTCTTAAGACTGTCAAACAGGAGATATAAAGCACTATTCTTCCACAAGCTATAGAAGTCTACAGAAATAACTGGTCAGGGACAGAGAGAAGGCTGTAAAGGAGGCTACTTCTGATGAGAACAGCCCGCTGGCCGCCTGCACAGCCCAGGCTGGCACAGCAAAAGGATGGACACTTCCCTGTTCGTCTGCAGCACTCTCCACTGTGCACTCCAGGGCAGATGCTCGTTGCAGCATGTCCCGAGTTTGAAGGGTTAATATAACGATGTGAGCTATTCCAAATTAGTATGCATGATAATACAGCTAGCTCTTCTGCTGACATATATAATCATAGACCTGAGATCAGGGCACCTTCCCTTCAGTCAGACATGGTGATTGCTGGTACCAGTCTCAGGCTATAAACTAATTTTGGCAGTTGGCCATAAAACTGCTCCTTTCAGTGAGACACAGAGGCGTCTGGTGTCAGCCTGACACAAACCATTTGACCAGAGAAAGCCCTCTCTCCTGGTGGGATTGCAGAAGGGCTGATGCTGTTAACGAAGGTAGAAGTATAGAGAGAGGGGCTCATAACCCTGCTCTAATAAATATTAAATGCCTGTTATCAGGCCTGATGTTTTCTTTGCAGCCCCAGCTTTTTAGCCTGCTTTGGTGGTTATCCAGTGAAGGCAACAGGTTTATCAGCAAGTTCAAGCATGTTTGGACTGTAAGGTCTCTCCTGGTGTCTGGCACGTGAAATTACCCTAATCTGCCGTTAATATCCTTCTCTGTACTCTGGTTGCCATTACACACAATCTCTGCCCTGCACATTTGCTCACTAGAGGCTTTAATCCCCTCTCCATCCCTATGAACACTACAACATACTCATTTTTCCCCCGTCAACACAGACATTTGGCAGGATTCCAGAGCCTGCAGGATCAAATGGCAGAGGAGACTGTGGCTGCTTTTCTGGGGAGCAGGGCAGGCCATGGTTATATGGTGAAGAAGGGCAGTCCAGAAATGAGCGTGGTTGTTGTTAGTCCCTGTGCCGCCCAGAGTGCCATTCCATGCTAGTGGCTGACAGTGCCAGCCTGAAGGCTCGGTGTGCCTACAGGAGCTCTTAGCCCAGAAGGTAGTAGAACGTGGGCATGGGGAACCGGGATAGCAGAGATCTGTGGGATCTCCATCATTGGAGTTCTCCTAGACTTGAATCAGACAAAGCCGATACAATCTAGTGTTGGTGATGGTCTGATCTTGTGCTTGAAGAAGTAATAGCATCTTTCAAAGAACCTTCCAACCAACACTTCTAGAGTACTCTATTTCCTTTGCAAAATGCGTCTTCTGTTACTGGATCTCCATCCAGTAACTCCATCCATTCTGCTTTTGCTTTCTCCCATTGTTCATTCATATTCAAAACAAAATTCCCCCGTCTGTTTTCCACCTTGACTTCCTATTGACTTCAGTTGCTTTTTGGACTCTCAAGCCTTCACTGTTAGCTATAACGTAGCTTACTGTGTTACTGCAATTTGTGTCGATAGGACAAGTGGAAATGTTTCCAAACTAGAAGAAGGGAGATTTAGTTTGGACATAAGGAAGACATTTTTTACAGTAAGGGCGATGAGGCACTAGCAGAGAGTGCCCAGATTGGTGGTGGATGGTGGATTTCCTGTTTCTGATGACTTGCAAGATGAGGCTGGACGGAGCTCTGAGCACCTGGTGGAGCTGTGGGTGTCTCTGTTCATTGCAGGGGAATTGGACAAGATGACCTTTGGGGGTCCCTTCCAAACGGTTCTATGATTCTATGGTTTTAATCTGAGTAGTGGGCACTGGAGATAAAAGAAAGCCACTGAAATGATAAGGAATCTGAAATTAAAAGGGCAGTTGTAACAGCCTTCTCTACGCCAAAGGACTCTTTTGGTCCCTGAATCACCACGTGTCCAGAGGATCAACATCTTGATATCTTGGCTTTCAAAAGATCAGTGTGCACATGTCTCTGTTTACTGAGCTGTGGGATTTCAGTTTCATTTCTCATATCCCAATCAGGGATTAAGAATACGGTGGTAACTGGTGTTGGTCCGTGTCATTTCAGCAGCTTTATGAAAAGAAGCTAGAGGAAAAAAAGATCATATTGTTGATGACTTTTTTTTTTTTTTTTTCTCACTGGCATGAGATGCCAAAACAAACCAGTCTGGAAAGTAGCAATGTGTTTTATTAAAAAAACAACAACAACAACAAATAAACCAAAGCTAAACAGAACCCCACCAAAGCCAACAGGTTGTGAAGGAAGCTTCATGTTTGAGCACGATTGTGCTTGTCTGTAGTAGGGCACCTGGAAAGTATTTTTTTTGTTTTCCCTCCTTCCTTCTGGCAAGGTAGATGACATTTTTCTTTCTGGCTTAGGGTGTGTAGCTCTTGGAAGGCTTGGGAGATCTTGCTCTCTGCTGCTAATGCAGTAGTGGTGAGTCGTGGCCATTTCAGCCTAGAGCTGCTCATGTGCTCTGTTGAGAAGATCAGTGGCTCCGAGGACTCTACACCAAATACAAGTTTTTCCACATAGTGTCAATAACTCATTGGGAACAGGCTATTTGAGAAACGATGCTGTGCTCTGCCAGAAGAGGTTGGTTTGGATAATTATAGCAGGTCATCAGAGAACAGTGGAACTGGAAAGTACAGATTAAGCCAATGCTATTCCCACTGTATGTACGTCGTGCACGGAAGGAGTAACAATGTCATAGAGGCACAGGTAGAAAAGACTTTTCAGACTGTAGGCAACAGAAACTTCAGACAAAATCGCTCAGAGGCCCAGGCTGGTCCAAACCAACAAAAGGTTATTTTGGAGCTGGTGTGGTGGGTAGGGACCTCTTTCATGTCTCCCAGGAGCGACAGACTTTACCCCTGTTTATTCCTGTAGGTGAACTTGAGTAGTATGAACCTTTACAGATATATTTTCATGGTTTTTTTCAGCCACACATCCAGTGCCAGTCCTATCAATGTGAGATATCTATACAAACTCGTTGTCACTGCACTCTGGTCTGTGGTCAAGCTTATCTGGTTAAATTCCTTGCTGTGGGTTTCCCCACACAATATGTTCCGGGAAATTCACCTTGTGAGGATGTAAGGAGGAGTTTGGGGGTTGTGGCTCCCTCCGAGGAAGAACTTTAGCTTCAGTTCCCTACTGAAGAAGGATGTGGTTGTCATGAAGGGAAAATGGCTCTGAGCACTTTACAGCTCTCCAGTGAGCCTTTTGGTGTCATTACTGCAAGGAACCTCAAGCTGAAGCATAGCTCAGCCATTAAACTGTATCCCTGCAGTGCAGACAGTGGTCTGATGAACGTTTATGTATTCTTTGATTTGAAGAGATGGCACTGGTGCTCAGGTAGAAAACTTGGTTGTGTAGGCTGCTGTCTGCACTTCATCCATACCAGCTCACTCTTAGACAAAGTGCTGCATCTGCCATGATGTAGAACACTTGGATTATGCCTAGACCATGTTTCCAGGCCTGCTGTTTGTTTCTGGCTTCTCCCCACATCCTGGATTCAGCAGATGGGAGGATCTCAGATCTGTTGGCCAGGTGCACTGTCTCTAGGTCAGCTCACTATCCTGCTGTGTTGACGTGATCAGTTAGCACGTTCTCACAATGCCCAGTTCATTTTCCAGGGCTTCCTGAGCTACTGGTGGCCTCTCCTGGAGCCTGAGCTGGCGATCGTAATGTGCACTTGCCCTCCTATCCCTAGACTTTTCAGGCAATCTGCAGGAGACCTGTGCAGAGAAATGAGTCCCAGTGCATTGGTAGGGATGTAGGTAGAAGGAAAGCCATGTGCACGTTCTCCAGAGCTGGGAGATATCTCAGGGGTCTATTTGTTGTCCCAGAAGCTGTTGCTCATTGAGATGCATCAACTTGTCAGGTAGCACATGAGTACACTGTCTGGAGGACAGTGATAAGCAATATGGCAGGATGCAATGCAGGTAGCTCCAAGAACTCCCAGCGCCTTACAGTACAGGGGTTTGTGCTCCTCAGAACTGGATAAATTGTTTCTGTGATGTATTATCTCAGTCTTGGAGTCTTCTGCTCAGACCAGGAGGTATTGCTCCTGGTGGAAACAAAGACCTTGGTCAGTCTTTCATTCCAAGGCAAATTGTGGTCAGCTCTGCAGGTGGAATATCTATTGACATTGGGGTCTGGTAATCTGGTACTGTGGGATGAATTGAGCAGGTTCCTGGTTGGCCAGGAACTGGAAACACATGGAAAACTAGTGGTAGCTTTCTAGAGCTAAATTCAACACTAATGAGAGTGTGACAGGAAAAAGGACACAGAATCATCCCCATTGACTCCTCAGAAAGTTTGGTCCTGAGATTCTTAGCTATTTCAGTTGGCCTATGAGAGCAAAGTGATATCATGGTAAAGGAATTACTAAGCCAGAACTGCCACCTCATGTAAAGTTATTCAAGTATATCTCATGATATATTTTTATATGTCAGTAATTACCATCCATACCCAGATTGCCCTATTTACATTTTCCTGTGGTGCCATTACTTGTTCATGCAGGAGTGTTTTCCCTGGGGGATGTCATCATATAAAAGTAAAAGACACTGAAACGTGTCATATATAACCTCTGCATTTTTTTTTTAACTGGCTTGTATGCAATTAGCATAAATACTTTAGCATTAGAAGCTTCCTATTGGAAGAGACTCAGTGGATTTGAAAAGGCTATGAATGTCATTGTCCCAGGGAAGAATTTCACCAGGGGAACTCATATCAACAGTACAGGCAAGGCTGAGCAAGCAAACTGAGGAGGACAAGCAAGGGAATGTTGTAGTTTTTAGAAGATTGTAAGAAAAGCATTGAACTGAATTTAGCTCTGAAGCAAATTGGACACATCCTAGCATACTGGTCAGGGAGACTGCTTACTAGACTGCTTTCTCAGTGGTGCTGATGATTCCTTTCTGCTTTCTCAGAGGCTCTTAAGCCCAAACAGTCCCTTTTTGCACAAAGTTGTTTGTCTAGCAAGCGTGTGCATGTAGGTGCTGGGCCCTGGAAAGTGTTACTCCAGCTGGGTAAGAATGCAGGCATTGGAAGGTGTGCTCCCATTGAGCCCAGAACAGGCAAGGAGCAAAAGACACCATAGGGAAAGGAGAACAGGTCTCCGGAAACAAGCATGATTTGTGGAGAGATGCTATAATTCTGTAGGTTTCCACTGGGAAAGGTAATGGAGCTTCTGTGGATTCAGCAGAAGCCATATAGACACTGAGGGAGTACTGAGGCACTCTGAAGTTGAGAACTGTCAGTGTGGACCATCTCATTTTGTTGCAGTTCTGGGCTGACAGGTTTGCACTGACCATGCAGTCATCCCAGTGGTGAGCATACCTCAGTTGTCCCAGCTGGGAGACCAATCCAACATCTAAATGGCATTCTCTCTTCCTTAATCCATTATATGTCTCCCTGCACCTGCAGGTCTGCCTCATTGGTCCAGGCACATGTTCTACCTGGTTACACGGGATTGCAAGGTTACACGAGCAACTGAGATACTGAAAAATTGCTCTGTAGGGTTGGGCCCAAGTTCCTCCTTTTGTAGCTGTATTGACTTTGGTGTGTTGTGTAGTGGGTGGGCGTGGGAAGAAAGTTACCTCTAAATTTGTCCTAGAAGAGGCTGTTCATGAGTGTTGGGATCAGCGGAGCCTGGTTTGACAAGCACTGAAATTGGTCTTTGGGAAAGTTTCCCCATCATGTAGAGCGTTGTTCAGGGCTGTGCTGGCCAGGAGCGTAGCTTCGCACTTAACAGCTGCAGCAGCTTTAATCTCTCTGCTCTCTCCTGTTCCTCTCTAGGACACTGTCAACCTCCTGTGCTGTTTCTTATACCCTTCCTCCATCTGCTGTTTCCTTCCCTTAGCTCTGTAACATGCCTTTTTCTTTGGCCTTAGGGGGAAAGTCTCCACTCACTAGGCCTGTTGGCATTTCTGCATGGTAACTGAATCCTTCGGGGCTTTTTGGAGGCATCATTTCTTTCTCTTCTGGAGTATCCTGGTGACTTGCAACAGGCCATCACACTAACTCAATGACCAGTGGGTTTAGAGGCTCCCTGGCACCATGAAGGACCACCACAGATGCTCACACTGAAGATCATTCTGACTGCCATGATCCTATTTCTTCCCTTCTTCCTAGCAGAGGTTGTAATCAGACAGGAGTGTCGGAAGTTTCTGGGAGGGGAAATACAGAGTTGTGCACAGACCACACAGCTTACTTAGTCCTGTTTCTTTGGTTTAAAGGCTGAAATGTTTTTTTTCTGTTTTCTAGAAATGCAACGCTCTTCCTTATCTGAAGCAGGTCCAACAATCACAGTTGCTGTTCAGCAATGGAGAGCAGTGATGCCAACAGAAGGAGAGTCTTGAAACACCCCAGTAAAGCAAGGGGTGTGTGTGTGGCAACTGAGCGGGGGGGATAAGTGCAATTTGAAAAGGCCCAGAACCATGTCCCTGTTATCGGTGAGGCACAGTCTATTACTGTTGGTCTTCATGGACTAACAGTGGCAATCCTGTTACTGCAGAAGTGCTCTGGATCCTGGTGCATTTTGTTTCCACACTGGAACTTGAAGCCTTTGAGGTCTTGCTATTGGATTAGTAAATGTTTGCTGCAGGGGTTTTCTGCTTCATATATAAATTTCTGTGCAACGTGTCTGAGTAAGGATTTATGCTCCTGGCCAGTTTCAGTGATAGATAGCATGTGGGCCCCAGCTGGCATCCGCGGATCCTCGCACACTTGTTACTAGAGTCACATCAACTCTTACTTTCCTGCTTCAGGGATCTCTCATAGAGCCACATGGGCTAATCTGAACCACCTTTTTCAGCTGTTCCAAACACTAACATTGACTCTGCTACAAAACAGAAACTTTCCCTGCCCGAGGAGGACAGTTGTTTTTCTGGCTCCAGATTGCGGGGCTGGTGTCAGTGTGCCTGTTAATGGCAAGCTGCGAGTGGCAGAGCTCAATACTTGGAGTGCTGCGTCCAGATGTGGGGTTCTCAACACATGAGATCTGTGGGAGCTTGTCCAGAGGAGAGCCACAAAAAAGGATGCCGGGGCTGGAACACCTCCCTAGGAGGATAGACTGAGACAGCTGGCGCTGTGCAGCATGGGGAAGAGACGGCCCCGGGAGACCTGAGAGCAGCCTTCTGGTATTTAAAGGGGCTGTAAGAAGGAAGGGAACAGACTCCTTAGTAGGGTCTGTTGTGACAGGACAAGGTGAAGTGTTTTCAAATTAAAAGATGGGAGATTTTGATTGTTTAGAAGAAAAACATATTTTACGAAGGCAATGAGGCAGTGGCACAGGGTGCCCAGAATGGTGGTGGTGCCCATCCTTGGAGACACCCAAGGTCAGGCTGGATGGGCTCTGAGCACCTGATCAAGCTGTGAGCATCCCTGTGCACTGCAGGGGAGTTGGACTAGATGGCCTTTGGTGGTCCCTTCCAACTCAAACAATCAGTAAAGTCTTTGTCTCCCACAGTAATCTCCTATATAAAATGGCAGCCCATGGCTTGGACAGTTACACTCTTTCCTGGGTAAAGAACTGGCTGGAGGGCCAGGCCCAGAGAGTGGTGGTGAATGGAGTTAAATCCAGCTGGTGACTGTCACAAGTGGTGTTCCCCACCAGGATCTCCACAGGGATCGGTACTGGGGCCTGTCCTGTTCAGTATCTTTACTGATGACCTGGATGAGGGCATTGAGTGCACCCTCAGAAAGTTTGCAGATGACACCAAGTTGGCAGGAAGCATCATTCAGCCTGGGGGTAGGAAGGGATCTGGACAGGCTGATCACTGGGCTCAGGCCCAGGTCAACAAGACCAAGGGCTGCGTCCAGAACTTTGGCCACAATAACCACAGTGGCTGGAAGACTGTGTAGAGAAAATGGACCTGGAGGTGCTGGTTTATGCTCAGCTGAACGTGAGCCAGCAGTGTGCCCAGGTGGCCAAGGAGGCCAATGGCATCTTGGCTTGTGTCAGAAATAGTGCAG
>JAOWBP010004313.1:475692-486152 GCA_028571105.1 Tragopan temminckii | reverse complement strand
GGTACCTCGGTACCGTGGCTCCCCCTCCCCGCCCCGTCGGGCACGCGGTCATCGGAGAGCGGGGCGGTTTGTGACCGAGCGGGTGCCGGGGCTCCACTCGCGTTCTGCCGCTCAGCGGCTCCTGGCGGAGCCCGGCCCGACGGGGCGGCTCCCGACGGCGGGGGCACGGAAATCTCCGCGCCGGGAGCGGGCCCGGTGCTGTTCCGCCGTCGGGACCGGGGCTGCCGGTAGGGCCACGAAGCTTCGCCGGGCTGCGCAGGGAAATCCCGGGCTCAAGGGGCGTTGGAAGCCGCAGGGCCTCAGCAGCGAGCCGGCAGCTGACCGGAAGCATCGAGGGCCATCGGCGTGGGGCAATGCGCGGCACCGGGCACCGGGCGCGGGGCTGAGTGGCCGGGCGGAGACCTGAACTTCCTGAGTACTTCCCGGTCCCGGAGCCCGTAGGTGGGCCGAGGGGTACACAGGGATATATATTGACATATATTTATTAAGGACTCCTAAATAAATTCATACTGCATTCCTGGCACCGGAGCCAACAAGGAAGCACCGCACCACCACCACGGCGGGGCAAAGCCGCGAGGGGCCGCCACGCCGCCGGGGAGTCCCCAGTGCACGGGGACTGTTGCGTGCTCGTCCCGGCGGCACGGGAACCGCGGAGCCACCCGCTGCACGGCCCCGCACAGCCGCTCGGCCCCGCTGCCGAACGGCTCAGGTAGGAGGAGGCCGAAGGAGCGCAAAGGGGCGGGGCGGGGCCGAACCGAGGGGCGGCTGCGGGCGGGCCGTGAGCATCCTCCGGTGCCGGCTGTCAAACGGTTGCGGGCTCGCAGGAAGAGTCTGTGTGCATGGGGCTCCCCCGGCGATGGGTGCTGTCTCCCGCACAGCTGCCCCGAGGTCGCCGCGGGACAGCGAGAACCGTCCTGCTGCAACAGGGCAGGTCTTTGTCCCACTTTGCTCATTTGTCCCAAAAAGGAACAGCGCTGAACAGCCTTACCCGAGGCCTAATACCCGCAGGTGTCCTAATGTGCTTGAACCGCTGCCTTAGTCGTGCTGGAAAGCTGGTAAATATATTGCTGGTGATGGCATTCCTTTGGTGAAACCTGTCTGCCGGGGAGCAGGTGGCCGTCCCTGGCCACGCAGGGTGAGAGCTGTTCATTCTAATGACGCTGCTTAAGGAGGGCCAGCAACAGAGGCTGGTGCTCTCACACACGGGTCAGCTTTGTTATGCCCAGAGTGGATACACTCAGTGGATCCTCTGGGCCCTGGGCATATGGCCCGACATTATTTCCCCCTAGGTGGGATGCTGCTGGGTACACTCTCTGTCCACCGTCGCTGTGTTGCTTGTTGCAGCAGCTCTCAGAGCACTCTGGTGGCTCTGTGCCTTGTGCAGGCAGTAATGGCCAAAGGGTGGGCAGGGTCTCGCAGGGGTTGCATGCTGCTGTACCTCACTGCTGCAGTCACACCAACATGTCCCATATGCTTAGCAAGCTCCATTTTGAGCTTCTGTCCGTTCTGCTGAGAGCCACTCCAAGCCTTTCTGCCCCAAAGCTCCTATATCTTTCTCTGATATCTTTTAATCCCCAGCTTGAATATACCAATGGCTACTTCACAGTTACTGATTCTTGTACAACATTTATCTTTGTACCTTCACATCTTTTTCTCATGTTTTTCCCCCTTCTACTTGTTTCTCAGTAGCAATTATATCCTCTTCAGCCTCTGTTTTGTTAGTCTAAATAGGACAAACATTTGGAAGTTTCCTCCCATTGGACAAATTCTCCTTTCTGTAACTGTTGTGGCCATCCTTCATTGCAATGGTTTGGGTTCCCCTGAAGGACAGAGGAAAGGGTTTTCTCAGTGTCACTGCTGTGACTGTGAGATTTAAGATCAATGGGCTTTTTGTTTCAAAATCCAATTCAGAGGGCTTTTAAGAACATATCTGATGCGGACAGTGAGCATCTCCAAGTTTGGAGTCCAAGCCTGTTATCGAGCCACAAAACAACAACTCTGCTGATTCCAAGAGCTTGTACGAACATTTGTAATCGCAGGAGGGAATCTAAGAGCCATTCAGACAACAGATAAGATTAGTAACGAAAGCGGCTGAGATGAGATTGTTATTGTGCAAGTCAAAGAAAAACCTGTCACACACAGACGATGCTGCCAAGAGGGGCAGAGCCACTCTTCTTCCCGTCACTGTCCGAATACTCCTGCAGTCTTTCTGGCTCTGTTCAGCCCAGTTGAGGTATCCACTGGATTAGGAGGTGATTAAATTCTGATATGACACCAAACAAAGCTTTTCTCTCATGCTGCAACATCAGGTCTCTCCCTGGGTCCAGTCCTTGCCCAGCACTCCCACCACGGAAGAGGCAGCATGTTCTCGTTTATGCAGAACTCAAGTACTCCCTGAGCCGTGCTGAGGCTTGCAGCAAGAGAGCCATCAACAAAGCATCTGCTATGGGCTTGGAGCTGGAGCAGTCAAAAAGAAATTACAGCAGTGTGTGGGTGTCTGAAGTTGTGCAAAGGCTTAGAGGAGCTGGAGTGTGCAAAACAATGGCAAAAGCTTCCTCTGCTGTCCGCATGGATCCTGCTCAGCACACGCCTCTGGAGAGCAGCTCAGTGTGGCTTGTGCCCTGAGAGCCTTCCTTGCCCCGTGAACAAGCCCCATCATGTGCAGTGAACAAGAAACCAGCACACCACATCTGTAAGTCATTTAGGAAGATGGGAACGATGAGCTGTGCACACAATAGAGTTGCTATTAAGTCTGTTGATCCTAATTAAAAAAGTACTTCTCAATGAAAATTATTTATAAAAAGAAATTGCAGTGACCCTAAATCAAATTATTTGTGAATGGTTTTTAGTCTCCCAGATCAGTTAAAACTCCTGTGTTAGTCACTGGACGTCATCCAAACTACATGCTGAATGAATAGCACGTCTGCCAAATTTCTTTTTTTCACCCTCACCCAGTTTGGCACAGGACAGCTGAAGTCATTTTTCTAAATATCTTTCAGAACATCAAGCAACTGTAAAATAACAATGGAAAAGCTTGGCCACATCTAACTACAGCCCTCCAGTTGTAACCACTTCTCTTGGGAAAGGCACTGCAGCTCCTTTGATGCTGGTTTGGGTGAGCACTGTTGGGGGGGTCTGAGTGCAGCTCCAGGAGTGGAATGGGGCTGTGTGGGCACCTGCTGCAGGGCAAGGAGCACTGATGGCCTGAGGATGTGCCAACTGCTTCTGATCCAAAAGCAGTGTTTGTGAAGATGCCTCACTCTTCAAAAACTAAAGGAAAAAAAAAACAAAAACAACAGTGAATCAGTGGCTGAACAATGGCAGAACAAGTTCTTGTTTCTTCTGTCCGCAAAGATAAAGTGCCAGTTCTTTTAAGCACCACGTGAAGTCCCATCCAAGTGAATTAAGCTTGGGACTGTTTTCACAATGCCTTTTTCCAATTATGCAGTATGCTTTCTCTTCTCTCAGCTGGCCTGTAAGTCTCCCTGTTGCCCTTTTCTCTGCAAGCTGGCTTCCAGCAAATGGAGACTTTCTCTTTCCAGGCATGGAGGACTCTATGGCATTGTCACCTGCAGAGATGCAGAAGTCTTGCTGGTCCTCAGCTCTCATGGAATCAGGGGGAAGCATGATTGTGCAGCTCCCCAAATAAACTAGTAATGAAGACCAAAGTGATGGATGCTCTTCTGTTGAAAACCAATGACAAGTAGCCATCAAATTCCAATCTTGCTGATTTTCACTAACAAAAATTTATAAAACCAAGGCTTGCTGCACCTCACATCCTCAGGTAAGAGGGAAGGCCCACTCTCATGTATCATTGTTAGCAAATGTTCTGCACCCCCAAAACTTCATTGTGCCCTTAGCCAATAGTAGCAGACCTACCCCCCAAAATTAGGACTATGTTCACCCCACTTTACCTCGGGGCATGTTTCACAACATCCAGCTTGCTTGTTTTCCTCTAGTTGGAGCAGATTGATACCTGGTGGTGCCAGCAGGTTTGCTTCATTTTTCCCATGTGGTGCATGCTGGGAAGGTGCCAAGTATCCAGAAAGCCAGCACAGCTGGATCTGTGGGATGGAACAGCTGTCTGTGTAAGTAAGCACAACAAGATCTGCTGGATAATACAGCTGAATCTGCAGGAGGACACAACTGGATCTGTGGGATGGCACAGCTGGATCTCTTGGCTAACAGCTGGCTCTGCAGGAGGGCACAGCTGGATCTGTAGGATGGCACAGCTGGCTGTGTAGGTAAGCACAGCTGGATCTGTGGGGCAGCACAGCTGCATTTGCAGGATGCACTCCTGGCTGAGCGGGGAAGCACAGCTGGATCTGCAGTTTGGCTGCCTCTTGCTCTTGGCACACCTGCTGGTCCTTTTACAGCATGATGTCAGTCATGTGGTTTCTGCTCTTTGATTCCCGTTGTCCTGCCTTGCTGGTGTAACCAGAGCTGTGTCTGACTGCCCGGGTGGTCCTGTGGTGCTGTTCCTGCAACCATAGCTCCTGGTCCTTGGTTAGCCATACAGAAAGCCCACTGGCACCCTCTCCAGTCTTGCTTTTCCTTCTGTGTTTTGAAGTGTGCCAGGGTTTGTGGGCTGTGGCTCCCATTTTTGGAAAGTGCTGGCAAGTATTGCCTGCAGCTCTTCCGGGTTTCCCAGCCCAGGCTTACCTGACAGAAGTGCAGCCCATCTCTGTGCCAGAATTAATCCTGCCATGAACATACAGCCTCCAGACAGGAGGTGGCCAGATCCCCCATGTGAATTCCTCAGCATATCCAGGCACTTTAGGCTCCCAAAGAAACCACAGAGCAGGAGGAGGTGGTGGCCTCCAGCTGTGTACAGTGAAGTCTTTGCTCTGGAGACCCCAAGTCTGAGTGTACTTCTCAGACTAGGGGTGCTTTCTGGTCCTCTGTAACACCCAGTTCCTGCCCCTCTGCACTGCAGCTTCTTGCAGGTATGCCTTCCTCACTCCTTTAAGCTCCTTTTCCTTAAAGAGCATGTAGGGCTGTCAGCAACTCCCAAATCACAGACTCGACCTTTTACAGTTCTTTGAAACGTCCTTGGTGCATTGCTGGGTCCAGCGTTCCACAGCATTCAGACAACCTGCTGAGAGCTGCACAAACCCTTCATCTCCATCCAAAATGTTTTCACTGCTTAAATCTGGATGGTACTCAGATGTCAGCCCAAAGCTACCAATGTTTTGGAGGTTCTTTCCTCCTGGTTTCCTGTCTGCAGTGTTCCCTCAGCAGGAACACAGGACTCTGAGTGTGGTGTCAAGCTTGGGCCCTATTGGACCCTTTTTCTTTCTCCCATATCCAGAGGCTCCTTGATGAGCTTCAGGGATGACAGTTTCTCCCCAGAGGCCAGGTCGTGGGGCTTTGTCACTGCCTGGGCCTGGGGGAAAGTGACCATTTCATGGTTATTTTTCAGGATTATTAATTAATGTGTTATGAAGTCTCTCTTTACACAGAGACTGTGAAGAAAATTAACTCCATCCCAGCCAAAACCAGGACAGGTTTCCTGCAGTGTCTGTTTATGCAGGACTGCACAGAATATCCCTGCTTGGGCCATAGCCTGGAATGGAATCAGCTGTTCAGCAGTTGTTCCCTACTGGGATCAGGATCTGGCTCCCAGCGTCTGAAGCCTCAGGTGTGCCTGGAGATGCTGTGATGTGCTCAGCTGGGAGTGGATACAGTGCTGAGTTGCGAGCCCAATTCTTTGTGCTGGAGGACAGAGAGGGATGAGTTCCCTGCTACCTTGGGGAAGACGACATAGCTTTGGGGATGAGGATTAGGATGCTGCCTGAAACAAAAGACATGAGGACTTAAAGGCCCGCACATCCTCAAAAAATGCAAAGAAACATCAACGTAACCCCACAGCGTGTGCTTTCAGCCAGATACTACAGATCACCTAAGTGGGTCTAAGAGCAATTAATCCCTCACAGAGAGGATGAAATCGCCACTGTTGTGTTTAGTGTAAAATGTGTGGATTATCAGAATGTATTGACAGAGCAGCAGCACCTGGGTCTTGAGGCAGGCTGCTCGCCCAACTGTTGGGCTCTGAGGACAGAGCTGGCTGCTGCTTCCCTGTCCTCTGCGAGATGTCGTTTACATAGCTGTGAGAGTAGCTTCTTCATCTACTCACACAACAAAGAGCAATCTCCAGCTGTGCAGTTCAACAGAAGAGACAAGTGCTTAGATTCCTTACTGGATTGCAAGTAATTGATGCTGCTGAACTTAAATGTCCCTGTTTAAGTTGGAACCTTTTGCTGCATTCAGACAGTTGCCATCCCCTGCACCCTGCACCTACCCTCTGATGATGCTGACGGTGGTTTTGAACCCTCTCGGTCCTCGTGGAGGTGAACGCCAACCCGATCGGAAATCCAGAGCCTTCCTCAGGTTCTGCCCCGGCGGAGCAGTCCGGTGGCGTTTGCCGGGTGCTTCACAGAGTCAGGTGAGCTGCCGGGGGGCAGACCTGGCTGAGCGGCGCGCTGGCTGCAAGGAGGAGCTTATTTTCTCAGAGCTGCAGGGGACAGCAGCCGGAGGCAGCCGGCCAGCCAGCGTGGCGCTGCAGGTGCCGGCAGACGAGAGCAGGGCAGCTGCGTGGCAGCTCTGGCCGGAGAAGAAGAGCCACAGGGACGAGCACAGCGCCGGCAGAGCAGAGCTGGGAAGCTCAGGGACCATCCTAGCAGATGGCAGCTCTTTCCTTGTGCCCTGGAAGCAGGGTGTCATCCTGTGTCCCAGACTCATGGCCCCAGAATTCCAGAAGTTAGCATCTTTTGTTTTCGTAGTATTCCCTTTCCAGAGACGAGACTCAACACCTGCTCTTAGCAGGAAATAACAGCCCTGCAGGGTATGTGCCTAAGTCACATGTTTGTTCTTCTTCCAATTGCTTTGTGAGAGGCTTCCCCAGAGCAATGCCAGGCCACGGCCATGGAGGTGCTGGCCCCTGGTTAAGGCAGCAGGAAACAGAGACACACCAGGGACTGAGCCCTGAAGCAGTCTATTGGCATCTCTCAGCATCACTGCCCAACGTTTTCTGCATTTTTTGTGTTAAGCTGCCATGCAGGAAGACTTGCTGCAGCTCCTGACACTGGAGCTTGGTCTTGCTCTCTCTGAGCTAGGTGGTGGTGTGTCCCGTGAGCTTCTCCACAAGTCTGGGCTCTGAGGTGGACATGGACCTGTGGGAAGCCTGCAAGACTCCAGACTGAGCAGGGAGTCATGCAGGGCATGCTTTCCACCCAGTGTTGATGAAGCTCTGACTGTGTTTGACAATCACCAGCAGAGGAATTTGGTTGGATCCACCGAGATGCAAGCACTTGGTTGACTATAAACAAACCTCATTGAGCAGTTGTCCTTCTGCCTGGCAGGCTGCTTGGAGAGCATGGGAGCTTTGGCACAAAAGAATTTATAGCTTGTGACTTCTGAACTATTGATGTAACCAATGAAGGTATCTCATTATTGGCTGTTAACAGCGACTGGACATGGTGGTAAACAAAGCCTTTCTGGAGGATGCTGCAGTGCCGTTCCTGGGTAGAAACCACAGCTTCCGGAGAAGAAGAGCCTGCAGTACTCACCAGCCTTGTTGACAGATGGAAATATAGGCCAGCATTCAACTCTGCAGTCCTCCTACAAGAGTGATGGGTGACTGCCACTGCTGGGAGGTAGATGCAATACCACCATTAACAAGCTATCTCTGGACCTGCAGAAAGAGAAGAGCCAACTTGGCTTCTCATTTGAGGCTTTACCAAGAAGAAAAGGGGCCATGACAAGGGGGGGTTGTCCAAGGGTAGCAAGATCCCTCATGATTCACAAGGGCTTGATGTGTGCAATCCCTGGGGTGAGAAAGAGGCTCAGTTCCCGTGCTGAGTGCAGCAGTTCTGTGTGCCAGCACGGGAACAGAAAAGTCCTCCTTTCCTTGTGAGCAAGTTACTTCCCATGGGATGCATTAAGTTACGCTGCATTGTAGGAGGAAAATGACAGTCCCTTCAATTTTTTAACATAGTTCCTTTTATTTATTAATTATATAATGCTTGCCTTCGTCTCTTTCAGATCCACTTTTGGGATGTCCTCCTGCAGCATTGCTGTGACCCAGGGAGCTGGCAGGTCTCTCTGAGACCAGGTTAGGTTTTGGAAACCTGGGATGTCCATTCACCATGGCACTGCAGAGGGTAAAAGCTTGAGGATGTTGCCCCAGTTTTGGGATCTTCCTAAAAAGATGTAACATTTAGAATCTCTTGGCCATAAGCTACAGAGGCAGCATTACTTCACTTGTCTCCACAAGATGCTGTGGCAAAAAACACGTAAAGGTTCTGACACTCCTGATGCTTTGTTTCACACAGTGCAAGAGAGACTGCAGGGTCCATGCAGGTTGGTTGTCTGCTGGGAAACAGCTTCAATCTTATGAAACAATTCCCATGTGTCTCATTGGGGTACAGAGCAATCAGAGAGGATGGGATGTTCTGGTGTAACACAGGAACACTTCTGGGACCCAGTTCCGTAACAGCAGCTCTCTGCTCTGGCTGCTCACCAAGCACTACAAGCATGTTTGGATCAAGCACAGGCTCCAACAATGTCTGTTGGCCATATTATATGCTTTTGGATCCTCCAGTCCCACTAAGCACAGCAAATTCATAGCAAATTCATAGCCCTACCAAATCCTGCCACCAGGAATCACCTGGGGCCAATGAGAAGTACAATCATGGCACAGCAATGAGTCTTTCTTCTCCCTCTCTAGGGACCATTAGGGTGATTTCAGCATCTCACAATGTGTCCGTGTATAGAGGATAGTTTGTTTTTTTCATAGAATCACAGGATCATACACAGAATGGCCAGGGTTGGAAGGGACCTCAAGGATCATCAATCTCCAACCCCCCTGCCACAGGCAAGGTCATTAACCTCCCCTTTTAATACTAGACCAGGCTGTCCAGGGCCCCATCCAATCTGGCCTTGAACACCTCTAGGGACGGGGCATCCACAACCTCTCTGGGCAGCCTGTTCCAGCATCTCACCACTCTCTCTGTAAAGAACTTAATAGAATCATAGAACTTAACTAACTCAGTAGAATCATAGAATCATTGGAATTGAAACACTCTTAAAGATCATCTAGTCCAACTCCCCTGCAATGAACAGAGACACCTGCAACTTGATCAAGTGCTCAGAGCCCCACCCAGTCTGACCTTGGGTGTCTCCACGGATGGGGCATCCATCACAGAATCACAGAACTGCAAGGGTTGGAAGGGACCTCTAGAGATCATTGAGTCCAACGCCCTGCTAAAGCAGGCTCCTTACAACAGGTCACACAAGTAGGTGTCCAGACAAGTCTTGAATATCCACAGAGAGGAGACTCCACTGCCTCCTTGGGCAACCTGTTCCAGTGCTCAGTTACCCTTACCTTGAAGAAGTTCTTCCACATGTTTGTATGGAACTCTCTCTGATCAAGTTTTAGGGCAGAGCTCCTGTCCTGTCGTTACATGAGAAGAGCCTGGCTTCATCCATTTGCCTCCCATCTTCCTTTATGAATATTAATCAGATTCCCCCCTCAGTCTTCCCCAGGCTGAACAGACCCAGGTTACTCAGCCTTTCCTCGTTATGGAGATACTCCACGCTGTCATCATCTTTGTGACCCTCTCCTGGACTCCTTCAAGGAGATCCCTGTCTTTTTTGAACTGTGAAACCCAGAACTGGACACAGTAGTCTAAATGCCCCTCATGAGGGCAGAATAGGGCAGGAGGATCATCTCCCTTGACCTGTTGGGCACACTGTTTCTAATGCATCCCAGGATACCACTAGCCTTCTTGGCCACAGGGGCTCACTACTGGCTCATGGCTAACCTGTTGGCCACCAGAACAACACCAGAACAACCTTCTCAGGAAAGCTCCTCCCCAGCAGGTCATCCCCCAACCTGTACTGATGCATGCAATTATTCCTCCCCAGGTGCAAGACTCCACACTTGCTCTTGTTAAACCTTGTCAGGTTCCTCCCTACTCAGCTCACCAGTCTGTCAAGGTCTTGCAGAAGGCAGCAGAGCCACTCCTCCCAGCTTTGTACCATCAGCAAACTTGCTGAGAGTGAACTCCATCCCTTCATTCAGGTCACTGATGAACCTCTCTGGGCACCCTGTTCCAGTGCTTCACTGCCCTTATTGTAAAAAACTTTTTCATTATATCCAACCTAAATCTTCCCTTTTTCAGTTTGAAACTGTTTTCCCTTCTCCTACCACAAAAGACCCTGGTAAAGAGTCTGTCTCCTTCTTCCTCATAACCCTCCTTTTGCATACTGAAAGGCTTCTCTCAGCTCTCCCGGAGCCTTCCCTTCTCCAT
The DNA here is from genome assembly GCA_028571105.1 of Tragopan temminckii. Taxonomy (NCBI): domain Eukaryota; kingdom Metazoa; phylum Chordata; class Aves; order Galliformes; family Phasianidae; genus Tragopan; species Tragopan temminckii. The sequence goes on along the minus strand of JAOWBP010004313.1, from coordinate 475,839 downwards.
CCGCACAGCCCCGGCTCTCTCAGCCCGTCCTCACAGGGGGGTGTTCCATCTCTGGGAGCATTTTTGGGCCCTCCTCTGGACACACCCCAACAGCTCCATGTCTCTCCTGTGCTGAGCACTCCCCATCCAGATGCAGCACTCCAGGTG
>JAOWBP010004313.1:432538-467164 GCA_028571105.1 Tragopan temminckii | reverse complement strand
GGCGTGAGGCCGCCCGCGGTTGTCCCCGAGCTCCTTCCGTGCGGCAGGGACTCGGGAATGCGCAGCGCGTCACGGCTTTCTGCTACCGACGGGAAACCGTGCGTGGGAGCTCTAGGGAAAGCAGTGTAAAACAAACGAGGTCGGGGACGCGGCGGGTCGGGACTGCGGGTCAGCGCCACGTGAGCGCGACTCACGGGCTGCGAGGTGCAGCGGGGCCGCGCTGGGAGTTGCGGACGGGGCCGCGCTGCGGCGCGCGGGGCTGAGTTCCATCCGCAGCCGCCGGTGCGCTCGGGCCGCTGCAGCGCCGCGCTCCTAACGGGGCTCAGCCTGGAAGAAGCTGTGCAAATCCCCCCAGCGCTGCCCTGCGCGTTTATTTGTGTATGGCTTGGTAAACGACGCGCGTCTGGCCTGTGCAGTTCGGTAGGTATACGTTGTTCCACTGGTTAACATTAAACTTACCTCGCCGATGGACACGTTCCATTGTCTTGTTAAAAATTAACTTAGAAAGCACTTTGAAAAACACTGACTTCATTAAAATGTTAAGATGACACTCGATACTTAAATCTACTTTTAAAATACCCAGGTTGTATGCACTTCAGATAATGAAGTCCAGACTTCAATGCTACTATGACCCCTCTAATAGAAATTCTGTGTTTGTAGGTGAGAATACCCCAGAAACCAGGCTGGGATTTCACGTTGTCCATCTCACCCCACACATCAGATTGGGGTTTCGCTCCTCCAACCCCGTTCTCCACAGGATGGGATGAGGGGGGACTCCTTGTGGACCAGGACAGATGCAGTTTGCTCTCCCAGTTTCTATCAGTGTGTTGGCACATCACAAGAAGTTTCCTGAGCGCTGCAGGAGCTTCCTGCAGGCATCGCTGGAGTGTTCGGCTCCTGCCCCATGTGCATGCAGTGTGGGCACTACTGAGTTGCAGCTGAAGACAGAAATCTCCTGAGACACACTGATGTAATCACTTGAACACTCAGATGCTAGAGGACAGACAGGCTTTTGCTCCTACCAAAGCAGCCCGTGCTGCCCCTTTCTTTTACCAGTGGATTTCTCTTGCGTACTGCATTTCCCCCTGCTGTTACTCAGGAACAGGGGAAAGGAAGTGTGAATTCAGCTTACTGGATAAACTCTGCTGCCTGTAAACTCTGATTGAGCAAGATTTACCTTCCTTAGCCCTCCCCACCCTGGGTAAATCCAGAGGCTTTATAATCACAGCTTTTGTCTCTGTTGTTTACTTTGTTCAATCTTATTGTCCAGGAGATACAACCCAGAGGGCATGGCTTGACCTTGTAGAGCACAAGTGCAGAAGCCGAGCTCACACAGCACTGCAAAGAAGATGAGTTGTAAGATGGGAAAAACAGAGTGCAAGACCATTGTGCAGAGAACTTGCTGCTGTTTGCTTCCCCCCATTCTTTTTGCATTTCCCACCTCTTTCCACACAGTCATTAGGAGAAACCTCTTGCAAAAGCCTTGTGAAACACCCCGCTGGCTTACAGGGCGGTTACGTGAGGCTGCAGGCAGGGCCAGGCAGTATTGCCAGCTAGCTATCAGATTTGGTGGAGGTGTCTGGAGGGCAGAAGGGCTGGAGTGAGGCATCTTTATCTGCAGTAGTGCCAGACAGAGAAATCTTGGTCTGGCACTCCTGCCCTCTTCTTCTTTGCTCTTCCCACACAGCAGTGCTGTGGACTTGGCAAGCAGACCCAGACTGATAAAACACCTCAGAGTGAAAACACTGCCGTGCAGGGTACACTTCGCAGGTCTGCACTGTGTGTGCTGGAACTCAGGACCTGCCCTGGGCAAAGGTCTATCTCATGCATCATCTGTGCTAACTGGAAAGTTCTCTGCCTTGCCTCCTAAAGACTGAGAGTTTAAATGTTCATGTCCATTGCTTGAGAGACGCAAGGATTTAGAAGGAGATATCTAGAATTGTTTGAGTTGGAAGGCATCTTTTAAGGTCATATAGTCCAACTCACCTGCAATGAACACAATGGACACATACAGCTCCTTCCTCAAAGCCTCGTCCAGCTCTGATCTGCTCTGCTGCTCACATGCTCTAGGACTCTGGGTCCTTCCTGCTGTTCTGCATCAGGTCTCCCTGAAGACCTGGGTCTCTATGCTCCATCCTGCTTGGTGTCTTTTTGTCCTGCTTTATGCTCCTTCACCACCTATTCAAGCGGGATTTATGCTGGAATGCAAGATACGAAGGCTGTTTTACTTGGGTGCATGGAAATAAAGCGTCACCATGGGGCAGGCTTGTCACTAACAAAGAAAGTGGGTCCCCTGGCAAGGCCCAAGGCTCAAGGATTTGCACTGGAAGGTAAACCTACAGTCATAGCTCTTCCCTTCCTCTGTCAAGGTAAGAAATGTTTGAGCTTTATTACAGACACTTGAATGCACTCCCAGCCTGTCTGATGGAAGTTCTGCTGCACCTCGGACTTCCTTTCTGCAAGAAAAGGCTGAGCAGAGGTCACCCTCAAAAACATGGGTATCAACTCACCAGAGTTTGCATAGGAGGTCAGAAAACCCAAGGCTCATGCTGTTAAGGAACGTCATTTGTACTGGGGAAGGCATGCAGCAGAGCACATTCATGAATCTGCATTCAAAAAGTAATGTGATCACCTTGCTCTCTGGTCAGTGCATTCAGGTGTTGCCTCGCAGGGGGCTGAGCAGGCACACCCCAAGAGCACAGTGCAGCCATCCTGCAGCTGCCAGGGCCAGGAGGAAATCCCCTTACCTTGAGGAGTGCTGGGCAGCAGCTGAGGTAGCACACGTTTCAGTTTTGCTGACTCTGCTTCAGAGGCTTTCAAGCTGTGGGAAATCAAGAAACCAGCAGCAATAAACCTGCAACAGTACTTCATTCATGGGCTGGCTTGACCCCAATCTAGCACAAGAGATCAATGGCAGCTTGGCAGAGCTGATGTGGGCTGTGAAACCTTGCCTGCTTTTAGGCCACAAGGCCGCTGTGTGGTTTTCTCCAGGAGCCTGGAACAGTGCTGGGAGCCCTGCAGGCTGCGCGGGGCTGCAGGAGGCCTGGGCAGTGCAGTGAAAGGAGGTGGACATGGCCTGGAGTGGGCAGAGCAGAGCAGAGCCAGGCAGAATGAGATCTGAAGGGGAATTTGCTGGTGGACACACGCCATGCAGGACTGTCGCCTTGGGGGTACCCAGCAGCAGAGGTGCTGATGCTCTGCAGTACGTGCAGGCTGCTGCAAGACCAGGCAGCAAACACCACAAGGTCTGTGGAGGGAATGAGGGATAGGATACCCTGCCCTCGCTGTGCTCCAGGTGCCTGTGGGCCTCAGAGATGGGATGTTCTGCCATTGCTGTGCTCCAGGTCTCTGTGGGCCTCAGAGATGTTCTGCTGTCGCTGTGCTTTAGGCCCATGCCACAGGGCCATGGGGGTGCTGCCAATGAGGCTTCAGGATGTTCATCTCCATCAGGACCCCGTGTCATTGCTCTGATGCTGGCTCCTGCACAGCCTGTGGACAGTGGCACAGTGTTTGGAGCACGTTAGGGCAGAGCAGCACTTCTAAGCTGCACTGGTGCAAAAGGACTTCAAAGCAGCCATAAATCAGCCCTCAAGCAGGCCCAGCTGTGTTAGGACCAGCACTGGCATGGATCCTGCTACCTCCTATGGGAGTGACGAGTGGGCTGGCCGTGACCCATTCCCACTTGGCCACGAGACCAGGAGGTTCCTGGGAGAGCCTGGATCAGTCCCTGCCACTGGGAGACTGATGTGTGTGGAGGGCAGCAGATGTCTATGTGGACACAGTGCTCTGAGACCAGGTTATCTGGGGAAAGCAGGTGGCGTAAGATGAGATTGAGCAAAGAAAGACCTCAGCATGAGTTTCCCTAGGGTCCTGCTGGATTCCCTAAGGTTCTGCTGATGGCATGATGACTGTGAAAGGGGAAGAGAGGAGATTTTACAGGGAACAATGTCATACCACCCCACTTCAGTGCAGGCCAGCTGTAGGTGCAGGACAAGAGCGTTAGAGGGAAGACAAAATGCAAAACAGCACCATATAAGAAAAATATTTATCTCCCTCCTTAAGCTGCTGGGTGGCTAAGAGACTAAGCTGGGATGTCTCTGGCACACCCCCAGTTCTGCAGGGCCATTTGTGAGACACTCAACAGTTACCAGGCTGTGGCTTGTGCCTCAGCAGCAGTTCTCTACAGACTTTGATTTTGCTCAGAGTTTCTCTGTTAAGAGCTGGAAAGATGATATGTTTTGGACCCTATCATGGAAGACGTGGACATGGCCCACACCAGACTTCCTCTCTCCAGGGGCTCTTATCTTTGCATGTTTGCATGACTTTGGAGCCCTGTGACCCATGTTAGAAGCTGCCTGTGCCACTAAACCAAAGGGTTTTGACTCAAGCAATACCAGCCTTCACAGCACAGCCTTGTGATCTGCTGCAATCCTTCTGCCTGCGCTGCCCTACGGCCCACGGGACCTGCTGAAATCAGACCCTGCCAGAATGTTTCCCTGTCTGTGGCCTCTTGCACATCTCATTCTCACACTATTTATATCACATGGAACAGCACGTAGGCACCACTGTCTACCAATAAAGGGCTATGCCAGCTCTCTGCAGTCTGACCTTACTTTCAGATACCTCAGCAACAACTTAGCTTGAGGGCACAGGGAAAACCCACGGCTGGCTGTGTGCGCTAGTTTCCAGCACTGACTTTCCACTGCCTGGCTGTGGGACCCAGGTCATCTCAGCCTTGTCCATGCTGGAGAGGTGTGGCAGCTTCTGCATGAAAAATCCATTCTTCTGGTCTGCTATGCAGCCCAGGAAATCCTCCTACTAGGTAAGGTGCTGGCACAGAAAGGGTTCAAAGGGAAGGAGTCAAAGGCTGAAATCATTTTAGGAAGTGCTGTGAGTCTGGGGAAAATCCCAGAGGTAGAAAAGACTCAGTCTGGATGACCTTGGCTGCCAGCTGAGCTGTTTTTTTTTGTGTGGAGGAGCTGACTGGAGCTCTGCAGGGTTGGCTGCTCCCACATTCCCAGCAGCTCAGCCAGCACCCCATCGGGCCTGCTGGCACAGGCTGGAGCTCAGCCTCTGCTCTACAGAAGAGCAGAGTGGGAATAGACTGCAGCTGCCATAGGCATCCTCCTGGAACGTGGCTGCTCCAGACAGAACCTTGTAGCTTCTGGGCCTTGAGGATACCCAGTCCCCACTTCTGACAGAAGATAGGGAGGTTTCCTGCGGATAGCCTGGCTTCTGCAACTTTCAGCCTGTTCTTATTTTTATTATTATTATTATTATCTTATTATTGTATTATTTTATTTTATTTTATTATTGTATTTATTTTATTTATATTATTATTATTAATCAGCATTGCTGTCTGTTGGGGTGCTTTTATCCCTCATAGGGCCGGTCCTGTGTGGCGTAGCCCCTTGTCCCACTTGGGTTAGTGGGATGGTCCATCAGCTGAAGCCAACTGTAGTGGCAGAGACCTCTGCTTTGTGCTAAAGAGCTATTCCCAGAAGCGAAGAGTACTGGGGATCAGGTGATCCCTATGGGCCCTGCTGTGGTTCATAGTGGAGACAGGGCCACCATTTCTCTCTGTTGGCAGGAGGCTGCCCAGGTGGTTGAGCCTTGGTCATAGAGATCCCTGGACCAGCAGGGCTGGTGGAGAGTGTGGTGAAAGCATGGCCAAGAGGACATGGAGGATGGTGAGGACCTACCAGAGGACATGAAGTACTGTCCAGCTGCCTGCCAGGCCTCCATCTCTGGCACTGCAGCCTGCATTTCCCATCACACAGCAGCAACCTGCATGAGGCTGCATGGCCACGCTGGTGTGGCCCCAGGATCCCCAAACTTGGCTAGGCTGAGGGCAACCTGCTCACCACCTGCTCAGCCAGCTGAGCCCCACAGCTCTAGAGAGCTGATCTTGGAACCCGTGGGGTCCCTTTCTAGGGAATTAATGCAGATTTGTGTTTGCTGGGGGTTCTGGAAGACATCTCCCATTGGGGTCCTGACATATAAAGATCTTCAAGAGGATGCCAGACTGTGGGTCCTGCACTGCTGTGGGATATGTGACTCCTTGGCCCCACCCAGAGGCCTGCGAGTAAAGTTCTGAAGCCTGAAATCTGTGCATAACTTTCATTAAGCCTTTTGGTTGAGGTTTATTGGGCTCACCAGACCTGTACTGCTATGGAAAGCCTGGAGATAGCTGCAGGTCGTAATAGGTGGGGTTACACTGTGCCTGTTGTCTCTGCCTTGTTGTGCTGGTGGCCATGGGTATCTTATTGTGGAAGAGGCCGAGAAACACCTGCAACAGGTGCTGGAACCCCTGGCACAGCTCAGCTCCATGCGCATCCCTGTGTCATTGGAGGCTCTGCTCCCAGTCCTGCACAGCTGGCATGACTCTAGCATTTGGACTTTTGAGGCAGGAAAATATGAGGGCTGCTCCAAACGTAATGTCTCCTATTTCATTATGTGGGCCCACGATGTCAGGGGTGGATGGTGGTGGGATGGCAGTAGAGGCTGGACCTTCCACCAGTATCCCGTAACATTCTGTTGCCATGTGACGGATGGCAGCAGAAGGGCAGTCTGACAAAATGGCGTCTGACATGGAAGTGCATATGAAGCAAAGGTGTGAAATTGAATGCCTCCATGTTGAAAAAATTGCACCCACTGACACTCATTGGTGCTTGCTGAACATTTATGGAAGCCAGTGAATGTGAGCACAGTGAGGCAGTGGATGATGTGGGTCACCTCTACGGGTAAAGATTTTTATGAGTGTGACATGCAGGCTCTTGTTCATTTCTAGCAAAAATACGCAGCTAACAGTGGTGACTATGTTGAAAAATACTGTTTTGTAGCTGAGAGTTTTGTCTAACAAATAGTAGTATTGTGCTCTTTGTATCTGTTGTAGTTCCCATGGAAATAAATAGGAGGCATTACTTTTGGGGAAACCTACAGAGGTGTGCTGTGCTTGCAGCATCACACAGCCCCCAGACACCCCTGCCCAGCTCTAGGCCAGCTGCTGCAGGAAATCAGTGGGACAGGAGAGGGGGATGGCCTTGCTCTGCAGGGCCACGCACTGGCACCCTCTAAAGACACAGTTACATGCATTCAGGGAGTGCCATGATGGCTGAGTTGCTGGCCCAAGAGCTTGGTACTGTTCTGGCACAGGCTAGTGTCCAGCTCACAGGCTTCAGTGAGGCAGAGCCACAAGCTGAATTCTTCTGCCCTGCTCTGGTCCAGACTTTCAGCTTCAGCTCCCTGGGCTCAAACAGGATCTTGAGAGAGGCAGCAGGAGGGATTGTGTTTCTGCCAAGTGCATGTCCACAGGATGACACAGGCTCTGGAGCAGTGCAGCAGGGCAGAGGGACCTGGGACAGAGTCTTCTGTCAGCTCTCACAGCCCCTCTGGGACCCACAGCCTGGCTCTGAGGGCCCAGCGAAATTAAACTCACTGTGGCAGAGTTTGGCCCTGCTCTGTGAGATGGGTCCAGGATGGTCAGGCCGCCATCCCATGGAACAGCCTCCTTGGCACCTGGTGCACAGCCACAGTGGTCAGCCCTTTCCTGGAAGTTGTGTTAGGATGATGCTGGACTTTGGTGCCCTGGGTTTGAGTTAAGATATCTGGACTGGCAGTGCGTGTCCCTCCTGCTGTCCTGCCAGTGTCATGACCAAAGTCAGCAGATCTTGCCTCTCTCCACTGGGCAGGAGGTGGGGAATGGCCCTGGAAAAACCAGGGATGTGCATTCTTGTACACGTGGGCTGACAGTTTCTGGAACAGTGAAGCAACTGTGCAAGCAAGGCTGAGGCCGAGTGCTCTGAGTGATGCCCTGTGCTGGGCCTGCTTTTTCATCCTAGGGCTGAGCCACAGGCAGTAGAGAGCATGGAAGTGAGCTCTGGTCCATGTCCTGATGCATGCTCCCCAGCAGCTCCTGTGGGGCTGCCTGGCACTGTCATCTGCCCTGGAAAAGTCACAAGAAACCTCTCCTTTCAGTGTTGGACAGTTGGGGCCTTCATACAAAACAGAAGGCTGGGGATATGTTGGGATGGAAACGGGAATGAGGTAGGAATTGAATTGGATGAGAATGGGCATGGAAGAGGTACAGGGATAGGAATGTGAATGAGATGGAAATGGGATGAGATGGCATATGGGTGAGATGGGATAGGGATGGTGGTTGCAGTGGGATTTAGATGCGGAAGGGAAGGGTTTGATGTAGAGATGAAGAGTGAAGAGAGAAGGGATAGGATAAAGGTGGGGAGCAGAAGAAGTGTGATTGAGAAAGGACTGTTGATGACATAAAGATGAGGAGAGAGAGGGAATGGAAATAGGGATGGGAAGGGTTCAGCTCTCATTCAGAGAAACCTGTGTTCATATAGGAGCTCCCACTAGCTCAGTCACATTGGTTACAGTCATTGAAAGCACTGAATGCCTGTTTCTTCCCTTGTTACCCGAAGGGGCTGTGGTGCTCAGCCAGCCAGCTATTTACCAGGAGGATTTTATTTTACATTTATTTTCCTAATGATTTGGTTGGCCCGAAAACTAGAGCAGTGAATTGTGACTGCTGGAGATTGGGTGAAAATCCACACAATTGCTGTGCACTGCAGTGTGGTACCAGGATGAGTCATTGAAATTGCATTTCAGGAGGAAAATAACAGTGAGTATGCAAGCTTCTTTCCAGGAGCATTGCATTTTCCCTGAACTGCAATGTTTTAGAATGGTTTACAGAACATTGCTACATGTTAAAAAAAAAAAAAAAAGTGCATATAAAAGGATGAAGAGAGAGCTGATGTAAAACAGTCTAACAGCTAAAGGAGGAAATAAAAACAGTATTTTTACTGTGACAGCACAGGGGCTTTAGGAGGGACCTATGGGGATGAGCAGAGGAAACAATATCAAAATTCAGGGATGGGGAAAAATGTAGCTGTGCCCAGACATGAAGTTCGGGGGGACACTGGTGACCTCGGCAGAAATGGTGTGTGAGGAAGGAGTCCCAGAGAGAGACAGGAGTCCCACAGGCATCTCCTCATCAGCTACACAGTTCTCAGCATCTTATTGGAGAGAACTTCAGAGGAGCACAGCAACAAAGACAGATGCATCGCTCAGAAGCTGTAGTGTGGTAGGGAGTCCAGAAAAGCAATCTTTTGATTGTCTGCCTGTGGTTTCATTTCAGTCTTCCAGAAAGGCACGTGCTGCTTTGCAATGAGCAGAGGTGTAAAACACAGACCAAAGAAGCTCTGTTGTGAAAGGGCATATTTATAGTTCTTGTGGCCTTGTGCTCCAGCTTTCCAATCCACATAGCGCCAGACAGACTTCTGACCTCTGCAGTTGCTTCACCTCTTTAGCACGGTGCCCTAGCTCTGGGAGGAAAGGCCAGCAGGTCCCTGTGACAGACCCACAGGGCTCGTATATGGGAGTATGCATCCCTTCAGTGGGCTTGGCTTCACTTGGGGAGCAGCAAATGCACAGGAGGCTTTGTGAAAGCCAGAGCCCTGGAGGATCGAGCCATCACTTCCACCTCACTGGCTTCTGAGGGATGGTGACAATTTCCAGCTCTTTCATTCTTGCTCCTGCCCAGCCACGCTGTCCCCAGCCTGTTTTCTGAATGACTACAGTTGTGCCACGCATGGGCTGCTGCACCTGTCCAAAGCCCCATAGTGCAGGGGACCTGTAACTCTGGACAAGGATGGGAACAGTGAAAATCAGTCTGGGTGGTGGCTGTGCCACTGCTTCTGCTGGTGGGTGAATATGGTTTGGGAACCTGGGAGCCTCCCAGGGCATGAATGTCTTTTAAACTTCTTGAAAGAGGTTGCCAAGCCTTGGTGCTTGCCAGGAGCTGCAGAGTTTAAGATCAATTGTTTATATACCTGACACCCATTAAACAGGTTTTATAGGCTATAAAACAGCTGTGTGTTGTGCATTCTGATCCTTACAGATATGTGCATTAGCAGTGACAGATCTCATCAAGTGTCTGTTTCAGAGTGGAAAAACTACAAAGCAAGCTGTGAAATGGGATGTCAGTGCAGCACTTCACACTGATGTGCAACTTCTGCCTAACCAGACTTCCCCTGATCTCCTTAATTACAGTATGTTCTTGTCCTGAGAACCCAGGATCACACTCCACAACAGCTCTCTGTAGCTTTCACTGCAGGGCAAAACCAGCTTGCTGCTTTCAGGGGCATATCCCAGTTTGTAAGGAGCTCAGTGAAGTCTGCTTTTGAGAACCTCCTTCAAAGAGAGCCAGAGCCAACCTGGGGAGCAGCAGGCACAGGCTGCAGGATGTGACCAAGTGAAATACTTGGTCTCCAGATTAGTTAACAGAAGGAAAAACTCAGTTGCAATCAACGTGAAGTGAGATGTCAACAACCCTCAGGATCAAGGGAGGAGAAGATGTGGAGGGTCCAGTGCTGACTGGACAAGAAATATACTGTCTGGATGCTAGGGACAGATGGAGGAAGGTGTTGGAAGTCTTTCACTCCTCAATTTGAAGATCAGAAGAGCGTTAGACATGGATCATGGACTTCAAGACGCTGAGGGGAAAGAGGAGGGCACACAGTAAGCTCACAGCCCTGGATGTCTGGATAGCAGACTTTGGCCTCTTTGAGGATCTGCTTGGAAGAGCCTGCCTGGATAAGGCCATAGAAGGAAGAGGGACCCAAGAAAGCTGGTTCATGTTTGAGGGTCACCTCCTCCAAGCTCAAGAGTGATTCATCCCTAAGAATAGGAAGTCAGGCAGAAGTGGCAGGAAGGCTACGCAGATGAACAAAGAGTCATAGAAGAAAGGACGAGGAACCTAGGAGGAACACCAAGACATTGTCTGAGCACCCAGGAATGAAGTTAGGAAAGCTAAAGCCCTAACAGAGATGAATCTGGAAGGACTCCTCCAAGAACATCAGTAATGAAAGGAAGACTGAGGAAAATATCGTGCCCCCATCCAGAGAGCCCTGGGCAGGCTGGAGCCACAGGCTGCCACAGACCTCCTGCAGCTCAGGAAGGGGGAGGGCAGAACCCTGCCCTTGGGGGGAACAATCCCAGGCCCCAGGACATGGTGGGGCACCCCACTGGAAGCAGCCTGGCAGGAAAGGCCTGGGGGTGCGGGAGGACCCTGAGGTGAATACGAGTCAACAATGTGCCTGAGTGCAAAGGCCAACAGTGTCCTGGGCTGTGTTAGGCCTCTGTTGCCAGCAGGGGAGGGAGGTGGTCCTGCCCCTCTGCTCAGCTCTTGTGAGGCCACAGCTGGAGAGCTGGCTCCAGTTCTGGGCTCCCCAGGACAACAGAGGCAGACATGCGGCTACTGGAGAGAGGCTAACAAAGGGCCGTGAGGGTGATGAAGGGGCTGGAGCACTTCCCCTACAAGGAAAGGCTGAGAGATGGGATGGTTGATCCTGGAAAAGAAACGGCTCAGAGGGATCTCATCACTGTCTATAAACACCTGAAGGCAGGTGCAGAGAGGACAGAGCCAGGCTCTACTTAATGGTGCTCAATGCTAAGACAAGATGCAGTAGGCACAAATTGGAACACAAGACATTCCCATTGAACATAAGAAAGGACTTATTTAATGTGAGAGTGTCTGAGCAGTGGCACAGGTTGGAATGGAATCCCTTCCTCAGGGATATTCAGAAGCATCCTGGACATGGCCCTGGGCACTGCTCTGGGTGGCACTGCTTGAGCAGGGGTTGGAGAAGATAGACTCAGGTGTCCCTGCCAGCCTCAGCCATTCTTTGGTTCTCTGGTTTGGTGATTCTGAGACTTTATAAAAAGGACTCTGGGCTGTGATTAGGAAACCTGTGAGAGGTTTCCTGCTATGCTGTACTGACTGTACTGGAAAGTTTCAGAGCTGTTTTCTTTGCTGGTCTTGAAGCTGGACCAAGACATCCATGTACACTTATTATGTTGCATTATGAGCTTCCACTGTGTAGGTACGAAGGTGTGTGGTATGACCTGTGTCCATTGCCTTGGTTAATGAACACCTGGGCTGAACTTGGCCAGGGAAAAACAACTAAAGTGTCTGACAGTTTGCAGGATTAACTGATTTATTGTACAGGCCAGGAGAAATGATCAGTACATAAATATCTTCTTTGGTCTATATTTATACAGCTACACAACTACTTTGAATTTTTCAAAACTGCTGTGTGCTGAGCTGCTCCTGTGAGATACAGAATATTTGTTGAGCTGGCTGAAATACAAATTAAAGGGGTCAGCTTCAGGCAACATCATTTCACAGTCTTGGTGCTGATATTTAATTTGCACGCATTTCATATGAGCATCTCATCTGAGTGCCAGGAACAGCATAAACAGAAACAAGCCACTGTCAGCCTTGCCTCTAATTTAAAAGCTTTCATCCAGCCAAGTCCTTCCTGTGAAATTAATGCTTTGGCAAAGCTGAGTTTTAGCCAAATATGAAGGGTCACTCTCCTTTTGCTGTTAAAGCTATTTATAATAACCTAGCTATACACGCGGCACAGGGAGAGCAGCTCTGCACCTCTGGAGCAGGGATTGGAGGGCCCTGTGCCCTCATCTCAAGCATTGTCTGGCAGCAAGCTGAGCAGGGTGCTGAGGCAGTTTCTGTGTAGGAGAGGAGACATGCATGTGAGGGTTTGAGACTACAAAGTTTAAACACCAGTGCGCAGCACTCACGTGGAGGTGGGTGGAAAGGCAGGGCTGGGCCTTCAGGCAGCGATCCCCTTCAGCACTGTGCTCCCTGAAGCTGTGTGTGCCCAAACTCCCCCTGCCTCTGTGAGGGGCTCCTGTGGCAGGAGAGTGCTCCTGGGAGGTTGCATCCCACTGCAGTGCCTTGGCATGTCTGCCCCAGGTCTGTGGGATGCCACAGTGGCATATCCTGTGACACCTGGGGAGATTCCAGTTTAGACTCACTTTTGCTTTGCAGTTCTCCACAGCTTCCTCCCTTTCTGAGCGGAGCAGAACCGGACGGTGTGAGTCACTTGACAGGGGAGCATGTCAGGATCACACTGGGTAGCATGACCAGTGGTTAGAAATGTTTTCATGTTTAAGCAAATTGTCAAGCTGAATTTTAATCCTATTTTGGACAAACCAGTTTGATTTTCTTTAATATCCTCTTGTTCCAGAGCCAACAAAGCCATTATGCAGACATCTCTAGTGTTGTTTGTTCTAAAGTGATGCCTCTGTAAGATATTCTGTTCAGAATAAACAGAGCAGCAAGTTGTGAAAGGAGTTTTGGGGAAAGCAGGGTTATAAAACATGGCTTCCCGCGGTGTCTCCAAGGGCTTGTGCTGCAGCTGAGCTTTCACTGCAGTCTCTCCATAGTGGAGGAGCCATGATTTCACCCTCCTGCCTGACCACCACTTTTAATGCAGTGTAGAGGAAGTTAATTACCTGACATCTGCTACATCCAAAATTTTGTTAAAATTGGCTGAGAGATACAAATGTCAGTGGGGAGAGAAGGGGGCTGGGGATGACACGCTCTGAGCATCCTCAGCTGCAGCAGCTTTTGTTCAACAGAGAGCTGCTGGGCAGCACTGTGCAGGTGTGCTGAAATGTGGGCAGCAATCTAAGCTGAGCTCCCAGCTCGTGGTGCTGTCCTGGCCCACAGCAGATGTGGGATCAGAGACACACTGCAGTCTGCTGCAGAAACGCCCTGCAAAGCAGGACGTGGGCTGCTCGTAGTGCATGGGCCTGGCAGAGCAGGAGCTGCACTGGCACTAGAACACAGACGTCCCGGCAAAGATCCAGGGGAGGTTTGGCAGGGGGATGTTGGGCAGAAATAAGAGCGGGATACCCCAGCTAACATAAGGAGTAACATAAGGAGTTACCACCAGAGGGCACTTCGATATTGCTCTTGCTGAACACATGGTGTTTCCTAGCGAGACCAGCACCGGATTGCCTGACAATGCACTTCCAAGCCTGAATCACTGCTGGCACAGAGAGTAAAGGAAAGCACTCAAAAGGCATTTGAAAAACCATGCATGAATGGGAATTTACTAGCAAGGCACAGAAGATTGAGCTTTCCTTCCAGACCTTTTCAGAAAGGTCTGCCAGTGGGTCTCCACCCCACATAGTCCATCAAAAAATGAGCAATGCACAGTTAGGCTGTGGGGGCCCACATGGGCTGGCAGAGAGGGAAAGGTTTTACTCCTCCATCCTGCTCACAGTGCATATATCCTGCGTGCTCTCAGCTGTGCAGCAGGAGCCCAGGGCCAGGCGGCTGTCCCAGCCCGTGCTCTGCTGTCTCTCTGAGTGCTGGAGAGAGGAGACGCTGCCCTGGGAGAGATCCTGGCTCAGCAGCCACTGTGATGCCTGCCTGTGTATCTGTGCTCTGCTTTTTATTCCAGAGTGTGCAGGGAGAGAAATATTATCTGTCTTCCAGGAGAAACTGTGTGGAATGTGTAAGTAAGAAAGGAAAGGGGCAGGATTTCAAACTCAGTTCTCATTGCTCCTCAGTACCCATCAGTATCTGTGTACCAAATAATGTCTGCAGATGTGAGGACAGACTTGCTGATGAAGAGTCACATTAGAAGAATGAAAGAGAAAAATCTTCATACTGCTCTCTCAAAGAAGCCAAAACTCCCTGTTCATCACATAATTGTCCCAGGGAGGCATCCTGGGACTCACTAGTGGGCTGTAGTGTTTGACTCAGCTCACGCTGCAGCTCTTGGTTCCAAGCTCAGGGATCTGCTTAGGGCACAATGAGCTTGTGAGGATTCTGAGGCAAAAGGAGCTAAAGCTGAAAGTGCTACAGATATAGGTGATGGACAACTGAACGGAACATGGCCTTTCTGCAAACTGCAGAAAACAGAAGGCAGATGCTGGGCACTGGTGTTGGTAATGCTACTTTTTTCTTCCTCAAATAGCTGAAGAAGATGAATTTAACCCCACTAGGACAGGTGGACCATGTGCGCCAAGTCAGAGTGTGGCCCAGGAGGTAGGGAGGACTTGGTAGGGAGGCTTGCTTTGGGACGTGCCATCTCCCAACATCTCACTCAGTTTCTACTGCTTCTGAAGTAGTCAGAATCCCGTGGAAGATCAGCAAGCTATGCTTTGCAGCAGAGTCTCCCAAACTGAAGCACAGCAACCTTTCTGGAAATAGAGACTGCCTGCAAGGCCAGCAGCTTGTGCAGAGCTGTACACACGCTCCAACATGTAGGCACTTCTGTCTGGATGGGACATGGGAAGGATGATGGGTAGAGACATTGTGGCCCCAATCGATGGCCCCACCATCTGTCACACAAATGCCCTCCTTGCTGCGACTGGGCAGCCTGCCTGTCCTTACCCATGCAAGAAGTGGCACTAAGTGATCTTTAAGGTCTCTTCCAACCCAAACTATTCTATGATTCTATGACTGGAGCTGGCTTTGCCAGGCCTAGGTTCCTTCCTGCTCTTTGGCTTGCCTGACTGGTTGCAATTAGCACTAATTAGTGTCTCTTTTGACAGTGCCTTGTCCTTGACACACAGCGCTGGGTGCTGGGCCCCACAAGACAACAACTATTTATCCCAGGCCACTCCACCAGTCTCAGCAGCAAAGACTGGGGATCATTTTGGGGCTGCATACTGTTGTCCGAGAGGGCCTATCTGTAGGTGTTCTCATTCACAGGGGACCTCTCTGCTTTCCTGAAGTTTCCCTGATTTTTGGTACTGGGTGTGCTGTACCACTGCCTGGGTAGTTTTGGCTCTCTCCCAGGACCAAGTTACCAAGAACAGTGGTAGACAGTCCTCCCCATTGCTGCTGCTTCTCAGCCAGAACAGGACTCAAGTTAAATCCTGCAGGAAATCGTACAAGGGTGGTCTTACTGGAGGGTCACATTTCCAGAAGCAGTCTTACCCTCTGGAAAAGATCAAGATGGGTTGGCAGCAATAGAGATGGGATGGTCTTGGGAGAGACACCCTACTTCCCACAAGGAAGCCCAGGAGGACTGGAGAGGAACCCAATAGGGAAGGATGTGAAAAACCAACATGCAAATGATGTACATTTCAGCATTCCCTCTGCAGAGCTTCTGGAGAAGGGGAGTGTAAGAAACCCTCAAATGATTCCTCAGGTGACTTCAGCAACTCATCAGGGAAAGCTGAATCACAAAGAGATGTGCCACCATAAGCCTCCAGTTCTCCTGCAGCCACTTCCACCCTGTTGTCTTCAAGCATTATGCTCACAGCCATGGCACACATGTTTGGGTAAGCTGTGAGTGTGGCTGAAGTGCCATCTGATGCCACAGCATGAAGGGGACAGCCATTGTAATGGTTAAACCATTACAGTCAAGTCTAATCACCTCTGCTTTGGAGTCCTCCAGCATAGCTCTAAGTAAATCTGCCCCAGTCTTCCTTGCAGATTGCAGAAAGCGGGGCTGAACCCAACGTTTTTGTGAATACCAGTTCAAGTAATACAACACTGTCAACTAAAATCACAGATTTCATAGTCAATTAACCTGAAAGACTGTATAGGTGAGTGTCATCACTTCTTTTTCTCCAGATTTGGAACCTGATTACATGAAACATAAATTCTGTAATAAGTTTGTTTGTGCTTTTCTCTGGGAATTATTTAAATAGATGAGCATTTTATTTAATCTCATGACCATTACATCCCCAGTACATACAGTACTTGGGATAGGTGTAAGATATGGACAGAAACAGAGTGCATCACATTTGGGATGAAGTCATTTTGCTGGGGGAACAATGGCTGAAGCAATTGCCCTATTTGCGGTCTTCAAGCACCAAAAATTTCTGTCAGACAAAAGTTGCTGAGAAGCAAAAAGGAGGCTCTGCATCTGCTGAGAGGTGTGGGGAAGCCAGGTGCAGACATGTCATGTTTAGACACCACTGTCTGGGTTTATATGTTCTGCTGGAAGAACAAGAGCTCAGGACTGCCTGGGATCTGCTGAAATCCATTGTGCTTCAGCTGCATTTGAGCTTTGAAAAGATTTGAATATGTTTGATATGTCAAAGGTGGTCCGATGCCTAGTAAATATGTTTAAAAGCAGAAAACACAGTTTGGCTTCACTTCTTTAGAGATGCTGAAAATTGAGAAAAAGCTTTAAAATACAGGAAAAAATAAAAATAAAAGGTCTATAGAAAAGATAAAGGGAGGCACGGTCAGAGCAGACAAAAGCATCTCAGGAGCATCAGATCCAGCAGCCCACTGCCCAGAGCAGGGCTGTGAGGGGAGGTGAGGGCAGGAAGCCCATGTGTTGTCACGGTTCAGACCAGGATGCGCTCAGCCTCACAAGGCATCTCTTTCCTATCTCCAGAGTTTCTGAGCACCAAAGTCCCAGGTTACTTCCATTTCCTCTTACCTCCTAGATGAGACTTAGCACCTTTCAGGTTTTCTTTCCTTTCCTCTGACCATCTGCCTTAGGAACCCAAAGTGGAGGTTCATTGTTATGCCTCTGTTTCCATGCTGTAAATAACAACTATGAATGTCTTACCTGAGGTCGAAGCCAACGGGCTGGACATGCACAGGAAGCAGTGAGTTATTCTCTTCCAAATAGCAGTGTCATTAAAAAAATTGTAGCCAACTCGACTTTGCCCAAATGAGCAGGTCTTTTGAAAGCTCACATGGATGAATGATCTGAGAGAGCTCTGATGTTGTGCCGCTAGACAGATGGTCTAAATTTTTCTGGATCACTGGTTCCCATTTCATGTCAAGGATCGGTCTGGGGAGAATGGCCTTAGGGTACATAGCTGAAAGCCAGAAGAGCCCAAAAGTCAGTCTTCTGCTCTGAACCTAGAGCACTGGTCCAGCTCTGCACCAAATGGGGGTCCAGTGGGAACACAGCTCCCACAGCACTGCCTTCATCATCCTCCTCTTCCTCTGGCACAGCTCTGCCAAGAGGCTGCAGTTTGCACCAGCACATCCAGCTTTACCAAACAATAGTGCCTTGGATGCCTTCATCCAGGTCCAGCTCCTCAGGCAGTCAGAAATGACTGTGGCACCCAGTGTGGCATCAGCAGCTGGTGGGGGCCTGGCCAAAGTCTGTGTCCCCACAGAGGAGGTGACCTGGAGGCCTGGTGCTAGCTGGAGGAAGCAGAGAAGCAGCAGGCACTATGCCAGCTGTAGCTGACCCCCAGGCAGGACCAGCTATGGAGGTATCAGGGGCAGGGCTCTTCTGTACCCCATCTTTGCCACAGTGGGGTCAGACTGGGCAGCCTTTTGCTGTCTCAGCCCAGGATCTGTTTCATACTGTCTAGTTACCCATTGCCAGAGCTCAGGATGCATCTTTTCTAACAACTTGCAAGGGAGAGCTTGAGTCAGACATGAGCACACATGGCACAGACTGGAATTTGTTACTTGACACAGGTTTGTTCATTTGACAAGCAGCCTGAATTGCATGTGTTCTTTGCAGGACTGGGCTGCTGCCAAACATAGACTTAGAAGTGAGTCCAGGACACCTGGACACATGAAATGCTTCACTGGGCACAGCTGTGATGTGAATTGAAAATAAAGCTGATCATTTGTTCTTCACCTGGTTCCTTAACTCATCTCTGGAAAACTGAGTTCTCCCTTTCAAGCCATTCCTACATCTGGGATCCCTTAACTGCAAGGACAAAAATACTTGCTTGTAGGGAACAAATCTTCATGAAGGACAACAGAGCTCAGGAGACCCTGCCCAGCATCCTCCCAGTTCTGTGACACTGGGATATTAATCATTTGAGAGCAGGTCACAAGTCGGAACTGAGATCTCCTCCCTGGCTGTTCCCTGGCATCTCTCATCCTGGCCAAGGGAGGTACCAGGTTTGTACAATGCATTAGCAACAAGTTTTGATGGCCTTAAGACTGACAGAGGTCCCAGAGTGGGCAGTAGTTGCTACCACATATTCTCACCAGCAGTGCCAGGCTTTGCTGGGAGTACTGGCAGTGCCTTGGCTCGTCCGTCCTCCAATGGCTGTGTGCCCACATTTGTCTCAGGAGAATGGACCAGGCAATCCGTCATATCACCCCAGAGCTCTCCATGGGCTGCTCTCCATGCCAGGGTTCCTGGAGCCCTAGCTCAGCCTGCACTTAGAAAGGAACAACATGGCCAAGGGTGCTTGTGGGCGGTCTTCTGGCTACAGCACTCACAGGATTCAAAGGTAGACTCCAAACAGGTCCTTCATTCACTGAGAGAATTAGTGGTCCATGTCTCACCTCTCAGGTATATTTTGCTATTCCAATATTTTGATGCATCTTTAGTTTAAGGAATGGAAAAGCCACAGATTTCATCCCACCTCTGAATTCAGAAAGGGCACAGTTCCACTGCTCTACTTTCCTTCTTCATGTCTCAGGCAACAGTCAGTCCAGCATCACTTGCTTAAATGCCACATCTAGGCATGTCCTTGTCACTGTCATCTTCAGGCCACTATCTCTTTCTACACTGTTTCCTGCAAGATTCATCTGCTGCCAGAGCCTCTTTTATGACAGTGCCTGTAGAGAAGCTCAGGTCATCTGCACCAAAGTTTCCCAGTATGTCATGTGTGCAATACCTTGAAAGATATTTATGGAAGGTCATAATACTGCAAGCTTTTATTAAAATAATAGAAATACTGTTGGTTTTTTTCTTTTTCTTTCTCTTTTTTTTTTTTTTTTCTTTTTTTTCTTTTTTTTTTTTTTCCTGCTGGTAGGTGTACAGAAGGGTAACAAAGAATCATTTTGTACATAGATCACATTAAAGCAATATTTAGTTTACTAATTCATCCTTATTAAATGATTGCTCTGTATTTCTTGAATGATTCTTTGCTGTTCCTGGATGGGAAAAAGCATGGGTGTCTGGCCACCTCACACCTGGCAGCACGGCAGGCCCCTGGCTTTCTCCTACCTGTCACTACAGTGGGAAGATCCTGCTGGGGGCAGGGAGGAAGAGATATGGATAAAGTTTACAGCCTCAGCTGTTCATCTCACCTGGCAGGGCAAAGGAGATGGCGCTTCAGGCACTCTCCTACTTTGAGAACTGTGTGTTTTAGTAAAATTCTGCGTGCCTGGTCAATCGTAGAAGTGTTTGTTCCTCCCACTGGGGAGCCAGGGTGTGGTGCTACAATCTAGCTAAAGGAGACACGTTAGTACAGGGAAATCAAGTGTCCAGAGAGAAGAGGAACTGGGCTTTGTCATTCAGAATCAGCAATTCCCCTTCCCCTGCCTTTCTTGCTCTCTTCTGTCATCTGTATTGTGGGTCAAGGTCTTCCAGGCATCTGTCAACACCGTGTGCCCACAGCAAGTGCCAACCATGTGCTTTTGCTGTACTGCAGTGCAAAGACAGCACCTTCTTACAGCTCCCAGCAGCAGGCAGGTGGCAGTGCGCTGCCCACAGCTGCGTGCTGGTCAGGAGCTGGGGCAGGCATCTGTGCAGCAGCTCGTCTGGGATGTGCAGAGCAGCAGTTTGTGAGGCATCCCACTCCCTCCCTCCTTGCCCAAGAGCAGAAATCACTTTCCATCTGTGCCATGGCATTTGATTCACGGGCCAGCTCGAACTCTGGGTAAGTTATAAAGTCAAACACGGTAAGAGACAAGTCTCTCCCATCCCTGATGCGAGTGGCTGCAACAAATGTCAGGTTGGTTTCCCATGTGAACGACTATTTGATGTTATTGTCAGTGTTCCTTCTTCCTTTTAAGTGCCTCTCTTTCCCCATTTTCAGCATCTCCACATTTAAAACTTGAGGAAATAAATCTGGAGTGAAATAATTCAAATTATGTCTTTACAGCTATAATGCTCTTCTGGGTTAAAGAGGAAGCTGTTTGGAGCTGGAATAAGGTCATATCTGTGCCTCCTCATTGCAGTTATGGTGTGGTCAACATGTACTACAGTATGGGAGGGATGCCATAGATCGTATGCTATGCCTCGAGAAGCTTAAGAGGTGGGCCCATGCAAACCTCATGAAGTTCCTTAAGGCCAGGTGCAAGATGCTGCACCTGGGTCAGTGCAATCCCAAGCACAATACAGGCTGGGTGGAGAATGGACTGAGAGCAGCCCTGAGGAGAATGACTTGAGGCTGTTGGTTAATGAGCACATCGATGTGAGTTGGCAGCGTGCTCTTGCAGCCTGGAAAGCCAACAGAGGTGTGGCCAGCAGGGTGAGGGAGGGGACTGTCCCACTCTCATGGGACCCCACGTGGAGTACTGCATAGAGCTCTGAGGCCATGAAAAAAGACATGGAATTGTTGGAGTGAGTCCAAAGGAGACCACAAAGATCATCAGAGGGTTGGAGCATCTCTCTGTGAAGAGAAGTTCAAAGAATTGGAGTTGCTCAGTCTGGAGAATAGAGAGTGCTGAGGAGACCCCAGAGCAGCCTGTCACTACCTAAAGGAGTCTGCAAGAAAGCTGAAGAGGGATTTTTCACAAGAATATGTAGTCTTAGGATAAGGGATAATGGTTTTATACTGATAGATTTATTTAAGATATAAATAAAAATTCTTCATGGTGGTGAGGCACTGGACTAAGTCGCCCAGATGCCTCCTCCCTGCAAGCATTGGGATAGAGCTTTGGGCAGTCTGTTCTAGTGTGAGGTATCCCTGCCTATGGCAGGAGGGTGGAACTAGATGGTCTTTAATATTACTAATATTCCAACCAAAACCATTCTATGATTCTATGATTTCTTGAAATCAAGAGTAGTCTCTGTCCCAAATGCCTACAAGGCACCACTGAGGAGATACCAGTTGATGTTTGAGTTATCTTTCCATGCGAGCAGTGGTGATGGTGATAACAGAAGCACCTGCTCTGGTTTCCTGTGTCAAAGAATGCCACTCTGTGGTAGTTATTCTTGACTAACCTACTTGAACCACTTCCCAGCAAAGATACCAGGCTTTCTGCAGATGCCTGAAAAGCCAATGCGAAGGAGTTGCTTTGGTTGGAAGCTTTGACTGAGCGCACACTAAGTTTGTGGGCGATACTAACTTAGAAACAGCTGTCAATTCCCTTGAGG
Organism: Tragopan temminckii; assembly: GCA_028571105.1. Lineage (NCBI taxonomy): Eukaryota > Metazoa > Chordata > Aves > Galliformes > Phasianidae > Tragopan > Tragopan temminckii. The sequence continues at coordinate 445,328 of JAOWBP010004313.1, read as the reverse complement.
GTAGAGAGGCCTTGTAGATAGTGATAGATTAGAGCTTTGGGCAATCACCACGCATATGAATTTCAAGAACAAATACTAGATTCTGCACCTGGGACAGTGTAATCCTGGATGTATGTACAGGTTGGGAGACGTGTGTGGAGAGCAGCCCTGCAGAAAGGGATCTGGGCACTTAGGTTAATGATAAGCTCAGTATGAGTCAGCAGTGTGCTCTGGTGGCCAAAAGGGCCAACCCTACCTTGGACGTGCATGAAGCTCACTGTAGCTAACTGGGCCAAAAGTGTGACTAACCTGCTCTGCTCAGCCGTGGTGCAGTCTCGCCTTGAGTACAGTGTGCAGGTTTGGGTGCCCATAAGTCTCTTAGAGAGCATCCAAAGGAGGGCTACAAAGACACAGAAGGCTCTAAGGGCGAGGTGTAGGAGGAGCAGCTGAGATCCCTGGGTTTGCTCAGCCCAGAGCAGAGGAGGCTGAGGTGAAGCCTCATTACAGCCTACAGCTGTAACTGGTAGTGCTAAGTTCTGCTCCCTGGTGGCAGTGACAGGGCCTGAGGGAACAGCACGGGGCTGTGTTGGAGAAGGGACAGGTGGGTGTTAGGAAAAGGGTCTGCCCCAGAGGACAGTGGGCATGGCACAGGCTCCCAGGGAATGGCTGCAGCACCAGAAATGTTCAAGAATATTCCAGAAGCATTTGGACAATGCTCGTAGATGCATGGTTTAACTCTCAAGTTGCCCTGTATGGACTCACTCAGGTGTTGAATTTGATGTTCCTCGCAGAACCCTTCCAGCTCAGGTTATTCCATGATTTAATGATTCTATCATTCAATCACATTAGGAAAAACCAGTGGCTTTCAAGATGGGCAAGATGAGCCGTATGAGGATGTTCAAAATTACTCAAGCACCACTCTATCAATGAAAAATGAATGAGAGCAATGCTAAAAATACAAGTTTATGATCACTATCTGATGTTTCAATCTGCATTTTGTTTTAAAATGAGAACAGAAGCACCAGAGAGAGGGGGGCTGGAGCTGTGGGCATGTCACAGGAGCCCAATAGGCCTTACTGTCTGCTGGTCCCCATGTTAAAGCACTGTTATGGCTGTGAGGCTCAGCAGCAGGTTGAATCATTTCCTGAGCTATGTTTGTAATTCCTCTCAAGAAGGAGAGAGGTGGAGATGGAGGGGGGAGAGGTAATACTAATCTGGATAATTTTTTTTCCCCCAAAAAATGGGCTTTGCATCTCACCAAAGTGAAGAACATCTGATTGTAACTTCTGAAGCAGCGTCCATTGGTCAGTGCTGTTAGGTGTCAGCTTGGTGAAACCTCTGTCCCAGATAAGATTCCTGATGTGACTCACACCAATGTAGCTGTTTTATCAGCGTGTTCAATTTCCCCCAAAGCAGAAAGCAAATTACCAGGAACATACTACTCAAAACCGTACGCGCTATTCCTCCTATAAGGAAAAGATGGATATAAATATTCCATCCAGAAAAAGAAGTGGAGGGCAGAATGACTTGCTGTTGAAGCAGCAGAGTGCACAACACAGAGTGCTGTGCTAATGGCAGAGCCCCTGGGGACAGCAGGCTTGTGAAGAGCTGGGGCCCTGCTCTGCAGGGAGCAGGGTGGGGGTCTGCTGCTCCCGAGCTGAGCGCGATCCCTGCAAGCACAGGGACACTGGGGAGCAGCCTCCGCACGAGCACGCCTTGGGGAGGATGGGAATCCTGCCCTGAATATGAAGCGTAACATCCATTTCTGAAAACATTTCAAGTGGCGTTCAATGTAAATGCTAGGTAGGTTTTCTAAACAGGAACCTAGCGCTGAATTAAATACCACGTGGCTTAGCACGCTGTACAGGGAAGCCTGGCAAATGAGAAATACGGGATAGATTGCATTATTTATACTCTCATTTTTTTCAGTTTTCAGCTCCTAATAAAGAACAAGCGTATGCTGTGCTTAAATGGGGACACGGTGTGGCCAGACTCTGCATTTGCAAGGACTGCTGCTACTTCTGCCTCGGCCTTCACGGGGCTTTCTCCTCCTAGCAGCTGCTGACCTGCCGCCAGCACCGAGCACGTGCCCTCGGGCAGGCTGGGTGCCAGGGCCGGGCTGCGCCCACAGCAAGGCCGCTCCGTGCCCCAGGCCCTGCCAGGCCGGGGGCAGCGCAGGCCTCGCTCTGCTGTGCCAGCTGGCTCCCCTGCACCAGGCCCGGCTCCAGGACCCTCTGCGGCTGCCGGCCTCAGATCCGGATGGCGGGGAGCTGCGCTGGGGCACCGGGCCTTGAGTGTGCCCACGGCCCACGTTCCGCCCGGCTGCACGCAACGGCTTGCAGGCAGGGCCTCGAGCCTGGGGCGCGGGGCTTTCCTGCAGCTGAAAAATAAACCGAGCCACGTGCTGTGTGCTCAGCCTGCCCAGAACCAGGTTTGACTGCCTTGAAGGATGGCGTTTTGCCACTCAGCCATCACTTTCTACTCAAAAAATACCTATCTATCCACAAGATAAAAGACAACACTCAAGGCCAGGCTGGATGTGGCTCTGGGCAGCCTGGTCTGCTGGTTGGCAACCCTGCACACAGCAGGGGGTTGGAACGAGATGAGCCTTGTGGTCCTTTTCAACCCAGGCCATTCTACAATTCTGTGATTCTATGATAGCCCAGGACTCAGAGCAGGGAGAATGGCAGCTATGCAGTGCTGTTGCTGCAGGGCTCCCAGCCCACAGGCCCTGCTCTGCTTCAGCAATAGGATCATTAGCTTGGGACAGTGAGGGCAGCGTTGTGATGTGGAGAGTGCTGGAAAACCTTTGGGCGCCTGTCGCACCTCCCAGGGAAATGCATGTTTTGCGTCTTCCTCAGAACCTAATTTAAAACAAAAAGATGCATTAAAAATTTTGCTTTGGAAGATTTTAAAGAACAGCACAAACTAAATAAGTGTCTGCCAAAATTAATTTTCAGCATTAAAAATCAGCACTGATGAGAGCCATTTTAGATCAAATAATTTATTTAGTAACTCCATGTAAACACTTCAGCTTTACTAGCAAATACAATTCTTGCTGTTCTTTTAAATAGATCATTCAAAAAAATAAGACTCTATTATTAATGGCAGGTTGACTAGAGACTTCCATAGTACTGTACAATGAGGAATTTGTTTTCTAACAAATTTAACATCTTGATTTTTCTTGTTCTGCGTTTGCTTTACATAAAGCCCACAGGACACGCATTCGAACTGCTCCCTGCCAATGCCACTCCTGGCTGTGGTGTACTGGGGAAGTCACTGGGCAGGCAAATCCTCCCATCCTGGCACTGGCATAAGCTGATGGGAAAGTGGGGTGGCGGAACTTGTAATGACACTGTTCATAAATGCACACCTTTTCAATCAGAAAACAGAAAATAAATGGTGGAGAGCTTTTCTTTGGGATGTATAAATGCAATGAACTCCGTTGTTGGCATTTAGTTAGAAGCGTAACAGTACACACATACATATCCACAGTGTCTGGAAAGCATACTACGAACTGAAGAAAACAGTGGTTCCGAGGCTTGGTACACCAGTGCACTAAAACCAAAAGAATGATACCTTCTTACATTGTCAAATGAAAAATAAATATCTTTATTTTCTGCCTAATTTATTTCAGTTTTCAAATAAATTTTAAATAAATCTGTACAAAGTATACTGTTACAGTATATATTCGTAAGTTAACTGAAATGCCTAAGTGTAACAACACTACAATAAAGCAGTATAGATTGGCACATCTCTAATAAAGATTAACTTTTACACTCAAAAAAAAAAAAACAACTCCCATGAAAACCCCGTATGTTTTTTGATATCTTTATGCAAGTTATGTCGCAAACATATTACAGATGAGTTCCCCTCTGTCTCAAAGTCACTTGTAATAATTTTTTAGAGAAAGTAAACATCTTTGTACTGTTAAAGGGACACTATCAGGCTAAAAGAGAGATAAATGTGGGGGGGAAAAAAAAAAAAGCAAATTTGTGAAGAGAAACTTCAGTCTAACAAAGGGTAAATTTTACACACTTTCATCCACCTTGACAATGGTTATAACCAGTGCCAGGGACCGGATCTGCCCCCTGCGAGGCCACAGTGTGCAGCTACACACCTGGTGAAGGCCCCCAGCCTGCGCCTGGAGCCGTGAGAGCCCACGGCCAGCACCTCACCTGACTGCACAGCTCCAGGAATGCTTTGAGCCAAATAGACAATCCAGCAGAAAAAATGTTTTTTCCTTGTGGTTGAGACGGAATTAACACGTGTACTTGGGAAGTGAGTTTTGCTTTTTTTTTTTTCTTTTCCTTAAAACAAGAACCTAATGTTAATCTGAGAGTGTCCCTTTGCTCAAAATAAAGACTTCTGTACTTTAAAGTTTAGATATTGAAGCAATCTTATTCACTACCAACAGGGTAAAAAAGCCAGGTACATTTCAAAATCCAAGTTTTCAAATGACATGACCCAACTGCAGTTCATGAGCTTTTGAAATCTTGTTCTATTTCATTAAAAACTCTGAACTGGGAATCGGGAGATAAATATTACAGATTAAGAGTGAGAATTTTCTGTATTTTTAATCTTTCCAATGATAGATTAAATCAATGTTTACATGCTGAAAGTTAATCTTACATTAGAATGCAGTTCAATATTGGCTGCAACATAAACTTATAAATAAATCAACTACAATAGATTGAACTCTGTTAAATATTTCTAAGTTAATAAAATATTGGCAGTATTATAAAATTACAGTATTTACAATAAGAAAAAATCTAGACTAATATATACCTTTAACAGATCCGTCCTCCGATTTGGGATTGCCACGGTATTATGAATATATGAACAATTTATTATAAAGTTTCATTGCAATATAATTTTTCCATTAGAACTAGAGACGGTAATCTGTCACTGCCTTTTAAAAAATAAGTGACTTCTCATGGTGGGGTGTAGCTTTTGGGTACCAAACTGGTAACAGGAGTCCTCCGCAAGACGTCTGAAGGTAAGGTGGGACCAGCCTCAACTGCTCAGATTAAAGCTGTATTAGAGAACTGCCAGCAATCAGAACCACACAGGCTGCAAAAGGGGAGGAAAGGTAGTTTTCAGCTCAGAGTGTACAGCTGGAAGACTGCCGTCATTATGGACTCCAACTAAGGCTGCAGGAGCTTTGATCTGCTCTACAGTGCAAAACCTTGTCTTTTATTTCATTGAGATGAAGTTAGTCTTAAAGGGACATAGTTAGGTTGCAGCTATACTAGGAATGCTCTTGCCAACCATGAATGACAAGACCAAATCAAATCACTTGAGATGCTGTTCTGCTTGCTCTCTGGAGGTTGCATTTTTTGGCTTGGAGTGGTTTTGATTATGATTTTTTCATTTTCTTTGTTCAAAAGAAAAAAAACATTTGGCTGGGACCATGTAGTCAACTCATTTTCTATTCCTTGCCAGCTTTGCTGTTTCACAAGTATTAGCACAGTACTGCAGCATTTGGGTTGCAAACTCTTAGAAAAAAAAGGGAGTCTTCAATTCTCCCAAGCTGATTCGTCTTAGTATAGACCAAATTTTGAAAATTACATAAATCAATTGCAGTCATTAAGAAGCGCCAGCTGCTTTTGGAGTCCCAAATACCTAGCAATGTCCTTTTAAGGTAAGACCTTTCACCTGCCTTTTCCATCAGCCTTGGAAGAAGTGTTTAAAACTACTTTAGGGTGGGCAATGCTCAAATTCACTCCCTCCTCCCCACTTCACGCTTCTTTTCCAAAACAGAAGCCTTGCTTTCTAGCAGAATATAGAGAAAAATGAAAAAAAAAAAAAAAATCAGAAAAAGACATATCCATACTCAGTTCCCACCCTCCGCTCCCCCCATCCTCTTCACTGTAAAACCGAAATGCCATTTTGCAGCATGTACTTTTGGAGTAATTACTTTCCAAGCCCAAACCTGAAGATGCTTTGTGAGACACCTGCCCACAGGCTCTGGGAAGGTGAACCACGTCATGCATCTGCAGGAATTTCTACCAGTCTCGTACCAGGCAGATGGGAACACCGCTGTCCTTAAAAGCAGACTTTAAAGTGTTAAATAATAATTTGTAAACTTCAGTCTACGTTACCAAGAGAAGGCTCTAGGTCCTGCGGGCTCCATTTCCAGAGTTGCAGAGTAGGAAAACTAGAAAGAAAGCTCGGTACCTTTCAATCACCTGCCAGTTTGTACTGGGGGGAGTGGGGAACGAGAGAGACAAAATGACAACTGACCTTATAAACAAAGGTATGTTTAGGGCTTCTGGTTTCAGGAATAAACCGATATTTACTGGTAAAAGTCTGCCAAAAAACAAAAACAGAAACACAGGATTACTGGTAAATATTGGTTTATATGGAGAAGAAAAAAAAAGTCATAGTGCTCCCGCTCTCCACGCGCCAGTGGGACGTGCTGCGGGACTGTGCTGCGGGCAGAGGCTGAGGGCTGGCCCCGGGCACCCTGCACTTGCCGGCAATAGGGACAGGGACACCTCAAACCAGAAGCCACATGTGCGCCACAAAGCCAGGTCTATTTTCCTTGCTCCTCTCAAACTGCGCACTGCTTTCCAGGCCCCCCTCCTCCACAAGACTGCCGTTCACCCCACAGCCCTACAGTGTCTGTCTGGCTGACACCACCTGGCAATGACTTCACATAATATGGTATCTCACCGCGAAGGCTGCTTGTGCCTCAGCCTCTAGGCTGTGATGGGTCGTCCGCGCTGTGAGATACCATAAAATATACAAGGCTGAGTGAATATTTGAAATGAAGCATTTTCTTGTAAGTGGCATAAACCCATTCATTTTATTTACATGCTTATTTATTTCCAAAAATAGAGAGTTGGTCCACATTGGACAAGAGAAATCAAGAAGCCATACAGTAGAAGAGTTAAAAGTCCAACATTTAACCAAAGTACAATGAAATTCCAGAATTCTGTGGCTGATTTGAACCACAGAAACATACACGAGCCACACAGACATTTGTACATATAGCATTATATTACCAATAATATTTGCAAACATGAGGTCAAGATGGCTAAGAACCCAGCAAAATCAAACCATGGGCAATGGCTGAAAAGAAGCAAGTGTGAGTAGCTGGCACTACCGCGGGAAAAAACACCGCTCTCCAGGGACTTGATGTCACTCTCACTGTGTTTTCTTGACCCGAAAAAGTTCCAATTTCCCTTTCCTGGGACCCAAAGGCAGGGAGCATGCTGGGTGACCTGCAGTGCCAGGCTGGTATGTGGCACCACAGCACCCCAGGCTGCCTGTGCCCAGCGCAGAGCATGCCAGCGGCCGCCCAGCACCCGCACCCAAAACTGTGTGCTTTCTGCCCAAGTGGGGCACAGCTGTGGGACAGGGCCATCATCCCACCCCGCTGTGGCCCAGCCTGTCCCACAACCCTGCCCTGCTGCGGCCTGAGAGCACCCGGAGCAGAGAGCCGTGGGTGCCTGGGGAGTGCTGCCTTTATAGAAGGGTTTCCCTCCCTCACTGGGGGCAGGTGTTGGCTTTGGGAATGCACATTCTGTCGACCTTTCCTGGAAGACTACAAATAATCAAGCCTAAATGGATTTATGGGATGAGAAGGGGTAGTATCTGACAGACAGTGGAGTGATTTTTACTCAAATGATTAAACATTTTACATGACAAAAAAAGCTCAGATACTTGATCGACAGCAAAAGAAAAGAATGGAAAAGATGCATTATCTCTGTGTTACAGCCGAGTTTATCCAAGTATTTCCAAGGACTTCATCACAATAATACCTTGGTGTCACCAAAGGATGGAAAAATAGGTTTAAGCCTGTATCTTTCAGTTCATAACTTTCAACTGAAAGCAGAGTGGGCTTTCAGCCCACACATTTGGGCTCTTCCACAGAGAATCACCGCAAGTAAAACAGGGAAGACCGATGTAGCACTGCTGATACTTCTACAGACAAACCAACCCACTACCCTGGGCAGAACTGCATAAAAGGGTATAAATTCATTTCCATATTTTATCTTTGACATTCAGAATATTAGGCCTAGTCCAATGTGAATGCTAGTAGAGAACTAATTTACAGAATACCAGTGATAATTGTATGTACCTAAGAGGATTTAAAGGCGAGTGTACTCAGTACATTTAGAAAAAAATACCTGTACCAAGATGCCAGACCTCTGACAGAAGTTAAAACAGAAGCAGCCATGCAGTTTTCTAAGTGGAAGGACAGTCTTTAGTACAAGTCACTACTATCCTCTGAGCCAAGAACAGACAGCTTTTCTGCTAATTTGTCTTCTGAAACATTTCTAACCTCAGATGTGAAATGTTTTTAAAAAAGGTGGGCCTGATCCCATGCAGTTGGGTACGCACAGCACTCCCCAGTGAAACTCAAAGCCCAAATTCCTAAAGAGAGAGCACAAGAGATTTTGCATTTTCTTAATCAAGGAGCTACCATGCAAGCATACCACGACGTTTTTAGACTGTGTACTTCAAAGTCAGCTGATACAATTTCACTAGAGTTGAGTAACATAATGAAATTGGTATTTCTCAGGGAGGGGGACAAAGGTTGTGTCAGTGACAACGGCCAGCTTACCAAGGGAAACCAGCAGAGGAACAACTTGGGAATGTAATGAATGGTATTACATGTGAGTTCAAACACAGCAGCCTCTAAGACATTAGCACCTAACTCTGTAATACACAGTTAATTTCTATGGCACCTTCAGTTCATTTAGTTTTTCTACCCAAAATCAGATGCTGAGAGGAAGACACTCTTCCTCTTGAATGAGCAAGTCCTTTAAAGCCTAGCAATATTTTCGGAGCATCACTGACATTTTTTCTCTCAATCTATTGCCTCTCCTAGCAAAGCCATTCCCTGCCGCTGTGGACTGCCCGCACCCAGCTTTGTCGTGCCAGGGGAACATTGGGACGTTCAGACATTAAAGAAGCCTTAAACTGAACTAGAGCAGCAAAGGGATGATCCTGCTCACAGCAGCTCACCTCCTGGGTCCCTTGGGAAGGAAGCAGAGCAGGTCTGCACACACATGTACACGTATGTGTGTGGGCAGCCTCACAGAGCTAGATGAGACCTGGAAAGAACTGGATAGGCCTTTCTCCCCACACCTTCCCTTTCTGCCCATTACCAAAGCCAACAACTTTTAGGTTTCTTGCTTGGTTTGGTTAAACAAACAAAGAAACAAAAAAAGCTGAATACGTCCAGACTCATTGGTTGCTGAGGCATACTACGGGATGTGGCAGCCTGAGCTCAGGGTCAGGATTTGAACTGGGGCTGCCACATCACAGAAGGAATCTAGATGTCATGCTGCCAAATATTCTGCGCTTGTGTCTCCTCTTTGGCCAACCAGACTTTGACCTAGATGTGCTCACTAGATAAGTCCAGAAAAAAATCAACCCTTTTCCACCCTGCAACTCTGATTCTGACAAATCACTGCTCCTCAGAGGAAACTCATTTCCTCAAAGTCTGCAGATCTACTCAAGAAGTACCCCTGCCTCCAAGCCCAGGAAACCTTCCATCTCCAGCTCAGACTAAGCTTCCTTCTACCCTGAGCTGATCAATATCAGCAGTAGCAAAAGAAGGCATCCATGATATTTATCCATATTTATCCAAATAAAAATCCCCCAGTTCTCTGCACCCTGTCATTTGCCAGCAGGTAAAAAGGTTTGGGCAGATTACCTGGAAAACACGATCTTTCCTTGCAGAAAGTATGCTGCCTTCAACCTAGCGTATACTGACGTGTGATACTACTTTAGCTACTCCTTCTCAAACAAGGAATTGCTGGTCTACAATTCCCAGTGCCCTGGTTAATAATTTTATTATTAATAATAACAATAAAATTATTGTTATAATTGTTATTGTTATTATTATTAATAATACACCATTAGGATGTTATCTAATCATGGAGAATACCAAGCTATTTTTTTAGGAGGCCCTATAATTACTACTAACTTCAGTGTTTCTGTCCCCAGCTCTTTAAAAACTCTTGTACGGGTGCACATTGCTCCTCCACTTAGATTTGCTACTTTGCTGTGTCGTATTTGCCTCAAACGCACAAGTTGCAGAGAGACGTTCTTTATACTTGCTGAAAGGATAAAGGTGCCTCTTGAACGCGCCCCCTGCTCCAAAAGTAATGCCTCCTATTTTGCTATGTCAGCCCATGATGTCAGAGGTGGATGTTGGTGGGATGAGAGCAGAGGTTGGACCTTCCACCAATATCCTGTTACATTTTGTTGCTGTGTGGCAGACGACAGTAGAAGGGCGGTCTGACAGCATGGCATCTGACATGGAAGTGCGTATGGAGCAAAGGTGTGGAATTGAATTCCTCCGTGTGGAAAAAATGGCACCCACTGAGATTCATCAGCAATTGCTGATTTCTTCTGGAGACTGAACAGTGGATGTGAGCACAGTGAGGCGGTGGATGGTGTGTTTCTGCAGTGGTGACGGTGACAGTGGTCACCTCTGCTGGTGCAGGTTTTTACAAGCATGGCATGCAGGCTCTTGTACATCACTGGCAAAAATGCACACCTGATAGCGCAGAAAAATAGTGTTTTGTAGCTGAGAATTTGCTCTATCAGATAGTATTATTGTGCTCCTTGTGTCTGCTGCAACTTCTGTGGAAATAAATAGGAAACATTATTTTTGGAGCATTCTATGTAATACAAATTAGTGCAGAAAATATAACTGTATCTTCAGTCCTACATGTTTAGATCCTCTGAAGTGCCTTCTCGCTTATATACTTAAAATACCGTTTGTTCCCTAGGGTCTCCAGCTCTCCAAAACATCCCTGCTAAACTGCTAATTTCCACAAATTGAAATTGTGACCTGCTGCACAGCATGGCTCTTTCGGCACACTTTGGGAGAGCTGCACCTCTGTCTTGTCAAAGAGCCTTTCTCCAGAAGTCCTTCCTTTTGTAAATATTTTACTGGTCTGTCTTACACTCAAGCTCTGGAGCTCCTTCATGACAGAGCTCTGGCTAACCTGGGTGTATGGAACCTTTCAAGGTGTCTGTGAAGCTACCTTGACCAGGCTCACAATTTTGCTTTTCTGATGTTCTCCCCTGCAATGTTTTATAATGCAAGACTCATTTTTAGTAAAGTGTCTTCCACCCCTGAGGATGCTGAACCTGTAATTGTACTGTGGTCACTGCTATTTAATGACTCAGCTGTAATTATACCTTGAACCAGTTCTTACGTTTTAGTCCTAAATCAAGGCTAGCTCTACAACAGGCTGTTAAAATAAATGATTCTTTAAGTAAATCAAGATGTTTGTTCATCAAAATGTTAGCCAGCTCCTTCCAAAACCATCTGGCCAGATAGCACGGGTGTAATTGAATTTACCTTTTCTAACAGGTTTATGAAGATGCACGAGCTTGGTTTTCCCTCACGTCCCATGAAATCCACAACCTTTTCCTTGTCTGGAATAGAAGGTGTCTCAATACCTCTGTTTCATTACAATGTGGAATTTATCTCCAACACAGGTTTGGCTCTGTGGGCACCACTATTCCAATTTCCTCTTGGATTTTATGGCAACTTTTCAATCGAGTGCTCCTTCACACCTTTATGACCCGTGTATCCTGTATAGTTTGATGGCAGCCATCGCAGTATTTTCATCATCTTCTCCCCCACTATGCTTCAGTCAGGCTAGCTATGTCAAAGTCTTTTAAAACCACCGAGCAGTCTACTCCGACTATTTTTATGTCATGTTTCCACACTGGCACACAGACTTCTTTCTTGTTTTGACCACACGCCTATTTCTCATTCAAATCTCCAGTCCAACATCTGGTTGCTCTTCCAGCACCCACAGCTCTGCTCCCAGCCTCTCCGTGCCCCACGCTCACTGAAAATTACCCCATGCCCTCCAGCAAAAATGGCCATATATTCCAGCACCTCAGCTCAGCCTCAGATGCCTCAGCCTTCCCCCAGCGCTACTTCTGTCACTCCTCCCAAAACCTCGTCCACTTTCTGTGCCACCACTCCAGTTCCTCTTCAGCTGAAGAGGAGACCAGCCTCCACTGCAAAGCAATGACAGCTCACCTATCAACCCTTTCTATTGTTTTCTCAGCATGCATTAAGACTTTTGGAAAGCAGCACCACGATATCCTGCATACTATCTTCTTCCCAGGCAATCAAATATAGCTTCTCAAGTATCTCAGCTTTTCATACACGAAGATGACAGCCCCAGGACTGCCCTAAGCACTCTGATATCTTCCAAGATCCATTTTTCCATATATCAGACGGACCACATCATCATCACGAGCGGAGCCCATACTTCCCTCCATCAATCCTCTGCATTTGTCCCTCCCGGAGCCACTTCTCCACCCTCTGACAGCCCATTTCAGCACACAGAGAACCACACAGCCAAGGCTTACACGAAATTATAACCTGCCCCTTAGTCCTGGCCAGTTCCGAATCGAATTTCCTCAATCAGAAGTCAGTGCAGAGGTGAGGACAGACCACGAGCGCCTGCAGATGATTTAATTTGCTATTTTCTCCACCAGCTCAGCAACTCCGCCCTCAAAACGCTTTCAGGAGCTCACAGCGTAATCACTCACAAGTGCATCCTTTTTGCACTTCTTTTTGCTGTAACTAGTCTAATTAAGCTGATATACTTCCATTTCCATAATTAGACTAGAATTTTGGCTTTGTGACCACATAAAGTCAATCAATCCTTATAAACAGACTATGATTCCTTATTTTTAATTACTTTTAACCACCAATTAGAGACTTTCATTGGACACAGTAAGTTACATGTGGCCTCTCAGCAACCTGCACGACTCACTTAGCGGGACTTCTATTGACAGATGAAGCTTGAAA
>JAOWBP010004313.1:420843-432438 GCA_028571105.1 Tragopan temminckii | reverse complement strand
CTGGAACAGATTGCCCAAGGAGGCTGTGGATGCCCCATCCCTGGAGGCATTCAAGGCCAGGCTGGATGTGGCTCTGGACAACCTGGTCTGGTGGTTGGTGACCCTGCACATAGCAGGGGGTTGGAACAAGATGAGCATTGTGGTCCTGTTCAACCCAGGCCATTCTGTGATGGACATGCAGAGAGAAAGCCTGAGGAGCTGCTCACATTGCCTTCTAAGGAAACTTATTCTGGGGACGACAGAACCGAAAGGCATCTGGAGGGTGAGCTGGAGAAGCTGCAGCTCCTTCCTCTCAGCACTGAGACCCGTAAAGAGGAAGAACGCACACTTTGGCCTGTATGCTCTTGCAGCTGGCCAAACATTAGGAGGCAGGCTGCATCACTGAGCCTGCTGCTCTTATCACCCCAAGCACCAATGACTGCTCATCAACTTGCAGAAATCCTATTTCCCTGTGTATGCAATAGGTGAAATGCAGTGCTGAGCTCTGTTTGCCACCAGGAAGGTGGGTTACTGCCAGAGCCTGGCTCCCACACCCAGCACAGTGTAAAGATGAGAGCTGGGCAAATGGCTAACATCAAACAGTGCCTTCACAGCTATGGACAAAGGATGTCATTCGTATTTCGCCCCATTATGCTTCTTTTTAAAGCACATCATCAGTAATAGTACTACACCACACCTCTAACTGAGAGTGAGAAAGAAGCACCTGCTGGTCATCACCTGTTTCCATGCACTGGCTGACACTGAATTAATGCTATAATTAAAATACTGGTGGGGAAATGGGGTAGGAGGGCTGCTCCAAAAGCACTGCACCTCTACAGCTAGAAATCAAATTGTGTAGCTCCCATCCAAAAGCCAAGCCAGCCATGAGCCCTTGAGAGACACAGGTATTCCACTGGAGACTGCCAATGCTGCTTTACCATCCGATTCTGACAGCATGTATATGTGATGACCTACATATAAATACCAGAAGGAAAACATCCAGATCCAAAGTGCCTCAGCAGTTATTATTTCTACCTGTGGATCCACTGAAGCTGGATAATTGACTCCTTCTCCAGATCAGCACAGCAGAAGAGCCCACCCTGGAGCTTGCCCACACAGTACAATACCTTTAAACATGAACATTAAGCAGAACAGGTTTCCTAGTTCTCAGTGTAAATAAATAAATCCTAGCATATTACTTGGAATAGCTTAAACCGTAACAGTAAGAAAACTCAGGTAGGGGAGCAGAATGTGCACTCAGGTGGCAAAACAGCACACAGCAGCCCTCCTGAGACGTGCCTGGGAACACTGATGGAGCTGACCAGCCACATCACAACACACCAAGCCAGCCTGCAACCTCTTGATTCAGTTACAGTGACAGTTTTTGCCATAAGAGGTTCAGATTTACAGCATCAGTATAACGGATCTTTAAAAATCAGCTTTTTTTGGGCTATCTATATTAGATGCTGCTGGAGGCGGTCATTAAAGGAAGCCCCACCAAGAGCTCTCTCAGAAGACTTCTATGAAGCTGTCACAAAACACAGGTCTGCCTTGTGTTTGATAGGCTGGTTGGGAAGGAGAACAACGGGGGCTCAGGGGAGGAATCAAGGAAGAGGAGAAGATTTGGCAGAAAAAAGAAAAAAAAAAAAAGAGGAGTTATTGCCTTGACTTCATTTTACACATTCATAAACGTTCTTTTACATAAGCAAACAATGTATTCTACTGAGAAATTACCCTTCATTTTATTTATTTTTTGCCTGCTCTGTGGAACACACGGAACCACAAAGTGCTGAGAGTTACAACGGGGACGCATGCAATAAAACCACACCTTGATGAAGGCAGTGCCAGGAAGAAGCAAAGATCAAGCAAAAAAATACATCAGTGTCAATACTGTGATACACAGCATGACTGCTTTGGTCCAGAAACCAAAGTGCACTGCTCCAGCATGTGGGACTCCTGCATGTTTTAGGGAAACAAAAATATGCTGAAGAGTGCACACACACCACGTGTGCAACAAATACTTGGCTCCTACTTACAAGTAAAAGGCCTATTTTTATTTAAAAAATCCCCATTGACATGAACTTAGTTTGTGGCATTTATATTTACAAGTGGTTTAAAACAGGCAGAAGACCCCAGTGAAACTTCTCTCTCACATGTGTTTGACCTTAAAGACTTTTTCAGAATCACTTCTTTAGGCATGTTTACTGTTTCAGGAGCAACAAACCCAGAAGTTCCTCTTACCTTCACAAACCTACTGATAAATTCTGCTGTTGAGATGCAATCTGAACTGTGAGCTCTTCAGTTTAGAAGGTTCTCTAACCCAGCTCTGTGCACATGCTTACCTGTGCACGAGGCATAAAAAGCACCCCTCCCCCCACAATTACTCTTTTTTGAACAATCTTGTCGAGTGAGGATGAAACTTTCAGACATCTCTTCTACAGTTTTCTTTTGTTTTTCTTTGGTAATTCAGCAAAATACTCATAGTGACCATAGCAGTTGTTACTGTGAAGTCTGCCTTTTTGACATTTGGATATCACCCCCAGATACAAAATGACATGCTCCTTCCTTATAATGTGGGAGGTTAACACATTACAGGAGACACAGGCAGCATGTGTACAGGTGCTAAGCACTGTATGGAAAACTCTGGATGCAAAACACACCTAGTCCTGCTTTTGTTTAATGTCAGTCATGAGTCAGCAGTAAGAATTTAATGGAGGGTAGCAGCCTTATACTTTTGCAGCTTGTTGTCCTTACAGTCTTTTAATTGCAACATCTTTGTACCTTGCCATGCAGCACTCCGCTCAAGCAGAGCTGCTGCGTATCAGCCAGCAGCAGCTCAGCAGCACACGGCTGCTTGCTCGCTGTCCCCAGGTGGGGTGGGGGAAAGAACTGCAAAGGTACAGGTGAGAACTCCTGGGGTAGATACAGGCAGTTTGCTGGGTAAAGCGATACGCATGCACGAGTGGGGCACAAAGAACTCACTCACTGCTTCCAACAGCAGGCAGACATTCACCACTGCCAGTGAAGCAGGACTCCTCGTGTGCAACTGTTTCTTAGGAAAAAAGCACCAGCACTCCAAACAGCCCCCATCTCCTCCCCCTTCCCCAGCTTTTATTACTGATGGTGATGCCATAAGGCGTGGAACTTCCCTTTAGCCAGTTTAGGTCAGCACTGCTGCCCAGCACCATGCTGGCAGGGTGGCTCAAGGAGAAGAACTGCCATTGACTCAGTGCAAGCACCAGCTGCACTACTGTGCTGTCACCACTACTTTTCCTCACATACACAAAGCACAGCATTGCGAGTTTCCACAAAGGCTGATAACTCTGTCTCAGCCAAAGCTATTACAAGGGGGAGGGACTCGATGACCACCAGAGGTCTCAGCCATTATGTGATTACATTTAATTCAGCAAAAGCAACACAAGACACCAACTCCCAAGTTTATCCCAGAGACCACATGGCTACAGGAAGCCAATTCTGAAACAAGATCTCCTAGATGACTGGTTTGTGGGTTAACATGCAGAACAGCAGCTGTGTTTGCTTAGGTTTAACACAAAACTGTGCCTTCTGCAGCATAAGCCTTGGCTCTCACTGGACAAATATTTCACTACTGGTCCTCTGCAACTTCCCAGCCACTTTTTTGTGCTGGTCAAAAGGTGCCTGAGTCAGGGAGAGACCTGAACAAAATAGCTTTCAGTGCAGTTTCCTGACTGAGTCTGATACAAGATCCTTTCAGCATTCAAAGCAGCAGATCTGCCCAAAGCAAAAGGACACCTCTCCCTTCAGCTCCTGCCAGAGCATCCCTCTGTGACTATAGCAGCAAAGTGCTACTTGCAGTAAGCAAAGCAAGTTTTCTGCTTGGGAGACTAGGAACTTTTTCCCTGAGAACACACCCAGACATGGCTGTTAGCCACTGCAAGCACAGTGCATTTCCCAGGGAAAACCCAGGTTACACTTCAAGTACATGTGGCAGCAGTAGTAAGCAGCATCTCCACTCTGCTGCCTCCTCAGTCTGAGGCAGACCCTTGAAGAAAGAAACTCTTTTGCAGAGGAAGCTGAGCACATGCCTTGCATTTACTCAAGCTGTCATCACTGAGGCCAGTAATCAAGAACACTGAAAAAACAGGTTCTTGAAAATATCCCTTCACAGTTCAGTCTGTCTACCCATGTGTGTTGACTCTGGATTCACCACAGTGGAAAAACTACTTGGAACTACCTCAAGTTCCAGTTTCCCATATAACAAGGGCCTTGAACATACTTTGTTGCAGTGCACTGCTCAGTCAGAGTATCACACAGTGGTAAAGTAGCAGGGCAGGGAAGACAGTTATCCCAAAAACACAGCAGAAGCATATGGACTCCAATCCCGAGAAGGCTTCAAGTAGTAGCACACATAGCCACAGTGGCATAGGACAATATATGGAGAATGACCTCAATAAGTAACAGCTAAGGACAGCCCCACATAGCAGAAAAAGCCTCAGAGGAATTTTCTGAGCCCTGACAACCTACCAGATGACATCAGCTCCAATACCTGCTCTATCAGCCCCAGTCTTTACAACAACAGCAGTACCTGAACCACTTAACAGTGAAGCACTGACTTAGGTTTGACAAAAGCGTTAGTCTTCTTTCCACTCCTAGGTTAGACCTCCTTTGACCACAACAGACACCTCCAGCACATGCAGAGTCTCTGTCTATTCTTCCTGAGGGCAGCTCCCACCTCAGTCGTAGCTGTCTGGACAGCACTTCTGTGATGCCCACACCCATTCCCACAGAGCATCCCTGTCAGCAGCTCTGGCCACATCTTCCAGCACCCCAAGGCAGCTGTAGGCACTTAAGGCTCTTCTCAACAGCTCAGGCCTGTCTATGATATTCACTGCAGCAACGGTATGGATGATGCCTGGATTAGTACCATGACCACTGAGGAAACCTGAAATCAGACAGTGGAGTTGGTATGACAGAGTCTAGACCCATCCTCTCAGCACCTCCCTTCAGAAATTTACAGGCATTGAGGAGATCACCCCAAGCCTTCTCTTCCCCGGGCTGAAGGATCCCAGCTCCTCCAGCCTCTCCTCATATAAAAGATGATACAGTCCCTTCCTTGTCTTTGTGACCCTACTCTGACAATTCAAGCCTGCACCAGGCACCGCAGCGAGCCCCAAGAGAGCTATGATCGTCCACATTAAATCAGCATGCTATATTGAGAGGAAGTGGCACACTGAAGGACCAGCTACCTACCAACATAAGTTACATTGTCCTCCTTCCCTTCCCCAGAAATCTGCTGGTTTTGTTCTGCATATCCCTCCCCATCCCCCAAAAAAGGGAAAACAACAACAAAAATTATAGCTTCAGCAAAACACACAGAAATCCAGGAATTATTCCAATGGCATACAAGATCACCTGGACAGCTATGTCTAGGCTCAAGAAAATGCACACGTGCTAATTGATTAAGTACTGCACATTTGAATATCAACAGCTCTAGCTTTAAAGCCTTCAGCTAAACTTTTATCAACCCAGAGACAGACAGAAGAGTTGTGGAAAACCTAGAGCCAGCAAAATGTGTGTACAACAACGTCAGTGCAATGATTCCCTGGAGGGATCAGCACAAAGAACCTTCAGCAGTATCTTCAAAGAGTCAGAGAACTATCAGAGGCTGGGTAGCAAAAGATAGCAGTAAAACAAGATATAATCAGAACACCTCCCTCAAACAGGTCTCCACCTCCACCAGAGGCTGGTAACCGCACTACTTCAAGGTCATGCATCTGTAAGACAGAAAGGGTCACAATCACCCTGCACCACTGCTGCTAGGCGTACCTGTGTTTTTAGGCCCATCTGCATACACTGGTCCTGGAGGCGGAGGTGCATTTTGCCATCCATACTGCGGATAACCTTGATAGCCTGGCTGGCCTGGCGGGTACGGCCCCGTGGGTCCGGGCGGATAGCCGGGATAGGGGCCAGGAGGGCCACCCGGCTGCGGGGCATAGGGTGGGTAAGGGGCCGTCGGGCCCGGGCCAGGGTAAGGTGGAGGATTTTCGTAGTTCATTTGGGGTGCAGAATCTGTCCTGTAGAAAAAGGAAAACAAACAGAAGAGTTGGTTTGCTTTCACCCCAGCATACATGCTCCGTTTCAGACTGCTCTCCAACAGACCAGAGTTTGACATAACAGACCTAAGGGTACCTGCTCAAGCAGCAAACTGATTTTTAACCTCATCACAGGGACAGAGCCTGAGTTGAAGTGGTTTCTTTTAAGTGACATCAGTTCACGGCAGCAAGGAGAGCGGCTTGCTCATTTCCAGTCACACATTAGCCAGTCACACAAAGAAATCTGCTACTGCAAAAAAAATGCCTTCTGCTTCCCCTCATGACTAAACCGCTTTTAGGAGATATT
This sequence comes from Tragopan temminckii, assembly GCA_028571105.1. Classification (NCBI taxonomy): domain Eukaryota; kingdom Metazoa; phylum Chordata; class Aves; order Galliformes; family Phasianidae; genus Tragopan; species Tragopan temminckii. The sequence goes on along the minus strand of JAOWBP010004313.1, from coordinate 426,081 downwards.
TAAAAGCAATTACTTCATGTTTCTGTCAATATTAAAACGGAAAAACGTACAGAAAAGCAGCCCATCCAGGATACACACCAGGTAGCCTCATCTCCAGCAGAAAAGTGCTTCATTCAGGAACAGAACTAACTGCTAACTGTTACTAGCATCCAGACTCACTCTGGAACAAGGCTGTATATGAAGAGTTTCCTGATGACTGTGTAACCCAGCACATCACCTGCTCCTTCCAGCTCTATGCCACCAATCCATTAAGCAGTCACAAACAATCAGGACCATGGGCTCGCTCTCATTCAAAAAGCAACATTAAAAACACTTCAGGGACTTGAAGTTCATAAAACCTATCTATTGCATTACTCAAGACACAGCCATCAGAAGACAAGGCTGCCACCACAACGATGCAACTTCAGTTAGCCTCCAAACAGCATGACTGAGCAAGACACCCCTTACACAAGGTTCCTGATACTTCTCTCTGCTTGTGAAACACAAGTGTCCCCAATGCCCTGTTCTAAGGAGCCTTCCTGGTTTCAGTAGCTTTCCCAGGCATGCAGCAATGAAGTTCTCCCTTCACAAACCAGGCCAAAGACAGGCAACACGTCCCATGCTCACTCAGATGTAACAAACCAGAGAACTGGTTCACCAAAGACCACTAATGTCCACCTAACTTAGAAACAGCCCAAAGGAGTGGCCGAACAAAAGTTCCAGTGGAAGAACGAGGCTGGAGCGAGTATGTGTGAGTAGAAGCAGGCAGATACCGACATGGCACCACTTGGTGCCCTATGCCCCAGCCAGCCACGGGAACACAGAGCTGCCCCTGTGCTCAGAGCAGGGGCCTGCAGCTCTGTGGCTGCACGAAGCAGAACGGCAGTTGCCCTCGTGGCTTTGTGAGTTTGCAATAGCAGCGGAGGCCCAGGGGAAGCCTGCTGCGGCCCACAGCCCTGCAGCTCGCTCCCACATGCAGCCTGGCACCCTGGAAACACACGCCGCACTCTGCGGTAGCACTCAGACCGCGACGCCCCCAGGGCCCAGCTGGCTGTAGCCATCACTACCAAGCTCTGGCAGTCACGTTCCTGCAAGGAAATTTGTCCCAAGGTACATTTTCTGGAATACATTTTCCTCATCCTCACTTCCATTACTGGTTACTCTTCTCTATTTGCCCATTTCAAATTGCACAATAATATTTACTTTTCCTCCATTTTCATGAACCCACACACAAATTTACATGCTTAATAGCCCTATTCACTTACCAAGGTATGTGTTAGCAAGGCAGGGCCTTAAATCATTAAGCAGATACCTTTCAGAGACATACTTGAGCTCCTACTCAAGCATATTATCATGCATTGCTGTGGGCTCTCACCCTAAATTCCATAGAAGCTGCAACTAGGACTAACTGCTGAGAGCTTGCATCAGGCATCATAGTTGTAGGTTTCCCAATAAGCACTTTGAAGACAAAGCTCTAAAGAAAGAGGCCAGCATGTCAAGTGAAGCCATCTGTTGTTCACAGCACACCGGGAAGTCCCAGCAGGAAGAGCCAGGGCTGTGCTGCAGCCTTGCCTGATGTGAAACTTGAGTTTAGCACTACATCCAGCAAACTCAGACTCTCGGATGCCATTAAGCCTGCTGCTGCTGTACCAACTCACCATGAGTTTTACCATTTTCTTCAGATGCACACGACTCTTCTTTCTCCCCTCCCCACTACTTTTTAAGAGATAAGCTTGCTAATATACCATTACGTTTCCCTAAGCTTTCCTTGAACTTTTGTTCCATGCTGTCGAGCAAACACTGCTTCCCCTATCCTAACAGAAGGGCAGGATTTGTAAACAGGCAGCTCACTGTGCCCCAGCAGGCTGCATTCTGGCTCCCTTAAAGGCTGGGAAGAAGGGGAAAAAAAATAAATAAATAAAGCTGAACACCAAAATATGAGTATGTAACCAATACAGTGTATACATGCACACATACATGCCCTGGGCAGCCTGATCCAGTGACTGCCAACCCTGCCCACAGTAAGGGGCTGGAGCTCAGTCATCTTTAAGATCCCTTCCAATCTAAGTCATTCTATGATTCTATGATATAGAGAGCCACATACAAACACAGACACAGGGTGGGAGGGAAGGTTTATACATAAGAACCACCTTTCTTAAAATCTTAAGTCTTTCTGCATCTGCAATCTTTGACTAACACAGGCAAATGGCGCAGACAGAAGTATAATGCTTTGTGTACTAGCAAATTTTTTTTTAACTTGTCCATTTTGGCAACCACTACACTTTGGAGAAACAAATTTCACTGTTATGCTTTTGAAAATATCCACTTCTTTCTGGTGGCATTAAACTTACTGCCTCCTATGAGATCAGCATCCCCACAAAGCTGCTACAGAGCTCATCTGGTACCAATCTCTGGTTTCTCCATCTCCCTGAGAGAGCAAGCAGCCAGGGCAGGCCCTGCAGCTCCCCTAGAAGGCCCCTTAGCAGGCTTTGTATTCCAGGTACCTCTTCTGGAGTCAACACAATTCTAGCCCTGTGAAGGAGACCAGATGGATGTGTATCTAATTACTGGTGGTGAGGACATTTTGACATCTCTGCCAAACTGAAAACAGTATGCACAGAATCTGCGTTTTCCTGATACATGTGAGCAGCATGGTACATCAAAGGTGCTAACCACCTGCAAAGAAATACCAATCCTTATGGGCAGCTGGAGGTCTGAGTCTTCAAACACAATCTTCTATGAAAACAGATCAAGTAGGTAAAAAGCAGTATATATGGAATGACACGGCAGTCTGACCTGTGTACTGAAGGAAGACCAAAAGCCTTGCACTGTATGGGAAAAAAGAGTTATTACCAACTTTCATAAAGCTTAGAAGCAAGAGCTGGCTTTCGTGACAGCAGAAGCACCACACTCCATCTGCCGTTTGGGCCAGGAGGAATCACACTGTGCACGGTGGGTGCCGACCCAGCCGGGCTTCGCACAGAGCGAGACGGAGGGCACAGTGAGTGGCACAGCCCCAGTGAGTGGCACAGCGCCCTGGCATGACCCACCCTGCCGATGCCTGCAGCACTAGGAAGCAGTTTGCCAATACAGAGCTCTAATGGAAAGTACATTGAACATCAACAACGCAGCTCTTGGCAACGAGCCTAGAATTTAAATGATATTTCATATGAATGGTATCCAAATGAAAAAAAAAGTACAAGTGGCTTTTAAATGGCACTGGTTCTGTGTTTCCCTCTTACCAGCTTCTATCCAAGCTCCACAGAGTGACTGCATCAAAGGTACATTAAGGATAAATGGTACAGTTCCTCCTCGCCTGGCCCCTCCCGAGGCTCCTGCCCGCCCCAGCAGCAGTAACTGGACAGCAGCACTGCACGGCCCTGCTCAGAACCATGCTGCTTCCCCAAATGCAGGTACAGGGAGAACTGAAAAGCCCAGCTTTGTACTGTCAAAAGAAGAGCTTCAAAACACTGTTTTGCTCAAATCAGTTTCCTCAGAAGGTCTCTGAGGGTAGGGGATACTCTGTGGGCAACAAGAAGAGGTGGATTTCTTCATCTTTATCCAAGCAGCTGCCAGAACTCCCCTAAACAACAACTCTGAGGCCACTCCGAAGGGCAGAAGCTACCAGACCAGGCATCTCTGCTGGCTGAATCCCCTCAGGCTTGGATGAACAGCATTAACCCTCACAAGTGCCCCAACTGGGTGCTGCCTTCAGCAGGGCCCTCAGAGCCCACCGAGGCTCCCGGTCTGCCCAGGGACAGGTGAGGCTGTCCCCGTGCCCTTCCAAACAGATGGCTTCAACCCCTCCCACCTCTCTGGTCCCTTTACCCCTCACACTTTCTTAACAAAACCACACGGGCACACAGGCTTCCACGGAACTTTGTGTTTACGCTGACAAGCTTCACTGCCTTGCTAACTGTTACGAACAACAATAATTGTTTTGAAGCTCTTCAGAACCTATTGAACAAAGCTATTCATCCCTTACTCCCTAATTTTCCTTCTTCCAAAATGCTACCCACTGTATACCTACGTGTTCTGCACAGCAAAAGTATCAGCATGAGATTGATGAGCTGCTTGTGTAGTTTCGACACTGAAACTGCTACAGGAAAAGAAGACCAAATCCAATGTTCTGTTTCTGGTATCACGTGAACTGTACCCTCACAAGGAAAAAGTTTCACATTTTTCAGACATGTGATGAAAGGTTTTGAGAACATGTGATGTAACAGTACAGACCAGCAGCTGTGACAATGAGAAATAGTGCAGCACAGATCCTCCAGCCTTACAAGCCAAGGCACTCAGTGCTCACATACCAGCTGAGCTCTGCCCTGTGGTGTGGCACAATGCGTGAAAAAGAAAAGCCCTTTTTACGGAACACACAGCAGATACAGGCGTTAGCACTTTGGTGTCAGGCTCTGAAAGTTTTCTTGTGCAATGCAGCTGTTCAGGTCCTTGTGCAACGTGCTACACCAGAGACACCTCCAGAAATATGTAAGTATATACGTTGCTCTGAAAGGGATGTATTAAGACTTTAAGGCATGACAAATACCAAAACCAAAAATCACCGAGAACATCTGATTGTCAAGTTAAACCAGACTGCAAAGTAGACAAAAAAAAACTTCGTTGCTCCAACCAAAAAGAGAACAAGAAGCAAACAGCCTGATTGGCAAGGAGATTAATAAGCACCTAAGACAGATAGCACAATCCCCTGTGTAATTCGGATGGTGCCCTGGCAGCAGCCTGGAGATGAAGCAGCAGTCCCCAGCACCGACACACTGGTGGATTTAATGGTGGATGCTACCCGGGCTGCCTGACAACATCCCATTTTCTGAAGAAGTAACCATATTGAAGGGCAGCACATGGCTTCTTAAACACAGTAGGGTCACGCACACACTTCCTACATCTCTGATCTCCTTCCTCAAAAAATAGCTTTTCATAACAGGCTGGAAAATTGGATAGCACAGGCTTTCTTGCTTGCACTTTTTCTGCTTTTCCACATTACACATGCAGCTATAACACAATGCTCTACCTAGCCTACAGGGGACATACAGGAATCTTCTTTAATAGCTGCTGGTCACAAGAGACAAGCAAGCACTTCTGAAGCAACACTTTCACAAGAGAGCCTTTGCCTTACAGCTTCTTCTCAATATATGACGGAGTAAGAGTCCAGGGCCATCAACAGCTCACTAAACAATGCCTTTACAATGCATTATAATGCTGATGTAGAATACATCTTTCTGACAAACAACAAAAAGAAACCGG
>JAOWBP010004313.1:405694-420743 GCA_028571105.1 Tragopan temminckii | reverse complement strand
GGGGAAGGCTCCCAAGAACTGGAAGGTTGGGGTGAGCGGGACCAGGCCTGGGGGCAGCCCAGGAGAGCCCCAGCATGGCTGAGGGGCACTGAGGGGCAGGGAGGACTGACCCTGTGAACAGCTTCACAAGCAGGAGGGATGTGTTCTGCTGTCTGGAGAGCAGGTCTTGGCTGTGGGTCCTGACCCTCTTTCTTGGTGCCAGGGAGCTGTTAGTGGTTCCAGAAGGTGGATTTAAGTGAAAATATTTTTTAGGGCTAGCTTTTGGAGACATCAGCAAGTCTGTGGTTTGCTTTGCTGCCAGTTTCCTGGCTGGGAAAGAGAACTTGTTGGCTGTAGAATTAGTGTAAAGAAATTATGAAACTGCACAGTTGGAAGCATTAACTGCACTGGCTTTTTGGGAGCACTTTCTCCAACTCTCTATCAACTGCTATCAACTGCTCTCCACATAGACTGGGCCTTGCTAGCTGCAGTGGCAGCAGTGGCTGTCTCACATGTTCCAGCGTGGGTGGCAGTGCCCTTCCTGTGCAAGGGAGCAGCTGAGTAGGAGGGGTTGAAGCGGCTGTCTCTGCAAGGAGTGGCTGAGATGGAATCTAATGGGTGATAGCCTGTGACGGTGCGGGTGCAGGAGTTTGTCCTGTTCAGGAGCAAGGCAGCTGGTTGGATTTCAGTATGCGTACTGAGCATGCTGCCCTCTTGGAAATTTGTTGCTGCAAATCCTGTTATGTCTCTGAGTGCATTCAGCTGCATTCTGGGCTGCCTCCTGCTCCTCCTGCAGCAAAGGCTTCTTACGAGGCTGTAGCCTCAGGTCATTCCTCCCTGCATGAGAGATGCTAGAAATGGTGATCACAGCAGCAAGGCGGTGTTCTGAATCTTTGGGAGCGGAGAGCAGCTGACAGAGAGCAGAGCTGGAGAAAGTGCTCCCAAAAAGCCAATGCATTTAATGCCTCCAAGTGTGCAGTTCCATCATTCCTTTAATGCCAGGCAGCATCAGGTGCAGGAATTGCAGAGGTGAAGTCTGGGAGGCCGTAGAGGGCGTTCCTTGCACAGCTAGTGGCTACCAGCAGTCCAGCAGGGCCGGCCAGGCTGGAATGGGCTCAAGGATGACTTCAGAGCCGTGCTGCCAGCCCCACACAGCGGCCTGGATGGGTGGGGATGTGTCAGCCCCGCTGGCTCACAGCACTGCTCCCCGGGAAAGAGCATTAGAGACGCTGAGTTTCCTGTCTAGACCCTGGTAATTGTGGTGAGAAGGGGATCGGTGCAAGTTCCTGCTCCCTCTGCTGTGGTTACCTAAGCAGAAGCCATGCTACAGCTCCACAGGAAGGAAAACTTTGCTTCTGCCACACATCTTGGAAATACAAATCCTGGCCTGCTCAGAGCTGCCAGTGTCCCCAGCAGCACAACCCTGCGTAAGGGTCCACATGGGCACCGTCCCTACGGCAGCAGTGTGCTGAGCCTGGTCCCTGCCCGAGCCCCTCGTGCTTGGTGAGGAGGGGCTGGAGTTCCTGTCCCCAGATGTGAAGTCCCTCAGCATCATGCAGAGCAGCATGAGAATAGCGGTGGCTGGGGACGTTCTGCGATGCTTGAGCATCAGTGCCGCCAAGGCATCCGTGCAGGAACCCACGCCGGGCCGCCTCCCAGCAGCTTCCTGAAAAGCAGCTCTTGTAGCAAGAGGCATCCCACGTGTCTGGGACCACATCAGGGAGACAAGGAGCCCTTTACTGTACCACCCAGCCCTAGCTGTTGTTAACAACCTTTACTGTTTAAATGAAAGTTCTTCAGTGTTTAGAAATGGGAACGGAAGGGATGTCCTCACGGCATGGGAATTTCAGGCGGGTGTATGGAAGAGTTGCAGTGGGTCAGCTATGGGAGTGCGGATGGCAGCAGGACTGTGTGTGAATGGGTTTGCTTCTGTGTCGCACACCCCAGCACCCTGCATTCTCACAGTGTTTAGTTGAGACCATCAGCAGAGCACCCACTTGGCATTTTTTGCCACCCTTTGCTGCTGACAGTCACTGTCCCTTGGCACTTGCCCAGCCCACCTGGCCTTCCACCAGCAGCTAGGTGCCATGAGCGCAGGCCAGCACCAGCTTCTGGTGGCCACATCACCCAGTTCCCACACCATACCCGAGCCCTGCTGCTGCTCTGCTCCAGTGAGGTGACACTGGGGGTGAGTGCCCCTAACAGCACCCTCCTGTACCTGGGAAGTGCTGGGAGCAGTGCAGCTCTTCTTAGTGCCAGTGGAATTTGGAGGTCATTCACATTGTACTGGGTTCCTCTGCCTGTGGTTGGGAAGTGGTTCAATGGAGATGTGCCCTTGCAGCCCAGGGAGCAAACCATGCCCTGGGTGCATCCAAACCAGTGTGGCCAGCAGGGCGAGGGAGGGGATCTGCCCCTCTGCTCTGCACTGTGAGACCTCATCTGGAGTGCTGCATCCAGTCAGGGAGTCCTCAGCACAGGAGAGACATGGAACTGTTGGAGCACGTCCAGGGGAAGGATGGAACACCTCCCTAGGAGGATAGGCTGAGAGAGCTGGGGCTGTGCAGGTGGAGAAGAGAAGGCTCTGGGGGAGCTGACAGCGGCCTTTAGGTATCTGAAGGGGCTGTAAGAAGGAAGGGGACAGACTCTTTAGCAGGGACTGCTGTGTTAGAAGGGGAAATGGTTTCAAACTTGAAGATTTAGACAGGTATAAAGAAAAAGTTCATTACAGTAAGGGCAGGGAGGCACTGGGACAGGGTACCCAGAGATGTGGCAGTGCCCCGTCCCTGCAGGCAGCCAAGGTCAGACTGGATGGGCTGTGAGCACTGATGGAGCTGTGGGTGTCCCTGTGCAGTTCAGGGGATGGACTGGATGGCCTTTGGGGGTCCCTTCCAACACAAACGGTTCTGTGATGCCCCAGGCTGAGGCCCACCTCCTGTGGTGTTAAGGATCACCCTGCTGGTGCCCTCCAGCATGGAGCTGCACTGTGTTCATGGGGACAGCCCTTGAGCCATGGGCAGGGCTGCCTTGGGAGCATGGCCCATAGTGGTTCCAGTGGGCTCTGTTGAAGCACCAGGCACTGGCGTGCCCTGCACCAGGGGCAGCTCTAGGACAGCAAGGGGACAGAAATGCGTTCTGCAGGCCTGGTACCCATGAGAGACTGTTGTGTCTGTCGTTTGGAAACCCAGAGAAAATAGTCAGGAGAGCCAAGTGCGGATTTTCCAGTCACCTAGGAGAACCCAGACTAGCAGGAAAAAATGCTGCCTGTTGAATTCCTATCTTAGGATGCACAGCTTTGGTCTGCTTCCCTGCCAAGCCTGGGATAATGAGAGATGATTAAGGAAACACACACGTTCTGTGGTGACAGCAGGGGATTTCTGAACACGCAGCAGATAGAAAGGAGGGTCTGGTTTCTGAGGATGCCCAGCTGGGAAAGAACCTTCTTAACCCGAGTGTGAAGGGGTTTCGGTGCCACTGATGGCAGCACAAGCATGTTGTGGTGCATAAATTTATCTCTGGGCTCCAAACATGATGGGATCTCATCTCCTTTTCTTTATTGCTGCAGTTAATTTAGCAGACCCTTTGTAGCTCCGCTGTTGATGCAGCCCAGCAACTCTGAGGAGGTCTCAGAGGGAACAAAATTCAGTCTATGTCAGAAAGGCAAAATCCTGACACTTCCAGGATGCATCTGGGAATGACTTCGCTCCTGGGAAAGCGCCATGTCCTGCGCCCTCAGCAGTGCTGGGGCTCTGCCCTGGACATGCTCACTGTTGCTGGTACCAGGCCAGGCATTAATTCTCCCCTGGGTTTCTGCCTTGCAGCAGAAGAAGTCCTACCTGGAGCGAAGCGTGAAGGAAGCAGAAGATAACATTAGGGAGATGCTGATGGCCCGGAGAGCGCAGTAGATGTGAGTTCCTGTTGGGCCACGGATGGACCTGTGCCGCTCTCTGGGTGATGTTGACAGCTCTGCTGTGATGACTGTTACCTGACAGATCTAATAAACCCTGCTGCAAAGCCTGTGTTGGCTCGTTGTGTCTGCCAGCTGCCTCTGTCATGTGGCAGCTGCCTTCCTTCCTGGAATAAAGGAGAGAGGGGCAGGACTTGGGATGGGTGCCCTTGGGGATATCCTTGCTTTCCTTGCTCCCCCATTGGTGGACACTGTGATCAAAGCAAGCTTGCACCAGGGCCTCCCACTTCTCTCTACTCCTGGCTGCTGTTAATGGGGTTTTTCAGTGGTTTCCTCTCCCACCAGCAGCATGATGGGATGTCACAGTGGCTGAGCTGCACTGGGCAGGCATGATACTGCCTGCCTTAGCACCATGGCTGGGCACTGGCCATCCGCCCTGTGCAGTAAGTGTGAGACAGCCCAGTACTGCTGCTGGCACTTGTGTGGTATGGGCCACTCCTGCTGGTGTCTGTGCACACGTGTGTGTGCATTTGTGTCTGCTGCATCCCACCTCCAGCCCACGTCCAGCACTGCTGCCCACTGGCACCAGCTGGATACTGGTGTGCTGCTTGGCAGCCCCACACAGATGTTCAGGTGCTCATCTGTGCTGCCCCTGGGCACAGAGCAGACCTGGTCTGGGCAGGGGAGCTCTGCACAGAGCGAGGGCTGAGCTTCTCCCCAGTGCCCAGGCCCAGTGCTGGCCCATCAAGACACAAGGGAAGGCTCTGACCTGCTTGCTGCAGTCCTGATGAAGCCCTCTCTTCTCCAGCACTGTCAGCCCGATTTCTTCCCATGATGTCAGGCAGCTTCTAAGCACTCCATTAATCCATTGTTTCTTACCCACTTATTTGCCCCTACTGCAGCCAAGGCTCTGCAGCAGTGCCACAATGAAGCACATGATGAACCAGCAAACAGCCAGGAGCTGCTGGTGCTGCCTCCTCTCAGGTCTCTGTCTTTACAGGACCTGTCCCAGGTCCCAGCAGGGGCCCTCTTAAAATTATCTTCACCCTCTTAGCATCCCATAGGAGTGACCTTGAGGAAGCAGAGGGCTTGATGGGGCAGCCCCACGCAGGGCAGTGGTCAGTGCTGTCAGAAGCAGGCACTCCATCCTCCTCCTTCCCACCCTGGCTGCTTTCAGCCACAGCTTATGCAAGAAATTTCTGCAGAGACCCCATAGATGGTGGGAGCAGCAGTGCCAGACACCCTATGCCAGGCCCCAGCAAGGGGTAGAGTCACACATTTCTGCAGCAGAACTGCTCGAAGCCAAGTCCAGCATTGCTGCACTGCAGTCAGAGCATGCAGGAGGCTGAGAAGAAACAGCGATGGGGAAAGCACACCCTCTATGGGACAGATTTATTGAAACAATTGGGACTTAGCGAATAAAATCAACTGTTGGCTTTAATTATTGCGTGTATCTTCATTTCTAGGACTAGGAAAATTTCAACCGATAAATACACATTTCATCAGAATGCCTTTGGCTGAAATACACCATGAGCACATTCTTCAAAGTTACAACAAAAGTTTTAGAAATGTTAAAAAGGGATTTTCCTTTACTAAAATAAAGGAGTGCAACCCCCCCCACCCCAACAAGGCGCTAGGACTGACAGACGGGAATTCTTGGCTGTGCAAAGCAGAGCATTGATTACAGTAACAGAAAGGAGTCAGGAAAGGAGTGGGGAGACTGCATAGCACTCGTGAGAGGTACGGCGGCTGTGGCGGCTCAGGTCAGCATGTCCCAGAGGCAGCAGCAGCAGAGCGCGGTCCAGCATGCCGTCAGGCAGGCGCTCTCACCCGAGTCGTCCCTCCGCCTCTCCTCCACGACGTACACTGCAGGGACAGAAGAGTCATCAGTCGGTGCCCAAATGGCCCCGGTGCCCAGAGGTGGCCCACATCGTTATGAGGAGCCTCCAGCTCAGGAACAGGGATGGAAAAAATTAATTGAACATCAATTAAAGTAAATCTGGATGTAAAAGTAAAGACGTACATACACATACACATAAAGTAAAGACAAACCATAAACCGTAAACACAACACCTTTCCCTCTCCCCAGCTCAGCATCACTGACCCCTCTGCCTCCTCTTCCCTGCCCAGAGACACCGATGGTGAAGGGCAGCTGTTGTCAGCACACAGCAGTTCCCCCTTCACTTTGCTCTTCAGCCTCCCTGCACCTTCCCCTGCTCCTGCCAGGAGGTGCAAGCTGTGCAACTGCTTGTGCAAATGGGGAGCTGGGGGTGCTTCCCTGTCCTTACAGAGCCACAGGTGGCTGTGGCCAGCAGGGACCTCCAGCTCCATCTGCTCCATCCCTGGCTCAGGCAGGGAAACCCTGGTCAGGTGCCCAGGGCCGCACATAGGCAGCTTCTGCATAGCTCCAAGGAGAACACTGCAGCCTCCTGCCACTTCTGCCTGACTTCCTGTTCTTAGGGATGAATCACTCTTGAGCTTGGAGGAGGTGACCCTCAAACATGAACCAGCTTTCTTGGGTCCCTCTTCCTTCTATGGCCTTATCCAGGCAGACTCTTCTAAGCAGATCCTCAAAGAGGCTGAAGTCTGCTATCCAGACATCCAGGGCTGTGAGCTTACTATGCACCACTTTCCCTGATCTAAGGAAGATGAACTCCAACATCTCACGGTCACTGCAACCAAGGCTGCATTTGACCTATATGTTCCTAACAAAACCCGCTCTGCTGGCAGCTACCATCCATCAGAGCACCTCTCCCCATCGGCTCCTGTCATCTGGAGAAGGATCTTATCATTAGTGCATTTCAGGAACCGGACTGCTTGCTTCCTGCTGCGTTGTTCCTCCAGCAGATACTGAAGTGGTTGCAGTCCCCACGAGGGCGAGCCGGTGAACGTGAGACTGCTCCTATCTGTCAATAGAGGGCCTCATCTGCTTGGTTTATGCGGTCAGGTGACTCGCAGTAGGCACCCGCTATAATGTCACCTCTCTCTATTTTCCCTTTAGCCCTAACCCATAAACTCTTGCCTGGCTGTTCATCCATGGCCGGGCAGACCTCCGTGCATTTCAGCTGTTCTCTCACATAAAGGGAAACTTCCACTTTTGCAGCCTGTCCTTCCTAAAGAGTCCCTGTCCTTCCACGGCAACACTTCAGCCACAGGCACGGCAGCCACCCCGCCACGTCCCCCTGAGCGCCACGGCAATGTTTGGTAGCGGGGGGCTGCGGAGTGCCCTCTGTGAGCAGAGCCCGGCGCTGCCCCACGTCAGAGCAGAGCTCCTGCTGCTCCCAAAGGGACCAGACGCTGCCAGAGCTGCGGCACGAGCGACGCTTAGGGAAGGGAAGAAGACTTCTGAGCAGTGGTATTTGAAGGAGAGGGAATGGGAAATGTGAGGGAAACAGCCCTGCAGACACCCAGGTCAGGGCAGGAGGAGGGCAGGATGTGCTGCAGGGCACGGAGCAGAGGTTCCCTGCAGCCCCAGGGAGGCCGTGGCAGAGCAGGCTGCCCCCTGCAGCCCACAGGCACTGTGCAAAACAGATGTCCATGTGCAGCAGGGGCAGAGAAATTGGTAGAGACTTAAGTGTTCTGGGCTGCCCACAGCCCCCACTCCTGGATCTCCTGCACCACTCAGAAGAGGAGGTAGAAGATTGCGGATGGGAGTAAGGTGTTTTAGTTTGCTTTTAGTTCACGCTGCTCTAGTCTGTTATCAATAGGCAATAATTACATTAATCTCCCTTATGCTGAGTCTGTTTTTCCTATGACAATAACTGGTGAGTGAACTCCCTGTCCTTATCTCAACCTATGAGCCTTTTTTCCATTATATTTTCCACCTTCTGAGGAGGGGGAGTCAGAGTGATATGGTGGTCCTTAGCTGCCCATCGGTGTTAAATCACTGCATGCCAACAAGATTGTAGCCCTGCAACTGCACTCTGAACTTGGCTTGCTCATTCCCCATCCTGCATGCACTTGAAGGTCCCGTTCATTTCTGTATCGGTTGTTATGAATGGGGGATGGAGCAGGTGGCTCTGTCAGTGCTCACAGCAAACAGTGCTGAGAGCAGCAGGAGCTGCCTTAAATGCATTTTCCCAAGGTGCCACCAGCCTCACTGATGCACTCAGCTGTGCCCTGCAGTGAATCCATCACAGAACTTTGCCACCTCCACTCATACAAGGAGGCAAAAGCCCCAGAAATGGAGTAAGAAGACTTGGAAAAAAATGCAGGTGGGTTCCTTGCCACTGGGTCACTTTCACATACAAGCAGAAAACACAATTTTAGTACAAGTTGACAAGGACCAGAGGACACCGACTTGCATAGCTATAGTGCACTTGCGTTTGTCTTTACTGGCAACACTAAGGTTGTTTCCTTTCAGTTCCTCTTCACTGAGTTTGGAGATCACACCTGAAACCGCAGCACAATTTGAAGGCAGGCACATAACATTTCTTGGGTCTCTGTTATGCTCTGCATGAGACACACAGGCAGCCAGCGCTCCAGGTGGCTGAACACGTGGGACTGACAAGCAGAGGTCTGGGCAGGAAAAGGTGCACCCTGTCAGCCTGGCGATACTCCATCCTATCGCTGTACTTCACAGGTGGGGCACAGAGCAGCAGAGCCCAGTAAAAAAAAAAACAGATATGTACCCTCAGGCTACAGCCTGCATCCCCAGCCTCAGGCAGCCCCCCTCTCACCAAATGCAATAACAGAGGAAGCATCTCCTGCCATGCAGACACAGCACAGCCGAGCTCCAGCAGAGCCCCCACACATCTCAGCCAAAGCACTACAATCCATTCTGCTCCTCTCTCCGTGACTTTACAGCTACATATGAGCATCCAGCTCCATTGAAAGGTGCCCTTGGCCCAGCAACGGCAGGGTGAAAGCACATTTCTTCTCCAGGCAGCTCTGCAAGCAGGCAGCCACATGCTGTGCTGGAGCAGATGTGCCAAGTGCTGTGCTCCTTCAGGAGCAGTGCCTGCCTGTGATCCTGCCCACCCCTGCAGAGCTCACGCACACACCTTCTGTCCCTTGGGGTGAGGTGCCCAGTCATCGTGCAGCCGTGGGGCCAGCGAGGGGAGGCTGCACGTGGGGCTGAGGCTGTGCTGCCAGGGGTAGGCAGCCCCCTCCACTGCAGCACAGAGCAGAACCAGGGCAGTGACGCCTGAGCCCAGCACCCCGGCCTTCTCCAGGGACCCTCTTCCACTCCTTTGAAAGGGTGGACCACACGCACATCCCCTCTAAAGGCCTAAGAGCTGTGATGGGTGGTGAGCCCTGCCCCACACAGTGCCTTTGTACTGACACTGCCGCAGGACCAAGCCATTCAGTAAGGAGAGCAGCTAAACAAGTTCAGCTTGGAAGGACTGAAGGAAGGAGCTGAGTTTCACGCTGGGAAAAGCCTTCAAGCTTTTTTTTTTTTTTTTTCTTTTTTTTTTCCCCCGTGGCAGATCCCCAAGGTCTGAACTTTTTTGTGCCTTTGTTTCCTCTGAGAAGGGTTCCGTTACAATGAGCAAAGACAAAACACTTATCAAGCAACCCAGTACAAAAAGATGACATATGGTTTTTGAGCAGCACACACTGCCTGCTGAAGGGCACATAGGAAGGGCAAGAGCTCCATGCCAGAATGGAAAACCCCCATGGAAAAGGACAGTCCTCAGCTCCTGCCGTCCCTCGGAGCCTGCAGCCATGTCTCCCATAGCTGCTCGTGAAGCTCCTGAAGCAGCTCCCGGTGCTGCGAGCAGAGGCAGTGCTGGAGGCCGGTCTGCTGCACGGTGCAGCTCAAGCTTTCCTGCTTCAGAGCAGGATGGGTGACGTACCCAGAGCTGAGGGCCATGCTGCCCCGAGACAACCAGATCTGCACTGCACACGGGGCAGGAGAATGTGTTGGCAACCCTGGGGTGCTGGCAACTTGAAGGCAGCAGGCTGACCGTCCTCTGGAGAACACCAACAAGCACAGCATATCCTCCTGTGCCCCAGAAAAAGCTCTGCAGCACATGACACTCCCAAATCTGATCGGTGTAAGCTTACACTGCTTTGAAGGCACTGTCTTGCATCCCTTCAGCTGGGTGCTGGAGCAGCTGGGCTGGATGGGGCTCCCAGGCTGGGAGCACGCAGCTGTGCTTCCTCCCTGCGCACCACAGGGCTGGCACTTCACCCTGAGCAAGGGCAGGCCCCTGCTCACCAGCCGCCCTGCACGGCACCTGCAGGCAGGAGGCCACGGCCCCACACTGCCATGCTAGGCAGAACATCTGCTATGCCTGTTCCGAGCACACCGGGCTGCCTGCGTGGCCGCTCCACGTTTGGTTGCTTCAGTGTGAGGATGCAAAAAAGTTGCCATTGTTAGTGTATCATTTGACAACTCCTCTGTTGCACCACTCAAACCAATAAAGGATTTATTGGTTTGTTTATAACTCACGAAGCATCCACTGTACGCAGTTTCACTGGAGAATAGTTCTGCATAACCATCCCCGCCTTGAAGCAGAGCTGAAACGGGGCAGTTTATATACAGCAAGCTGCCTGGGGCTGCAGGGGTACAGGGAGAGTTTGCCTGAAGTATTCATGTTTAATCCATCAGAAATTTTAAACTACAGCCAAGTGTTGAAGACATAGTGACAAAGCATGTTCAAAGCATGCATAAAGTGCTCTTATGAAACGCTTGCTGAAATATTAAACAAAATGGCTTTCGCAGATCTGGGCCCACACAATGGTAGCTCCCCACTCCCGCTGTACGGCCGCCCAGGTGGTTTGTGCTGGATCATAGATGGATGCTGTTGCTCAGCACAAGTAGGTCAGTACAGCTCCGCTCCCATCCCTGCAAGTCAGCGCTGGCAGCTGCTGGCAGCTTCTGGAGCGGTGGGCATAAAGCTGGCAGCAGGCGGGCAGCTGGAGAAACTTCAACGGTGCTGTGTGCACTGATGTTAAGGAGCTTTTTCCCAGCAACCAGCTGGGAGCAGGGCTCACTCTTAAGGTGAAGGTTGGCTGGTTATTCACTGGCAGCTATCAACATGCATGGAGCAAAAAACAGTTTGACAGAAGAGTAGATAAACCATTCCCAGCAAAGTCTCTCACTGAGCTAGAAATACCAGTTCAATGATTTGGGGCACTGAGCAGCTGAACATCAGCTGAACATCAGCTTCAAAGCACTAAGACACAGTGAAAGAACCCAAGGAAGGCAGAAGTGTGCCTCGTAGCCTCGCTCCTCCAGGACTGTGCATTGGTGCCACTTTCAATGCAGAGGATCCCCTATAAGCAGGGCACTCACAAGGCAGTGTAACAAACCCATACCCAAACCACCACGTTAGTGACACAAGCCACTTGATGGATGACATCAGCCAGTGGCTTCCCAGCATTCTTACTGCTCAGCAGCCTTCTCTTAGCAGGGAAGTATTCTGCTGCAAGAACTGCTGACAAAAACCCAACCCCAAAAATGTCAGCTAGGGACCAGCTGTTTCTATATGCTTTGGGTCAGAAGGCAGAATGCCTCCCAGCTGCAGCCAGCTGGCTGTGGCACACCTTATGGGGACTTCATGAGCCCCTTCATGCCCAGTAGCAATTGCCCAAGGTCAGACACTCAAGGATCTCCCACACAGTACCAAAGTCCTTCCCACTATAAGCATAAGCCCATGAGTGTTCTGGGACAGGAAGTCCAACTGACAGCACAGACAGAAGCGACTGTTTTCAGAGGCAATCAAGTTGTTTTTTTTTCTGTTGTTGTTTTCTGGGGGGTTGTCTGATTTTCAAAGGCTCAAATTTTTCCACTTCTACTGCTCTCTGTAGAATGGGATGGGACAGGGTAAGAACTGAGCAGAACCTCCCATCTTCTAATCAACCTCAGCGACTGCAGATCACGATGAATCATGCTTGCCTGAAGTGGCAGCGCTCCCTGTAATCATGCAGTACCAGTCTGTGCAGCCCAGTGCAAATACCTCCCACTTTGTTTTTAGAACAAATACTACAATACCTTGTTATTTCATGTATAGTCTCCTTTATCTTAAGCACACACATTTTCTTTCTGCTCATACCTCATTGATACGTTAATCATTAGCTCCAGAACGGAAAGGCGCCAGCAGTGCTTTTCACCCAGTTTGGCATAAACCAAAATCGTGACCTTAAGCTCTGGTGCTCCTTACCCCAGCGCTTCAGGGGACCTACATGGACTGAGACGCGGTGACACAAGCTCTGCTAACACACCCAGACCGCGCTGCCACAGACACTGCCGCTCTGCTAAGCTGCCAACTCACCAGCATGGAGAGTTCCTTGGAGAGCTGGGAGGACCACAAGCCCCTCCAGACACTGCTGCATGCCCCTTGAGGCCCCGGCCCTTGTTGAGGTATTTCAGGCACAGCACCCGGGCACTCAGCAAACCCCACTTCAGGCGACCACGAGCACGGCTGCCAGGGAGAAGTGAGGTGCTGCTTCTTCAGCTCCAGCCATGGCTGCGACGCAGACCAGCTCAGCACTGTGCTGCTGCACGCATCAGGCATCGCTGGGAGTGCTCCAAGAGGAAGTGGCGACCAGCGGTTACCGACCACTGCTGCTGCAGACTGCAAATCTCCAACACTACCTGCACAGCTGCTTGCCATAGCGACAGCTGCTCGGAGCAGAAGTATTCATTAGTGCCACTGTTTTCTCCTCTGGGAGGAGAAAACATTCAGTAGAAAATGGACCAATATGATTTTCTGCATTTGTGATTAAAGCAGCTTTGTCACAAGCTGCTTCTGCACCAAGAGCTTTATTTTCGCTTGTTCAGACAGTCAGTGAAAAGCAACATTATTTTAACAGTGATTTCTGATGGTTAATCACTTCCTGCAGCTCATCGTTACTGTCTGTGCGTCTGCATAAGCCTTCAGCACATCGGTATTGAAGTCTTCTAAAGTCCTTCCATTCCAGATGGAGACAGAACAGAGGAAGTTAGCACAAGGGCATTAGCAGCAGCCAGGGATGCAGAGGGGGCAGTGACCAGAAATCCCATGTTCCTGGGCCACCCCTTGGGATGCACACTCCATAGGAAGGAAGACCCAATCAGAGCTCCCAGACTGCAGCGCATCCTGCAGAAAATCCCATACTGGCACCGAGCACAGAAGAAGGGGCTGCACCCCTGGGAAACAGGGGACGTAGGCCTCCAGTTGGAACTGGCATCCACAGCTCTGACAGACAGGGCTACAGGTACCGCCCAGGAGCAGGGTACTGCTTTGGCAGCACATATCCAGGCAGGAGGCCAGCACGCACCAACCAGCTCCCCAGAGCATGGACCTGTCACACAGAACGCACTCAGAAGGTTCAGATAAAAATAAAATAAATATTAAACAAAAACAAAAACAGCTTTCCCCTCTACCCCCAGTTCAAAGGTACAACAAATCTGGGCTTCAGATCCTGCCGTTTTCTTCCAGATTCCGAAAGATACTGACACAGAGACATCTCCCACACCTACAGAAGTTGAGAACTCCCTCTAACATTTATTTTCATTGAGAAATCCTAATGTAGTCAAAGCCAGGATGAATTTTCCAGCACACCAACTGCAGGGGTAAGAACAGCACATTCCTGCTTGGGCTAGCACTGTCATTGAAAACCATCCTCAGTCCCAGGTTTAACGAAGTTCTGGCTTGGAGCTGCAGTTCAGGCTGGGGCAGCTCAGCCATCAGCCCCAGGACAGCACTGCTTGCCAGCAAGCAGCCCATGCCAGAGGCGTTATGGGCACTTGGAAGAGGCATCGCACAGCAGGGCTGGAGGAAAGAGGACACTGACTTTCAAAGCACACTGCAGTAAGAGAAGCAGAGACCAGAACACCTGCCAACAGATTGCAACTGACCATTGTTTGCCAGGATACCATCTGTCTGGAGACAGGGCTAGAAGGCACAGCAACAGTTAGAACTGAGAACCACAGCAGCCTGCTTGGATGGGATAGAAGGGATGGTAGGACGGGTGGCAGAGTTGCTCTCTTGCTAGGAAGTGGATAGATTGCAAAGGGCTGTGTCTGAGGAACAGCCACGATCAGGTCAAGGGCTTGTGGGTAAAAATCAAGGATCGGTCCAGCCAAGGGCATGTAGTGGTTGGGGTCTGCTACAGGCCACCTGATCAGGAGGAGCCTGTTGATGAGGCCTTCTTGCTTCAGCTGCAGGAGGTGTCGCACTCGCAGGCTATTGTCCTGATGGGGGATTTCAACCACCTGGATGTCTGCTGGGATAGCGGCGTGGCGGGTGGCAGACAATCCAGGAGATTCCTGGAGTCTGTCCAGGACAACTTCCTGGTGCAGGTAGTAGACGGACCAACCCGAGGTGAAGCCTTACTGGACCTGGTGCTCACTAATGCAGAGGAGAGCGTTAGAGAGGTTAAGACTGGAGGCAGCCTGGGCTGTAGTGACCATGCCTTGGTGGAGTTTGTGATCTCAAAGAATGCGGGCCTGGCAAAAAGCAGAGCCAGAACCCTGTGCTTTAAGGGAGCAAACTTCTGGCTACTCAAGGAACTGCTGAGTGGGATCCCCTGGGAAACTGTCCTTAAGGGCATGGGCACAGAGCAGAGCTGGCAGCTCTTTAAGGACACCCTTCTGAGAGCACAACGGCTCTCCATCCCCCAGCAGAAGAAGTCGAGCAGGGGAGGCGGGCGACTGTCGTGGCTGTGCAAGGACCTGCAGCTTAAACTGAGAGAAAAGAGGGAAATGTACAGAAAGTGGAAGTAGGGCTGTGTATCCTGGAAGGAATACAGGGCTATTGTCTGTGTGTGTAGAGATAGGATTAGGAAAGCCAAGGCACAGATGGAGCTAAACTTGGCGAGGGATGTGAAAGATAACAAGAAAGGGTTCTACAGGTACATAGGCAGGAAGAGGCAGGCTGAGGAGAGTGTTCCCCATCTGATGAAAGGTAATGGGGAGCTGGCTTCCTCAGACTTAAAAAAAACTGAGGTGCTCAATGAGTGCTTTGCCTCAGCCTTCACAGGTGGTCTAGCTTTCCGTGTCTGCCAGGACCGTGAGCCTCTAGGTGAGGGTGTGGGGAGTGGTTTCTGTACCACTGTAATGGTGGAACAAGTCAAAGTCCTCCTCACAAAACTGAATGTGTTTAAGTCCATGGGGCCAGATGATATCCATCCTAGGGTTCTGAAAGAGATGGTTGACGTGGCTGCCGAGCCGCTCTCCATCATATTTGAAAAATCACGGCTGTCTGGTGAAGTCCCCAGTGTCTGGAAAAAGGG
>JAOWBP010004313.1:369550-388111 GCA_028571105.1 Tragopan temminckii | reverse complement strand
AGTTCTTTACCCAGGAAAGAGTGTAACTGTCCAAGCCATGGGCTGCCATTTTATATAGGAGATTACTGTGGGAGACAGTGTCAAAGGCATTCTTGAAGTCTAGATAGACTATGTCAGCAGGTCGGCCTAGCTCCTGCCTAGCCAGTGAGATCAGATGAATCAATTCTGGTGATCACTGGGGTGACAGATGTCACGGCCAGATTGCCCTCGCATCCAGGTCCTGCCACCTCTGGGCTTCTTTCTATTCTAACTCTTTCACAAGCACATTTCCCCAGTACCCAGCCGGATTCCTGCCATCATGCCACCATGCCACATGCTCAGCATGTTCTGTTTTTCCTCCCAGGCCTTGTCAGTCAAGGAATATCACCTTCTGCTCCCACTGGAGTGGGTGAGAAATGCCTGGGATTTGGCCAGCTTCTCTGGTATGAAGACAGCCACTTGAGATGCATCACCTGCCTAAGCTGGGAGGCAGATGCTAGTCCAGGGTCTACCACAAAATATTTGCACAGGCCCATTGGCCAAGCTCCAAGCAGAAGTCCCACAGGCAGCCTCAGCTCTGAATCTCACCATCCACTGTAACAGGAGGAGCAGAAAGATTTGATCTCTAGTTTCTCTGCCATCCTCAGGATTGGGGACAGGGATGATGCTAGAGGAGAGGGGACCTCACTTTCAAGTGACCCAGGTATGGCAAGAAGCACAGCCAGGAGCTCTGCCACTCTCACTGTGGTGCCGGGTAAGTGCTGGCACCGCTCTCGTGATGAGACTGGAAGTTGCAGGGAACAGGACTGGCTCCTCGGGGAAAACTGTGAGCCAGCTGCTGGGGCTGCCTTGCAGCAATTGAGCCAATCCTTCTGGCATTTGCCAGATCCCTTCCCACACAGTGCAGTGCTCCTTGTTAGGTGGGTCTTTCTGTACTGCAGCTGGAGGAGCGGTGGGGTTGTGAACCACTCTTAGGTTGCAGTGCACCCTGCCCACTTCAGAAAGGAGGCAAAGACACCCCGAGGCCAACACCAGGAGCCAATTTTCATACCTTGAGAATGGGTGCCATGAAGACAGAGACTCCTGTCAGGATGAAGACCACCAGGCCGGTCAACCTCTGCTCCCTGCGGGCAGCAGTGCAGGCATCGCAGGAGTGTCCAGGCTCTCCCAGGCACCCACAGCCCCCATCAGCCTGCACGGGCAGCAGCCTGTCCCCTGGTGCCACTGCTGTGGGCAGGAGAGGTGCAGGAGTCCCCCAGAGTAGGGGCTCCAGGCCAGATGGGGAGCAGCTCACTGTGTGGCAGAGCTCAGGCCGTACCTGATGCCCAGGAACTCAGGCTGCTCGCCTGGAGCTGAGGCAGTGCTCTCCTTCCTGAGGCTCTCCATGTGCGCCAGGGAGATGACAGTGGCCGACACGTACCAGGGGAGGCCCATCACAGAGGTGAAAATCATCAGGAGTGAGACGCAGAGGAAATCCAGGTGAAAGCCTGCCCCTTTCTGCAAAGAGGGAAGCATCGAGGTCAGGAATGAGCCACGGCCATGGCAGCACTGGGAGGCCCTCCCAGTGTGATGGGAACAGGACACTGTCGCAGAAGACAGCAGGCCCTGGGCTACTGCTGACCATCAGGGCGGGTGGTGGATGTGGTAGGAAGCCAAGGATGAGCCACATGGCAAGGCTAGGGAGTGGCATCTTGCCTGACTGTGCCGTGAGCATTGTCCTTCAGCCCCGCGGAGCCACATCTATGCCCCAGAGCTCACAGTGACAGGATGAGCCATATGTCCTGGGCAGATATGTGGCAGGAGCCCTGCCAGGTCCTGCATGTATCTGAGAGCATTTGTAAATATCATAAACCTTCAGATGGAGTTAAAAACACCCGAGGCCCAGCCTACAACCTGATATTTGCACTCCCTTGGTGATCAGCCACGATGCTGCCTAGCCCTGAGGATGTCTGGAGCCAACAGCTGGCTTGTCCCAGCAATGTCCTATGCCCACTGTCCCCCACCAAGTCCTATCCACAGCCCCTCCTGCAGTGGGTGATGGAGGCATGGGGGGATGCCTGCAGAGGGAGAGGCTCAGCGGCACCCCCAGAGCTGGTGGGAGGGCTGACACCCCCAACACAGCAAGTCCCACACCCTCCTGCCTGGCAAGGGCTGCACCTCTACAGGAGCCACCACAGCAAGACATCGGCACTGCCAGTGCCAGCTCTCCCCTGTCTGCCCAGCCTGGCCCATGCAAGAGCTCACACACAGGGTAGGGCAGTGTTCCCCATCTGTAGCCTGCACTCTGCTGGCACCCCTCCACCCCTGGGCTCTGCTCACCTGCAGCTTGTACTCCTTGCGGTTAAGAATGACAGCTGTGATCTGCTGGTCCATGAAAATGAGGATGGTGACGAGGATGGCAGGCACCACAGATGCCAGGCAGATCCACCAGGGGTTGGCTCCAAAGGGGAAGACGATCCAGCCCCTCATGGGATTTGTGGGCTGCAGAAGACAGAAAGATCATGCCAGCCAACATGTGCCTACAGGGCCTGCAGCATAGCAGAGTGAAGGGACCAGCCCGTGGGCACGAAAGCTGGATCAACATGGATGCCCTTGGATGCTCCTTCCTTGGGAGTGTGACTCACCCAGCAGTCTGCAAGGATACTCACTGCAGCAGAGCTTACTCCTGGGCACCATGAGCTGGTGCTGGGAGCTGGGCACATCTAGAACAGCACATGCCCACCTGGGTAAGCTACAGGGGCAGCATTTGAGCCGTGGGTGGAAGAGGGGATATTGCAGAGCCCAAGCAAGTAGCAGCACACATGGACTACAGCCCAGTTCATGGAAGAAGCAGAGCATGATCCTTTGCTCTGCCAATCCCTCTCCACACCCAGGGTGGGGAGCCCAAGTCCAGGCTTGAGCTCACAACTCCTGCTCCAGCATGAGCTGTAGCGTAAGGTTGTCCTGCACGAGCAGGACCAGGCCAGGCCGTTTACAGACCGCAGGATTGTCTGTGGCCCAACCCCTTGTATGCAGTGGGGCAGCAACATAGGGCTGAAGGGCTGCAGGGCAGTCATGCCAGCAAGTCCACTGTGCATTTCCACCCAAACCACATCTATGGCAAAGACAGCAGCAGTGTGAGGCAGGTTCTGCAGAGGATGCAGGCCTGCTCACCAGCAAAGCTTGCAATGTCCAGCCAGAATACACCAGCCTGGCAGCACAGTGGGATTTGAGGAAGGCGGGCTGGGGAGCCATGCACAGCCAGGCTGTTTATGGGGAGAGGTGAGGAGGCAAGCTCCCAGAGGCACTGCAGAGCAAATCCTACAGAGCTGAGCGTCACCAGGCTTGCCATCTAAGCCTGAGGCACGTCAGTGCTTGCAGTGCTGGCCTGCCCTCCTCACACTGCACTGGGTCTGGCTGGGC
This sequence comes from Tragopan temminckii, assembly GCA_028571105.1. Classification (NCBI taxonomy): domain Eukaryota; kingdom Metazoa; phylum Chordata; class Aves; order Galliformes; family Phasianidae; genus Tragopan; species Tragopan temminckii. The sequence continues at coordinate 384,730 of JAOWBP010004313.1, read as the reverse complement.
TGGGGGCATGTAGATCAGACACCAGCCCTTCCAAGAAGCCTGCTGTCTCCTCTCTTCTCCAAGACCTCCACGATGAGTGAGACAATGCTGGAGACAGTTCACAAGCTGGGAAGATGAACTGGCAGCCTCCTGCCGGCAAGGGCGAGCCCTCACACACCCATAGCATGCGTGGGATGCACCCAGGCTGGCCAAAAGCAGGCAAGTTCAAGGAAAGGCTCTGTTCTCCTACAAATCCTCCTTCCTCCAGGCTGCGCTGGAGGCCTCATATAAGCCACAGCAGCCCCTGCCCTGACAGTTCAGCCCAGCCACACAACCAGTGTGAGGCTTGCTGCTGAGCCAGCTGCTCTTTGATAGTGCCCCTGGTTCCCTATCTGCCGGTCACCTTCAGCTCGCTGGGAACCAGGAGCTTGGGGGTCTCCAAGCCAAGGGCTGCATCGATGGCACAGAAGATGAGGATGGCCAGGATGATGGAGAAGTCACTCACCAGCTTCCGAAACTGCAATGCCACAGACAGGGAGATTTTCACTTGCACTGGCCAGGGACCATCCACACAGCCCCAGAAACACCCCAGGGTCAGCCCCAGCTAGGCGGTCAGGGGGCACTCACCCCTGTGGGGAAGTAGCGGCTGCTCTTGAAGTGCTTGAGTGTGGTGCAGCAGAGGAAGGTGCCTCCGAAGAGGAGGAAGGACAGAAGGGCAATGTCAGGCACATACGGGCAGCTGCTCCCCAGGAGGTGGCCTCCTCGGCCCAGGCACTGGGCCCGGCTTAGTGCGGCCAAGGCTGCAAGAGGCTGTGGGGATGTGATAAGGGTGAAGGTGGGGAAATAAGCCAGGGATGTGGCACTGGAGCCAAAGGGCCAGTGTGGGCAGCCTGGTGCTCTGTGTCCCCTCCCAGGAGAAGGGTCCGTACCTGCTGCAGGGCTGTAGGTGGAGGAGGCAGCGTGTTGTTGCCTGCTGTGACGTGGCCTGCAAGGTAATGGAAGGAGTCGGTGCCCCAGGAGCCATGGGGCTGCAGAGCTGGGCACCAAGCAGCCAGTACCCTGTCCCCAAAATATTCCCAGGAGTTCTGAGCTGGCTTGGCTACCCAGGTGGGGCCATGTGGGACTCCTGAGTCGTGGGAATGACACCAGGCAGCAGGAGAGCCCAGCCTGCAGCTGGATACTCTGGGCAGCACCAGGCCAGGGCTGATGCCTGGGAGCACCAGAGTCAAGGTTTCCAGGATGCCTCGCTGGCCCAGCCCCTCGCAGACTTTTGCAAGTCTTCCTCACATCCTTCACAGTTCTTCACTGTTGTCTCCTTGTTGTTGTGCTAAAATAGTCCTTCTTCAGCAATTTCTACTGCCCATTAACAGCTGTCCTGAAGTTGGCCAAACTGCAGTCCTTTAAGGTGACATTTTCCAGCCCAAAGTTGTGTCTTTGGGGTCGTAAAGGCTTGGAAAGGGCTTGGCTGAAGCATCAGCACACTAGCAGTCAACAGCAGCACCAAGCTCTGCCTAGCATTGGTACTTCAGGTGCCCAGTGCCATGGCTCCACTGCCACAGTGGTCCTGCAGACATGGTGATCACCATGGAAGCAGAGACACATCTTGTTCAGACTCCATGAAACACCCTCTGAATTATAGACCAGATTATAGACTACAGAGAAAGTCTGTTGAGGTGCTGCATGGTCTGCTGAACTCCCCAGTGCCCCACATCTTCTGGCCTCACACTGCAGGAGCTGAACTGCAGCTCACCCCACTCCCAGCACTGCCAAGGCTCCAGAAGCACAGCCCCAGGCTGCTGCAGCTCTCTGTCCCTGCCTGAGCCAGGAGGCAGAGGGGGACAGGCAGTGCCACTCCAATAAAAGGGATAAGCCTTCGGGAGCAGCCTGACCTGGGGTCACAGGCAAGGGACAGGGTATACCTGGGGACACGAGCGACAGACTGGGAGCTGGGCTGTGCTCATCAGGATGCTCCATCCCAGGTGACCAGGGATACAGATGGTGCTCCTGTCCTGACACCAGCCCTGCAGCATAAAGAGGCTCAACAGGAGTCCCCGGTGTGGGGCAGATAGTGGCAGGAAAGTAGTTCTTGTATCCCACTGGGAAAGATCTGTACCAACTGGTACAAGGGCAGCACAAGGTGACATTTCCATGCAACTGACTGCTTACCCTTGTGCCTAAACCTAAGCAAGGTATGCCGATGCCCAGGGCCATGGGGAAGCACCAGGTGCCAATATGGCTGGGCAGGCAAGGGTAGGATTGAGCAGCCTCCTTCCTCTGTCTGTGAGACATCCTTGAACTAGACATCCCTCATCATTCTCAGGGACTGTGGTGCTCCTTGGGGCCACAGTTAGCTCCCGTGGTGCCTGGGACCACCACCTCCTGCCATGCCTGTATCCTTCATCTCCCCTGTGCCACTCTGATAGAGGTGTGGAGACCAATGCACAGCAGGTAGCACTGAGGCCGCCATGCTGGAGCTCTGTCCTTATGAAGGCATAGCCCTGTGAGCACAGCCCAGCACCCTGCTCGCCAGCATCGTGCAGGGACTTGGCCCAGGGGCCATGCTGAGTGTGTGGGCAGGAGCTGTGGCAGGCAGCTTGCATTCACCTGGGACAGATAAGTTGCAGGTGCAGCTGTACAAGGTCACGTCGTCAGCCCTGTAGTGCCAGTTGATGGGAAAGGCTTCTGCCAGGCTCAGCATCTTCTTTAGAGAGTCATAGATGAAGATCAGGCTGATGAGGGCACAGAAGCCTTCCTCAGTGAAGCGGGTGAAGTACTGCACCAGGTGACTTGCTTCAGTGGCCACCAAAACCAAGCCGAAAAAGGCCACCCAGAGCCCAATCCAAAGGCGAAACTCTAGGTAGTCCAGACCGTAGTCCCTAGTGGGGAGAGTGGCCCAGAATCTTACTGTGGCACTCAGCCATGTGAAGGCAGCCTGTGCCCAGCCCACGGACGGTGCAGCTGGGGGCTGTCATCTAGGGAGATGCCCTCACGCAGTTCTTACTCGCTGAAGGAGAAGAGGAGACGCTCGAAGACCAGAACTGGGCCGGTGCTGCTCAGGATGGTCAGGGGCTGGCCGGAGAAGAGGCAGAAGATGGAGCCAGTGAAGGCAGTGCCCAGGAAGCTCTCCAGTACACCCTGCAATGCAGAGGGATGGGATGCCAGGACCAGCTGAGCAGTGGGGCCAGGGGGACAGTGCTCAGGTGCTGTCAGCCTGATGAAGCCAGCAGAAGGACAGGTACCAGGCCCCACAGGCAGGAGGGAGGGGGCAAAGGGCATGTGGGCCTGGCACTGGCTACAGGTGTGAGGTGATTCTGCTCAGGGAGAACCTGTGAGTCCCTGCTCTGCTCCAAGCACTCAGAGCTGTAGTCACAGCAAGGTGAAACAGGCAGCCTGGGGCTGCAGCTGCAGGGCCTATCACCCTGATTACAAGTGACATCACCCCAACCACAAGTGATGTCAGTATGTCGAGTTGAAGGAGGGAGGAAGGAGTCTGAGAGGTGCCTGAGAGGGCAGCCACTGCTCCAGGAGTCACCCCAGCACTTCACACTCGAGCTGTCACCAAAGCTAGCCCATCGGTGGGCCCAGGTCCTGACGTGGCCCAGGCATAGAGCTGCAGAAGCAGGGCTATACACCAGGGGCCACAGCTTCCCAAAGCCTGCTGAGGGGAATGCTTGGCACCCCAGCACACAGCCGGCCATGCCTGTGCCTGCAGGCCATGCTCAGAACAGCTGCCTTCCTTCAGACCCCTGCAGAACAGAGTGCAGAGTCCTGGCTGGGCACCAGGGCTCTGGGCACCAGGGATGGGTTTGAGCACTACAGTTGCTCACGCCCAGCCAGTGCTCTGGGACTGCCAATGGAGAGCAATGCTGCAGGAGGCCCTGCAGCCTGAGTGAGGAGTGCATGAGCAGGGAGCTCCATGTGGCACTCCCCAGGCAGCCCTGCCCTGAGGAATGCAGGCAAACCCCACATACCCCACTGTTCTGCAGCACAGCCCATACCCAACTTGGCACCCAAAGGCACACTGACCTGCATGTTGGCTGTTGCATCCCCCAGCATGCCCCCAAAGGTAATGGCATTGGTGACCGTTGCCAGGTAGATGTAGAGAACTGCTGAGAGGCACTGGATGTGCATGGCATCAGAGAAATCACTGCGATACCAATAGGCCTTCCTTCGGATGTCTCGGATCAGCCCTCCAAAGAGCCTGCAGCAGCCCAGAGAGAAGAGGCAGCAGGGCTCTGAGCACCCTGCAGCTGGCCATGGCCATCACCAGAGAGCAGAGTCCTCCCTTGGAATTGTTGGCCAGTCCTGGTTGGAGGAGGTGGCCCTGGCAGCAGCGATCTGCCCAGCAAAGCTAGAATTGATGTAGCAGGCAAGGCCTCACCCTGCTCCATCACCCATCTGCATGCACTGACCTTCCTGTCCTCTCCAGCTCCTCATTGGTATGCAGGTGGGCCAGGCTAGGCCTTTCCTTGGCAGCAGTTGTGTTCCCATTGCAGTGAGATTTCCACTCCCGCAGGTGCATGGAGATCCTGAGGCAGAGCCAGGGGAGCCTGAGCAGGTGGGCTACAGACCAGAGCCCTCAGGATGAGGGCTATCAGGGACAGGGGGGATGGAAAGGGAACAGGGCTGGAGGGACCTTCTGTATTCCCTGGCAATGAGGTGGGGTGGGATGAGGACAATATACCTCCACCAGTTGGCAGGCCAACCCCTGAACCAACCCTATACAGACCAGTTATGGAAGAGAGCTGGGCAGAGCAGGAGGTGTCCTGCTGGAAGGTGCTGAGGACCTGTGTTCCCAGCAGCTCTTGCTTGAACACTGCATGGGATGGTTTTGCCACTCCCTCACTGGTAAGAGCCAAGTGGGACTGCAGAACTAACAGCACCAGTACCATAGCTGTGGTCTGCATCAGCTGGAGCTGCAAAGGGGCTTAGCCAGGAATACTTCACTGGCAAAGGCTGACTCCTAGGATAGCTTCACCACCATTGAGACCCAGATTTCCTAAAGGTGCCTTCCAACCCAAACCATTCTATGACTCTATGATTTCAGCATCACAGGCTTGCAGCAGAGGTCTCCAACTGGGCCCCTCCTCAGGAGCCAGCAAAGGCTGTGGGTGCCCTCCCCCCAGCATACCTCTTGTTTGGGGACGACAGGCAGCGTGGTGGAGGAATTCGGTCACTGGGATCCCATTTTCCAGGAGGAAGCACAGTCAGTTCATCCAGAAACTCATCAATCCCTGCAATGAGGTCTTCTTGGTGCTTAGCCTGCCAGGCAATCCTTTGGAAGAGCTGTGGTGACATGCAGTGGATTAGCCACAAACTCCTGCATTCAGCTAATCAGAGCCTTTCTCCCAGTACGTAGACACCACTGAGGAACACACCCATCCAGTCCGTTGCAATGAATGTGCTTAGACCTTATAACTACCCAAATTCTTTGTTTTCTTATTCTGGGCCAGGAAGGCTGCCAGCCCACCCCGTCCTTGGCCACCTCTGCTGCAGCCTGCAGAGAAGAGGAGCCTTGGTGTCCTCAGCCATTCTGCTGCTGTGTGCTCAGGACAGCTGCTGTGTTAGGCTCACCTCATCTGTCAGCAACGTGGCCATAGCCCTTCCAATCTCATGGTAGGTTTTCACTTTGGCTTGGGGGCCCAGCAGAATGAAAAGAAACCTGCAGACAAGACAGCAACCCATGAACACTGCAGTACCAGCAGCTTCTCTAAGGGAGCAGGCAGTGTGCTGCCAGGTGCTCTGCAGGCAGTCTGCTAAGCATATGGGGAGTGGGTGGGTTCATCTGCACAAATTGGCTAATGGTGGTGACTGTTGAAAAATAGTGTTCTGTAGCTGAGAATTTGCTCTATCAAGCTGTGTTACTGTGCTCTTTGTCTCTGCTGTAGTTTCAATGGAAAAAAATAGGAGGCATCACTTTTGGAACGACCTACATACATGCATCAGGACTATAGGAAAACCAGAGAGTTAATATCCAAGAGATGGATCTGAGTGGGAGATAACCCCAAAATGCTGACTGTACCTTGGAGTGGCAGGCAAAGGGGAATGGCACTCAGGGTATGGAGATGGGCAGGGACAAACTCTCCTTCCATCCCATTCCAACCCAGAGAGGAAAAAGGGCCATTCGGAAGATACATGAAAAACAGTTGCTGTCAGCCAAATAAAGACACTCAGCAAGACTCCACGTGGGTCTCCCTCGACCCCAAAGCCGTACATTTCCCTTTAAGGAGGGTGTAGGAAGTGAATGCTCGGCTCCGTGAATGCTCGTCACGGGCGCTCAGGCCTGAGTGACCAGGAGGTGGCAATGTCCATCCTGATCCCTACCCCTCCTCAGGCTGCTTCCAAAGGAAGTCCTCGCTTCACAGAGTCACACTGACATTTTCTTGTTACTGCTTCAAATGATACCATCTAAAAACATCTCAAGTCCCTGTTCCTCACCCTCTCTACTGACATTGCCCCGGAAAAAAGCTCTGGAAAGCACCCCCACAGGGCAGCTTAGCAAGAGAGAGTGAGAGTCCTAGAAATCTGCATCTCTTTCCAGCCTTGATCACTGATGTTCCCAAGGAGTAAGTGGAATGCATTCAGAGGCCCATAGGGAGGAGGATGAATGCAGAGCCCATATAGGGGCAGCACTGGGTCTGTGCCCCAAGGCTGCCTGACAGCAGTGACACTGCTCTCAGCGAATCCCCACTGCAATGTTGAGTGCCCTTGAGGTGCTGCAGGATGCAGGAGGGGAGGCAATGAGTAGAGTTCTGGGACTGCATGCAGGCTCTGTACGTGGCTTTGGGTGTCTTTTCCTTTGCTTTTACCAGGTAAGGTCTTTCTACCCCCATGGCTGTTCTGTGCACCAAGGCACAGAGCTTAAGGGATGCAGGAGGCAGCGGGGACACTGATAGCAGAAAGGGGTACAAGGCCACTGGCTGTGCTCCAGTTACCTGCTGGGGAGGGCAACTTCAGCCAGTGAGCCAAGGGTCACAGCCTCTCTTAAGCGAAGGAAGACAGGAAATGGCTTCTTCAGGAAGTCGACTTCCCCGACCATAACGCTGGCTACTTCGGCCCCTGGCAGAAGCTTCTTCTTAAATTGGTTTCTCAGCTGAAAGGACATGGAAAGTCTGGTCCATGTGGGACAGCCAACTGAGACCAAACTCCAGATTCCAGCCTCACCACCTACACCATGGCACCCCCTCCCTCCTCCCCCCTCCCAGGCCACCTCCCTCTGGGCCCTCTGGCCTGGGGGCTCTCTGCCTACCCCAGTGAAAACACCTCACAGAGGCTGCATCCTGCAGTGACAGACACAGGTCCTGATCTGTAAAACCTTTCTATGCCATTTGTGGACAGAGCTTTTCATCTTATTTAGGGTCTGAGACCAAGAAACTGATGCATTTCTTGGAAAAACTGTTTCTCCCATAGAGACCATTGATCCGTCTGCCCAGTCCTTCCCACCCTACCTGCTCCTTGAGAGGTGTTTCTGAGAGCTGTGTTCTGGACTCAGGGCAGGATTTGGCCTTCCCTGCAAAGAAACAGAACAAACAGCAAAATGTATGCACAAGCAAAAGGTCAGCACAGTACACATCCCAGGGGCAGCAGCAGCATGCCGGCCCCTGCTGTGTTGCCAGGTGTACCTCTGCAGGGAGCAAGGCTGAACTCTGTGAGCGCACGCAGCGGGGCCGTGGTGGTTCGGTGCAGCGGCTGGCAAAGCAGCAAAGCTGCCAGGCAGTCCTGCAGCTCAGGATCCCATACCTCAGGCTGTGCAGAGAGTGCTTTTTCTGCAACACAGGGCAGTGCTGAGCCCCAGCTCTGCCCAGCCATTGGGCTCTCCTGGGGAAAGCCCTCTTTGCTGGTGGATCCAGGAACCCTCTGCAACTGGTTTGTCTAGGGATCTCCTGGTGGGCTGGCTCCTGCCCCAGGAGCATTCCATTCCATTTCTCTGCATTACCGACGTACCGATTATTTCCTTGAAACTGTGGGCATCCAGATCCAGCAGCACTGTTCCCTCCTGCAGACACGTCCTCAGCTCAAAGAGGCTGTGCAGGCGGAGTGCTGGGACATGAGGTGTGCTCCAGCGCTCCCCTCCGTCTTCCACCTTCTCCTCAAATTTAATCCACCTGCCGAGGGAGAAGCGCAGTCAGGAGCAGGGAATATCTGCTCTGGTGTCCTGTGCTCAGCAGCAGGAACACAGATCCCTAAGTTTGGCTTGGGCACAGGGCCCTGCAGCTCCACACCTTGCTCTGCTCCCCTGGCTGGAGGGATTCCTCCCAGCCCCATGGCTAGCAGTGCTTGCTGACAGTCAGAAGTGTTTGGAGCAGTTTGTCATGGTCAGGCTATGCCAAATCCTTGCAGAGCAGCACACACAGAGCTTCCCTTTGTCCACTGGCATGCAGCACAGGGCAAGCATGCCCAGCAGCACCCACAGGGCAGTGTTGGCCACCCCTCGGGGCAGAGCACAGGGCAGCCTGCTGCCAGGCCTAAGGGCATTGCCTGGGGTACAGCTGCACTGGGAGAGCAGGGCCAGGTGCTGGGAGAGTCCCAGCATTCAGGCATGTGGCTCCAGACCTGCAGGACTCTGTGGCAGGCCCACTGCTGTGTGAGGACTGACAGCACATATCTCTGTGTCTACTTCAGGCATTGCTATCAAGCTGCACAGGGGCAGCATGGTGAGGTGGCATTTTCCAACCACGCTCCTGCCCCACACCGGAACTGGGATGGGCCTGGCTCTGCTGTGCCCCTGCCCAGGATCTCATTGCCCTCCTCATGCTCCACCTGCCCTCCAGGCACTCAGCTCTGCCCCCAGGCTGCTTCTGACTCCTGCTGCCCTGAATGTCTGAGCCATTTTCAGGCTCCGCTGCTGCGTTTCCACTACAGCCCAGCTCCACACTGGGAGTGCTACCCCTGGCCAAGCCTTTTTTACAGGCCTCTCTTGCTTGCTCTGGAAAAGATACCAAATTATCTCCCAAGGCTTCAAGGCACATGCACTGAGATCATGGCCACAGACCTCTCACACCTGCAGTGCCCCAGCTCTCTGAAGTGAGCGGTGCACCTTCTTTCCTACCAGTGGTTTGTGGGAAGGATGCATCCCCTGCCCTGAGGAAGAGCTGCCCAGCACCGCTGACTGCTCACACTGCACCCAGGCTTCACCGCTGATGCAAATGTCCTGCAGAGCACATCCTTCTGCCCAGCTTTCCCATGATGTCTTCTTTGCCCATTTCCCAGAGCACAGTGCTTTCAGTTCTGCCCAGCCAGACAGCAAAGCGCTCCCACGACTGGCTTGCTGCCAAGGACTTGAAGAGAGTCAGTGAATGCAGAAGCAGAACTAAGAGAATTACGTGAATGCTGTGAAAAGACAGTGTGACCATTTGCACCCAGCCTGACACAGTGCCCTCACAGGGGGCAGAAGCTTTCACATGAAATGAGTCACTCAAAATCAGGAACAAGATTTTCCTGGAAGGCACAGTGCAGGCACTAGAGGCAGCAAAGCAAACCGAGCACTCTCACAATGTAGGGCATTCCTGGGTCATCCCCCAAGCAGAACATTTACAGGCTTCCCCCAGCACTCCCGCTTTGCTACCAGGCCCTACCCGCTGCCCACTGCCTACCTAGCTGTCTCTCTCCACGCCGGGCCTGACGCAGTGCTGAACAGCTCATTGAGCTGGACGAACAGCAGTGGCCACTTTCGGTCCCCCACCTCTTCCTGCTGCAGGATGGCACTGATGCGCTCAGCTGCCGAGGAGATGCTTGGTGAGAAAATGCTTTGGCTGATCGCTGTGTAGAGAAGCTCGGAGCTGTGGGTTGCAGAGTCCCCCTGCCCAGGCTGCACAGCTGGAGCCGTGCCGGCTGGCCCAGGCACTTCGGCTCTCATTGTGCAGAGCAGCCAGGAGCCACATGCACCACTGGGCACTTGCTTTCTGCAGCTGCCAGTACTTGCAGCACCTCACTCATCACACCCTTATAAAAGTTGTGAGCAAGTTCAAACTGGCCGCAGACCAACAGCCAGGAGCCAAACCCCAAACAGTGTTATCAAAACACAGTGGCCAGCCCTGAAGGCCTTGGTGTCAGTGGCTCCCACTGCTCCAGCTGCAAAAGACTGGGGAATCCCAGCTCTGCCACCAGCTACATCAAACCTGGGATGGTGGGTGGCACAGCCCATCACTACTCACCTGGCTCACTGCAAGGGACACGAGCATGATGCAGACAGCTGCTGCCATCACTCCGTGACTACGGCAGAGAGGATGAGGTGCAACTCTCCCAGCTAAATGTCACACCCAGCACCTGCACCTGCCCTTGAGGCCAATCACAACCTGCTCTTATGCTCTAGGAAGAAGCAGTGTGGCTCTGAGCCCTCCCAAATCTCACAGGGCTTTGGAGAGCACATGGCAAGGACAAGAATGGATCTCTGATGGCAGCATCAGTGCATGGGATGGGAAGTGCACAGCCCTGTGGCAGCAGTGCTGAGGCAGGGGGATGTGGCATGGTGTACCCCCTTGCTGTCACTGGGCCATGGGAATGCATGACTGGGAGGGATGTGTCACCACTGAGGGAATCTGGACTGGGGTAAAGGAGGCTGGCAGGAGACAGCCTGCATCCCTGGGATGCATCCCTCTCTGACTGCCACCCCCAGCCCCACCAGCAGCCTGCAGCTGGCAGCTAGGGTGACCCCAGCCAGAGTAGGGCTGAGAGCACCAAGGGATGCCCACACCACCAGGCCAAACAGGATGGAGACGAGTGCACTGTGTTGCCACAACACATGGCCCTGCTTGCACAGACTGTGTCACCACCAGGTTTTGCTACCTTCACTCTTTGCAAACAAACAGCCTCATTGTATAGAGTGCAAATACCACAACATGCAGCACAAACACCCCAGCAAACACAGGCTGCTTGTACTGGAACCAGCCGACCGGCCTGTGCAGCAGCCACTGATGGGAGCGGGGTGGCACAGAGCCAGGCACCAGTGTGGCAGATGTCACGTTTCAGGGCAGCATGGGTGGCCATAAACTTTGGCCCTTGTGCCAAAGAGGAACACAGTGGGTTGAAGTGTGCTGAGATATGCCTTGCAGAAACTGCAGCTCAGGCTCAATGGGCTTGGAGCTGAGGGTGAGGCTGGGACATGGCTCTGGTCCCACGAGGCCCCGGGATGTGCCAGGCCCCCCGTGCTGAGCAGGACAGGAGCTCTTCTCACATGTGGAGCTCAAGTCCTGTGGGCAGTGACTGAAGGAGCCAGGTTGTTCAGTCTGGAGGAGGATCAGAAAAGACCTCATTGCTCCTTGCAGCTCCATGATAGGAGGTTGTAGCGAGGTACCAGCCTCTACTCCCATGTAAAAGAGACAGGATGAAAGGTGGTGGCCTCACTTTGTGCCAGGGGATGTTCAGGTTAGGTATTAGGAAACATTTGTTCTCTGAAGGAGTGATAATGCATTGGCACGGGCTGCCCAGGGAGGTGGTGGAGTCACCAACCCTGGAGGTGTTTCAGAAGCATGTAGACATGGCATTGGGAACATGGTTAATGGGCATGGCAGGGATGGGCTGACAGTTGGACTTGGTGATCTCAGAGGCCTTTTCCAACCATAATGCTTCTATGATTCTATGGTTCAGCCTTCTCTCTGCCCTCTCCAGGTTGCAGTGAAAGGTCAGCCCACTTCTCCATGAGGCACCCAGTCCCACCCTGACGAAATGGGACACCTCCCCATCAGCCCTGCTTATCGCAAGGCTACAACCAGAACTGCCCCACGCCCCTGCCCTGCTCTGTGCCTGCATCTCACCGCTCCTCCCAGCCCCCAACAACCAGCAGGTGCTGAATGATGCCACCCCATCAGGATCCTTCCTGCCACAGGCACAGAGAAGAGAGCAGCACACGACACTGCGGGGGCAAAGCTGGCACGGGCATCTCGGTACCCTCGGCGATCAGGCCGTGCCCTGGAGCTGCCCGGAGGAGTCGGGCGGAGGCGGCAGAGCTGAAGGCTGCGATGGCCGCGAGAGACCGCAGGAGGGAGCCCGGAGGAAACCGGCTGCCAGCGGGCTCCGCGGGGCGCTCCTGGGCGCGGGTGGCCCGGAGGCAGCCGACCTCCGCTCCGCCAGGATCCGCGTGCAGCCGTCCTACCCGCCTGCTGTGTGCCGCGGCCCCGTCTGTCCACCCCACTTTGCCCTCGGTTTAGTGCTGGCCCTCGTCTCCCGTTTCTCCGTCTGCCGCGGCTCGGCTGCCACGCCTCAGGGAGCTGAGCGCTGCCCTCGGGGCCGGACTCAGTCACCCGAGTCGTCCAGAAGCCTTTGCCACCCCAGCTGCGCTCTGCGTACAGCCGCGCTGTTTGCTCTGCGATAACGGCGTTTTCCTAAGGAGTGTGCCGGGGCGCACGGCCGGGCGGTGTGCAGCTGCCAGCAGGGCTCGAGGGCCACCTGGCTGGGGAGCTGTGGCAGCAGGGTGGGAGCAGGCTGGCACCGGGGCACGAGCACAGTGAAGGCCACGGAGCTGCTCCCAGCGCGGTGCCTGCCCCATCCGGACCTTCCCAGAGCAGCCCCAGGGAAGCGGAAGCATGGAAATGCAGAAGTGGTTTTGCCTCCGGATTTGCTGGTGTTCAATATGGTTCCTTGCAACCAAAAGGGAACTGTAAACTTCTTTATCTTTCCCAGAGTGTTTACTCAATGTATTTGATGTATCTTTGAGCTTGGCCGCTGCTGTGGTTCCTCCGGAACAGCCAGTTTTTTCAGCCATTTCCCTCTGTCTGCAAAAGGTCTTTTCACACAACAGATAGAGAAAAGAGCAGTTGAAATACAGGGCAGAGGGGAAAGTGTTTGCAAAGACGCTGGAACTAACCCAGGGCCAGGAATAGCACCCGGGAGCACCCTAGTCCTGCCAGGCCCAGCAAGTGCCCCATTTGGCTGCATGGGCCACCCGGAGCAAAAGCCATTTCCAAGGGCACAGCGGCACCTCTGCTGACCTCGGCACTGCCTTTGCACTCTGCCAGGTAATACAAATGCACCTCCTCCTGTGCGCCTCAGCTGCACAAGGTCCTCCTAGAGGATTTTGGTGACAGGGAACGGGCAGGGGAGAAAACCCCTTCCTGAGGCAGGGACATGACTGGGGAGGGAGGTGCGGGAGTGGTGGAGGTGCTGGCACTCAGTGGGTCAGCAAGGCAGGAGCTGCTGTGAAGTGACACACTCACCTCGCCTTTGTTGCCTCTGTGCCAAATTCTTAAAGGCTGGTGATGCCCAGAGGAGCCGGAAGGAAAACCATCCAGCAAACAATTGCATAAGTCAGGTCTGAGCAAAGCAGAGGGTGTGAGCCAGGGGGTTACCAAATCCGGCAGTATTCCTTGGAGACGACAACAACAATCACAGGAATATTTAATCACACTGCTGCTGTGCTGTGCGGAACCGAAACTGGCATTAGGGTTTTGGGCCTGGGAATTTGAGCTACCACCAAGAACAGTGCAGGGCAGGTGGCCATGCCAAATGTGACCTGGAACAATGCCTACCACTGCACTTGCCCAGTGTTTGGCATCACCAGTGTTTTCTGGCTTGTCACCTCGGATGAAAATAACACCAAACACAACACAACCCAAAGTGGTTCTCAGGGCGGTAGAGGACACAGACTGCTGGAGCAATGGGGCCAGTAGCCAGGGCAACCTGCTGATGTGCCACATTCTTTGGGGAAGCCACAAGTCCACCTGGTTAATGGCCTCACCATCCAGGCACAGAGGTGGCTCCATGGAGTCACAGGGCGCTGAGGCTAGTGGGAACCTCTGGGTCCATCTGGCCCAGCCAGGCCCCAGCAGAGCCACCTAGAGCAGGGTGTTCAGCACCGCATCCATTCAGTTCCAGAGATCTCCCAGGAGGAGACCACACAGCATCTCCAGTCACTGTGCCAGCACTCTGCCACCTATGCTGCCAGACAGTCAGAGGCAACCACTTGTGTTGCACTGTGTGGTCTTTGCCTTCTGTTCAGGCACTGGGCACACTGGGAGGAGCCTGGCTCCCTTCAAATATTTATGGGCACTGAAAAGGTCTCTCCTGAGCCTCTTCCAACCTGAACACTACAGCCCCCTCAGCCTGTCCCATAGGAGAGGTGCTCCAGCCCCTTCAGCCTCTCCATAGCCGTTTGCATACTCTCAATTTATGTCCTCTAGCAAAAAGGACTTCCACTACCTCTGCAGACTGCCACGCAGAGCTGTCTCCCATCAACGCTGAGTGGTAACAGGCAAAGAGTCATGCAGCTGAATCAGAGAATCATGAAGGCTGGAAAAGACCGCTAAGAACACTGAGTTCAACCACTGACCAGTCCCCACCTGGGGACTGACAACATCCCTCAGTGGCACATCTCCACGTTTCTGGAATTCCTCCAGGGATGGTGACTGCACCACCTCCCTGGGCAGCCTGTGCCAGTGAATCACCACGCTTTCTGCAAAGAAATGTTTCCTAATATCCAACCTGAACGTTCCCTGGTGCAACATGAGGCCTTCACCTCTTGTCCTATCGCTAGTCCTCTAATGGTTGCCAGCCCCAGTGCCAAGGAGGAGGTTTCCGTTCCATGCCGTTGTGTTTCTGCCTCCAGCACCTCGCGGGCGGTGCTTAGCGGAGCCCCGCTCCTCTCCAGACCACTTTCCACGGTAGTATTAGGCTCCAGAGAGCTTCCTGCGGCTCGTCGCACAGCAGCAAACCCCGACGGAGGCGGCCCCGCGGCGCCCCGGGGAACCCTTCCCGGGGGAGGGGCGGCCACCAGCCCCGCCCGGTCCCGCCCCGCCGCCTTCTACCCGCGGCGGGGCCGCGCGGGCGAAGAGTCGCTGCGGAGCGGGGTTGAGTTGAGGGGCTGCCGGGACGCTGTGCCCGGCCATGGACGGGCGGGCGGTGCTGATCCACGCGCTGCTGACGGCAGGTGCGGAGCTTGGAGTCCGGTTTCGGGGTGTCCCGGGGCGAGGGGGGCGGTGAGTTCGGTCCCATCTCGTCCTATCTCACCGCGCTTCGCTCCCCGCAGTGTGCTCGGCGGCAGCGGGCGGGTTTGGCCGCGACGGTCCGCACGGCGAGGCGCTACACAACGAGGTGCTGCTGCACGAGGGCGGCGACGTGGCGTCGGTCCCGGCCACGGCCCCGCTGCTGGGGGGCACCGCGGAGAAGGAGAGCGGCGGAGCGGCCTCGGGGGACGCGCTGAGCGAACTGCCGAGAGGTACGCGCTGGCGGCGGGAGAGGGAGCAGGGAGGGGGCTTCCGTCCGGAGGGA
>JAOWBP010004313.1:351886-369450 GCA_028571105.1 Tragopan temminckii | reverse complement strand
GCTGAATGATGCTTCCTGCCAACTTGGTGTCACCTGCAAGCTTTCTGAGGGTGCACTCAGTGCCCTCATCCAGGTCATCAGTAAAGATACTGAACAGGACAGGCCCCAGTACTGAACCCTAGGGAACAACACTCATAACCAGTCCAAAACAAACATTTGAGAAACCATTCATAAAGTCTCCCTACGATCAAAGATCTACAGCCTTTGAGTGCATTGTCATTAAATACACCCTGTACAACAAAACATTCTGCAAATAAGATCTGCAGGAATGCCACAATAGATTACAGAGTACAGAATGATCAAAATCTGGATGCTACTCTCTTTGGAAAGAATCCGAGTAATCTATTTTACCATGACCCATGTTCAAGAATGAACACATCCTTCTACTCTGAATGCGTTAGCAAAAAAGCCTCATCAAGATGAGTTTAAGGCTTCACAAGGCCATACAACTATGCAGTATGCTATCCACTATCCTTACTTAATAGCTGTAACAAGAATAAAACTAAAAATGACCAAAATTTGTGTTTCACTACATTGCATCAACATATGGGCAGCAACCAGAAAGCATTGCCTGCTGCCTCAGCAGACCCCCAGTGCTCCAACACTAGCTGCAAAACCTAACACTTAGGCCTAAGCGTGCAGCCATACAAAGCCCAGTGTAAGCTCTTCCCCACTACACAGCCTGAACAGGGCATTTCCCCCGACTAGTGAAGGAAGCACACACATGGGATTTCCATTCAGTACAGGCTGAACTCCAATTCAATTCGCACGCCAAGGAGGACTGTCAATAGAGCACTGGCTCTTTTCTCCTGCCTGAACTGTTCCTGCTTTTGAGCTCTGGCTGAGGCTACCTGAAGCACTAACCTAACACATCCTAGTAATCATACCAATTGGAAAAGGCTTTTGTTCAGAAATATCCCTGTATTATTAGAGTAGAGTGAAGGGGATTGCAGAAGAATTCAACTTATGGAAAAAATAAAATACAGCAGAAGTAAAACAAGGGAAGAGTTAATAAAAAAAAAATCTAGGACTCAAAAAAAAACCTTGCAAAAATGAGAATTGCATAACTGTTTACAGTGTAGAACAAAGCACTACCTAATTAGCACTGACCACTGACAGTCAAGCAGCTAACGAAAGAAGTTGAGTAGTACTCTAGTCAGTGATTGTCTGGTCTTACCCTACCACCATATCCTGTTGAAGAAAAGTTAAAATCTTGGAATCATCTCTGTCAAAGAAAAGAATTCCAAAAACATTGCTAAGTTATCACATTTGACCTGAGAACTGTTTCATACCTAAAAGCATCAGTTTAAGTGTTAAAACTAAACTGCTCTTCACAACAAAATCCAGCTGAAAAAGAACCACAAATGAGAAGTCCATACACTTCAAAACACTTTTCAAGTATGGAAGTTAATTTTTCAAAAGCAGGATTAGACCCAACTTTTTCTAATCCAAATGACTAAGATTAGAAAAAAAGTATTTCAATCATGCAAAATCTTAGCAAAATATAATATTATTATTTACATGCACAAAACTCAGATAGTTTATCCAACATATTCAAAAGCACAACACATCTGTAGGTTTCACGTACCATATATTCCTTCCCATTCTGAATCTTTAGGTGAAGAAAGAAAATGAGCAAGTCACTGTAATGTGCCAATATCTCAAAAGGCAAAAGTATTCCAGTTACAAAACGCTGGTGATTTAAGCAGTAGCACAGCCCTGACTTCTATCCTGGAACAAAGCCTACTGATGAAAATTGTTTTGCTTATTTGATACGTATACCATGCCCATATAACACAAGTATTTCTAATTGAGCAAATTAAGGTAAAAAGGCTTCCTTGGTTTAAAAACAACCATTCAGTAAGAACAGTGGCTCAAACTAAGGTGAGACTTCTGCTGTGCTGAGGAAGCCTGAACATGCTTCACATCTGTTATTGACATGACTCAATAGTAAGGCTTAATCTTTGCTCCAGCAAAGACTGTTCCAGCACTCCTCTTTTAGATTCCCCTAACAATAACCCCATTTTTTTTTTTAAATCAATAATACTGAAATAAATCCAGAAATAAATTCACTACATTCTACAAGCACATATTTGCGGTCATTAAATTGATAAACATGAATGAATCTTCCATGTCTCCTGCAGCTCCCAGTTTGTAGCTTCTACAGTTTGGGGTGGAACTCATTAGAGGTTAAACTTTTAATGCACGAGATGCACACTTCCATTTAAAATCACAGGTAAGTTACTCATCAACTCCCAGAAAAGAAACACCAGGTTCAAATATAAATCTTTTACTATAAATAAGATCAGAGAATGTACCCCCCTCAGTCTCCAACACTTCCCAAAGTGACACAGATGCAGGATGAAAGCAGGCCACAAATCTTTTTCAAATCTCTCTTTTAGATCACAGCACACTCTCCACAGTGCTGGATCACAAATCATTCAGTCACATTCAGATCCTCTAATGTTGGAGGAAAAGCTTTTTCTTCTTTAAATCCATTTTATTGGAAAAAGTGATGCTAGTGAATAATGAATGCTTCTGTTCACATCACAAAACACTGTTTTGGTTGGTAGTATAACTAGTGGGTATACAGATATATATAGATGCTGGAAAGCATTCAACTATACAGTTGCTGAATCTCACTCTACCATTTCAGTTTATCCTAAAGCAGGCAGATTTTGTCCAGGCCCATTCACATTTTGATCTGTGTTTTGTATTTCCACTAAGTTGGCAATTACTTCCACTTTTTGCTACCCCCAGTTCCAGAACATACAATCTGCTTCCCTCACCCTCCTTCCCTTTCATCCTACTGGCTTTTCAAATAGAAGCTTCAAGCTCCCATTTCCAAATCAACTACTAAGGTCCTACAGAACTACAGCACGGCTGAGGCTGGTGGGGACCTCTGGGTCCATCTGGCCCAACCAGGCCAGCAGAGCCGCCTAGAGCAGGGTGTTCAGCACCGCATCCATTCAGTTCTTGAGATCTCCCAGGAGAAGACCCCACAGCATCTCCAGTCACTGTGCCAGCACTCTGCCAGACAGTCAGAGGCAACCGCCTGTGTTGCACTGTGTGCCCACTGCCTCTTGTAAAGGCACACCTGTTGTCTTAGCAGATGTTTGTGGGGAAAAAAAACACGAAAGAAAAAACAGATTTCTCTTCGACCATTTATTTTAATAGAATTACACTACATTTGATCTCCCAAAGTCTGAAGCACACTAAAACTTCATTTGCATGAGGGTCTCTAGTCACCTTTAGTCATATCCGGACATTCTTCTTTTCTGTTGAAATACAACTCTGCTCCTGTTTGAGCACATAGATGGACTACTTACATCCATTACATTAAGCAAAACTTTTTGATGGTCCCTCTCCAAATTACTCTCATCTTCCTCGCAAGCCTCTCTGTAACTAATAGTAGGATTTCTGAAGAAGTCAATCATGAAATCACAGAACATTTGGGTTGGAAGGGTCCTTAGAGCCCCCAGACTCCACCCTTGCCGTGGGTTGTCTATTCCCTCCCCAGCTTAGGCTGCCCAGGGCCCAATCCATGGCCTGGGGCACTTCCAGGAATGGAGCACCACAGCCAATTCCTACCTTCTAAGTTAAATCTCCACCTTTTAGATCAAAACCATTCTCTCTGGTTCTATCACTGTCTGCCCGTGTAAAAAGTCTTTCTCTACTCTGATTATAAGCTCCCTGCAAGTACTGGAAGGCCACAATAAGGTCTCTCCAGAGCCTTCTCTTCTTCAGGCTGAACAAGTCCAGCTCCCTCAGTCTTTCTCCATAGGAGAGACATTTCCATCACTTTCATGGCCTCCTTTGGAACAAGCCATTTTCCAATACAAGCCTATTACAAGTCCTGAGCACACCTGTACTCACAAGTCCTACATCAGAAGCGCCAGTGTACCTGCAGCCAGGACCCCAGAGCCACCCCGGCATGAAGAGTATGTGCCAAGTGAACACCAAGATGGCAAGGGGAATTAGTTTTGTCTCCTTGAATACAATTAGTTGAGTTCTGATAACTCGCAGGAATAGAAAGCACTCTAACACTAGGAAAAAAAAAATATATATATATACACACACACACACACACACACACAGTTACCACTTTCTTCTGTATCTCTTTTTTGAGAAAATTCAGAACAATAGGGAACATGTTATTCATGTTACTAAACTATTCAGGAGCATTCTATGTTGCTTACCAAAAAGCTCAGCAATGCCATACTGAAACACTATGAATGGAATACTTCAACTGCAGGGACTGGCATTTTGATGTTTTAAAACTTCCCATGGTACTCCATGTTTCAGGTGCAGGATCCACCAAACAGGCAACCAGGACTTCTACTCAACCAGTATCCTCCTCTTTAAGGACAAACTTGTACTCCTCTTGAGAGCACTGCACTACATAAGCAAGCCATTTTCCATTCCTGATACCTATAAAAGGAGGGACCAGAACACAAACCAGCTTTTATCTGCCAAATATTCCCCAGCTCTTACCTTGGGGATTAGTTTGCTCTCCTAAGAAAACATGCCTAGGGACCACTGAGGAATCCTCCAAAAGCAGGAGCTCTGTTCCTTCTAAGGTACCAGGATGGATTAAAAAGGGTAAAGGACTCCTGCACCAACGTTAAACCCATTCATTCACAGCAGCAAAGAGCTTTCATCACCCAGCTGCCAACTACCATCCCTAAAAAAAAAAAATTTAATATGCAACCTCATTGAAAGTCCACAAAAGAAGCACTATTTTTTAGAGCTGAAATATTATTTTAAGAGATCAACATTGTCATAATTAGCAGTGGCGCTGAATGTTTCAGAATATGAATCCAGCATCAGAATACGAAGAATCAATTTAATAACAGTCTGAAAAACTGAAACATCTCCAAACAGTGATCTCTTTCCATAGGTTCACTTTAGCTATAAATCCCTTCCTTGCTACTAGCAGCCAAAACTGCAGATACTCAGAACCCTTGTCTTGCTTAGAAGAGCTTCCCAAACAACTGGATTCAGTTGCTTTTCCTGAAAAATGAAAACAACAAACATATAACTTTAGAACAGTAAGGTCTCCCTCAGAATTCAGAATTTAAAGCTAGCGTGTCCAGTTTGTTTCTCAAAAAAATTTTCTTTAAAGATAGATTTTCATTAACGAAGTGCCTATGCTTTGCTTAAGCAGATTACAAAAGGAAGATTCATTGTTGAAACTGAAGCTAACTAATCAAGTTTTTGGAGGCCCTAGCAAATGTAAGAAAT
Organism: Tragopan temminckii; assembly: GCA_028571105.1. Lineage (NCBI taxonomy): Eukaryota > Metazoa > Chordata > Aves > Galliformes > Phasianidae > Tragopan > Tragopan temminckii. Next base: position 364,206 of record JAOWBP010004313.1, on the reverse strand, counting down.
TTAACTGCTGTTTACCTGCACGCATTCGTGTGCGTGTATGTGCATTTGCTGCTTTGTTTTAACAAAGGGGAATTAAACACAGCCCTCACACTACAAACTGTAATTAAAGCTCTTGCCACTCAAAATATTACATGTTTTCAGAAATTAAGTCATCTTGAAAAGAGAAACTGAAGAAATAAACTAAGCTATTAGGATAGGTAAATATAATATATAGAAACACTTTTAGGCAGTTCAACCAAACAAGTCCTCTACACCTTCATACACAGGCTAATCAGTTCTCAAATCAAAACAGCTACAAAAACCACACACAAGTTGTAGTAAAAAGGATGGAATGGTTGGGAGAAAGAAACCAAACTCCTGTGTAAGTGACTTGAAAAAGAATATTTCGTCTGGCTGCAGTTGCTACTTACTTCCCTGAATTAACGACCAACATTCACGTGAGATCTGAGCATTAAGGAACTCTGGAAGAATAAGCAGAACTAGTTTTGCAAGTCAAACTTAAAATCCTAAGGCCACAGCCATGAACCCTGCATCTGAAAAACACTCAAATCTGAGACACCGTATGCATGACCACCTGTTCTCCCTGTTGCAAGTTAGAATCAAGCCTCACACAGGACAGAGGAATCACAGCAATGAAGGCCAAGGACCCTGGAAACAACATCAGACAAACTGGAACTAAATTACAAATTACCCGTTCTAGCAGCAGTGGTGTGTTTTTTTTTTTTTTTTTTTTTTTTTTTTAAAACAAGCTATACTTACTGTAGGGAAATAAAATATGACTAAAATGTCACTAAAGTGACAAGAGAAATTGCCTTCACTGTCAAATTGCAAAACAAAATCACAGCAGTAAGCTGTTTGGTTTGCTGTGCCTGAACACCTTACTTAAGACTTGGAAGAGTATTTTCAGCCAAATTACCCAGATCAGTGCAAACCCCTGCAAAAATATCTAAAACATCTCCTAGAAGCACAAGCTTATTTTCCAGTCACCTTCAGTGTACAGCTTTTATCAATAAGCTACTAGGTTCTCAGTGCTTTCTTTCAATATTTTTAGTGTTCAGATATTTTCAGCGTTCAAATTCACAGTGGTACAGACAAGAAGTCCTTAACCGGTGCTTAAGTGCTTTTGGTCTTTCAACCTCACACACTCATCAACTGATCAAATAGCAGGAATTTTGTCCCGTCTATTTGAGAAGGAGATGAAGCCCTCCAACAAGTTTACTCTTCTGTTCTGTCCACTCTCTACATCTCTGAGTATTACAGGAAATCAAAGCATGGGACTCTCAGATTAAAAATGAATCATCTAATTCTGTGGACAAGCAGCAAACTGCTATCTAGAAATCTAAAGGAAGCAGTCTCACAAACATAAAAAAAAGCAATGATATATTCTATGTGTATATATATATATATATGTATGTCAAAAAATGTGAAATCATTTTGAACACTGCAAACTTAGATGTAACCTTAGAGTAAGATGTGGAGGTAGTTGAGGTACGTGCTTACAACACTAGCCATCAGCTATCTCCATTGACAATTTATAAAGCTAGCAGTAGGTTTTAGGACACATCAGCCATCAGGTACCTGAGAGGAACTTGAGAGGTACTGTGACTGATTTTCATTAAATGAAAAAAGGGATCCATTACACAAATATTCTTGAGCATCCAGAAAATCCCAGATATATTCTATCTTTCCTGCAAAGCAAAGTTTGAGCCACAACAGTTACACCCCGTTTGATTAATTTTAGAGGTCCACCTTTAATTAAGGTGCTGCAATTTTCTGCTGACAAAACGGTACATAATTTTTTTTAACATTCAAAATGCAAAGCAAATCCCTTGCTCCCTTTGTTTCCTCATCCTGACGTTCTTTAAGACTGTAGCTAGCTTTACGCCTAAACACTTGCAAATAAATACTACTTTATCTATTTCCTAAGGCTGGTCAAAATATCCTGAATATATGCATAACTATCAAATGGGATTTGTTTCAAAGCAGCATTTTACAACTTTTTGTCCTTCAGTTTTTGAAAGACATTTCTAATCTCATTGCAAATATGCGACACAAAATTTGGAAAGACTTCATTAGTTGAGCTCTACCATAGAAGAAACAAATGTAAGTGGCACTGTTTTTATCTAGTTTGTTTCTGTAACGAGAACATTAAAACTGTATTTTTCAAAATCCATATCACAGACCTACAGAATCACAACAGATTTTTGTGAAACTCAAACAGTAACTAGTATTTCATCTGTAAATTTCTGGAGTAATTTGTTAATAATTACACATTGAACAAAGCAGCACAAAGAAAGATACTATTTTTAGCAAGTCTTTTTCCTTCCCTTCTCTCCTCTGTAACCCTCCCTCTAGTACACATGTAACCTCACCTGGTCAGTGAAATACCACTTAATTCAAATGAACTTTTATAACCTTATGCTTATTGCCTAACTTATTCTAACAGTGAACCAAAAAACCTGCAGCACCTGTAAGAATTATGAGCTTATTGTTATGCTCAGCTTCGCATCATCACAGTAAGTTTCTGGACTTCACTAGGGTCAAAATTTACAGGTTGCCAGATCTGTGTGCAAGTTAGTTTCAGAAAAAAAGTAAAATACTACACAAATAAAGTACCTGCTGCCTCCAGTAGGGCTTCTAGTCTTGCTTGTGTTTCTGGATCCACAGCTCTCAAGTCCGCACCTTCTGCAGCACTCGATAAGAACAACTCTGATGTGGTTTTAAGTACAGGGTTATCAAGATCTTCTTGGTCCAAAATAAATGATTCAACCTGTTTGACAAGTTAGATAAACAGTTTTACCATTTTTCACATTTTATAACAAATCTAGAACTTACAAAATATATAAAGGAATTTAACTGTAATATCATAATACTTTAAGCGTACAAATTATTAGATAGAACCTTAGAAGTTATCTGGTCAGCTCACTAGAAAGGTAGATGAAATGCTAAAATAAAGAACTCTGCATGAAAAATAGCTTATCCTAAAAATAATAACTGACAAGAGCTGAAACTACAGCAAGACCAACTCAGATTAAATACTGAAAATAAATGTTATGGATGTTTGCACAGTTAACCACCAGAACAGACTGCCACAAGGAGCTGTGGCACCTTTGTCACCAGAATTGCACTTTGTTATTACAGAAAACAGCCACCAATAATGACTTCAGTACAGCAGAACCTTTCTGAAAGCCAGGGATGGACCCAACGATTTCCCAAAATACCTCTCAGTTCCCTTCTAAAATATTATTTCAACTAATGTAGCACAAGGATTTTCTTCGTTTTGAGAAGAAACAAGATAGTCAATGACAATTCAAACCAGAACAATTGTTTCCACACTGGCACTTTAATATTACCCCAGTCATCAATGTTTCCTAGACCAGATCAGATACGTAGAACAATTAAGCAAGCAGGTACTCCAATGAAGCAGCAATAATGCTGTCCCACTACTGGTCCACGTGATCTCAAAACACAAGCTCATGGAATTACTCAACATAACACACTGTAGTTTTAGGACAGCTTGCCAGTGTAAACAAGGACGATACCTGACTCATACTCCAATGAGAACAGAACTACATTTCAGAATCTGTCTCAAGTGCAGACAAAACTCCTTCTATTTTCAGCAGTATTTTTAAACGAAAACATGAACATTATTCCATAATTATCCATTTAACACTATTGGAGTCTTCAGTATCCATCAGAAATGAGACATACATGCTGCTGTTCTTTCTCACTTTGCATCCCAATCCCATCTTCCTTTGTTTTCCCCTAACTCCTTCCACTATCTCTTTCACATCAGCAGTAAGCAACCACCACATTCAGTGCTATCACACAACGCTTCAGGAAATGTATAGTTCGTGCTTCAAAAATCAAATCAGGCCCGACAAGAAGCTCAGTAAAATGCCCCATTGCATGAAGGGTGCTCATGAGTCTGGAAAGCTACATGTAACACTGCTATTCAAGATCACCTGAGTTAATGTCTCTCCCTTGTTAATATGTAAACGTCCCGTAACATTATCCCCAATCAGCAGGTGCCCAGTGCAATGCAGTGTTCACAGGTGAATACAATGAGCATTGTATACACCGAAGGAGGTGGTAAGAGTAGCTTTCAGGAATACAGATTGTTAGTCCCACATCTGCACGATGTTGCCTAATTTACAGGTATTGTACCTTGTATGCCCACACACAAACGTTAAAGGTCAGACAGCAGGCTGTGACTTACAGCTTTAAGCAGTAAGACCCCTAAGTTAATCCCAGACAAGACACGAAAGTCCTAAAACAAAGAGAATGGTCAGTGTTAAGTAAGAGCCAAGAGAGGAGAAAAACAGAAAATTAATGACCTGAACCAGTGATAAACATTTTTACTGCAAAGCAAGAAGATCTACTTATGATACACAGCAAAAATCATAAAAATCATTGAATGAAATAATAGAAACCACAGAATGGCTTGGGTTGGAAGGGATCTCCAAGGATCATCAGGTTCCAGTCCTTCTGCCACAGGTGGGGTTGCCAGCCACTACAATGGGTAGTGAATCAGATTACCCAGGACACCATCCATCCTGGCCTTAAACACTTCCAAGGACAGGGCATCCACAACCTCTCCAAGCAACCTGTTTCAGCACCTCAGCACCCTCTCAGTTAAAATCCTCCCCCTTGACATCTAATCTAAACATCCCTTCCTTTAGTTTAAAACCATTTCCTCTTGCCCTATCACTATCTATCCATATAAAAATTGGTCTTCCCTCACATTTCTAAGCTCACTTAAAATACTGGAAGGCTGCAACGAGGCCTCCCTGCAACCTTCTCTATTCCAGGCTGAACAAGGCCAGTTTCTTCAGTCTGTCTTCCTAGGAGAGGTGCTCCAGCCCCTAGATCATCTTTGTGGCCCTCCTCCAGACTCTCTCCAGCAGCTCCACATCTTTCCTCTGCTGAGGATCCCACACTTGGGTACAACACTCCAGATAGGTGCTCACGAGCACAGAGCAGAGAGGGTCAATCCTGCCCCTCTTCCTGTTGCCACCCCTCTGCTGATGGAAGCCAGGATACCTTCCGGGCTGCAAGTGCACACTGCTGGTTCATGACATGTACCCCTGCACTAAAACTCCCCTCTGCAGAAAACACGCTGTGGATTATGTTCACCCCTAAGACTACACAGGGAACTCTGCTTCCTCAATGCACCAGAAATATTAATCCTTCTGCTACAACACACATGACCTACTGATGGATAGAAAAATATCACCATGTATACAAGTGACTGCCCATTGTACATAGCAAAGAAGTCCATATAAGCAGCTGTACTGCACTGTGTTTTGGTTTTTTCCCCTTTTCCAATTATACTGCTGAACATAATAGTAACCCCCCCTCCCCTTTTGAAAATGTACCAAAAGGTGTGAAAATATGACCACATGTCAGAACAACAAATACTCCAGAAACCTTCAGGCTGCCTTCTGACAAGCTTACCCTTCAGCCTCTGCACAGCCTGACAGCAACCTAGGCAAAGCTCATACCAGCATCAACTGTTAGCTTTTGTTCTGACTTTTTTAGTAAGCATTTAATAACACATCCAGAATACAAAAATATCTTGACTTCAAAAACAGAGAAATTCCACACGTTACATGTTAAAGCATTCGTGCCATTGCCAATCTTTCAGAAGTTTCAATGCATTTTCAAGTCAGAACGTCTGATGTTTCTGCAGTTGTAGTTTCTCACACAGACAGGGGATGAATACCTTCTCACTAACAGCAGAGTAAGAAATGCCCTCATCAATAAGATGCCACTTGTGATTGAAAGTGACTTGTGATGATCACATAGCAACCAAACAATATCAAATACATTACCAAAAAAAAAAAACCCATAACCAAATAGATTTCACTTTAATACAGTGCTCATGCTGCAAATATAGGTACTCTGCCCTAAACAGATCTGTAGCAAAGTGAAAGAGTCACTGGTCACTGTGTTGTTTTGGACTATTTTGTGAGTTGCAGTTGATAAGCATCTTACTTGGTAAGGCTCATCAGGAATACATGTACTCAAGACATCACTCCAATTCCCAAACCAATTATGAGCAGGAACGATTCCCAGTAACACCCCAACACACTGTGTGGGATCTGAGCACCGCTGCAGCACTGCACCTCACCCAGGAGAATGAAGGGCTTGTCTGACATCCTGCCAAGGGCTGCAGCAATCCCTCAGCTCTGCAGATCCAGTTACACCACGGGGTCCTCCCCCCCCCCAGCCACATTCACAGCTATCTGGACTCAGCTCCAACAGTATTTATACGTTAATACTGCGACTGAGTTCACCCCGGGTCAGGGGTATGTAAAGGCAACTTGGTAAGTGCTAACATCAAAAATAACATTAGCCATTCTTCTAAGATTGGCAAGGGCATATAAGGTTAGGAGCACATTTCTGTTTTCAAGTCTAAACTGATCTTTTCGGTGCTGCATTGAAATTATTATTTTTTGTTGTTGTTGCAGGTTACTGACAAAAGCAGTATTTTTCCAGAATAGCTTGGGCTGCTCCCACCAGCTTGCTCCTGTGAGGACGGACCGGTGATGGAAATGCTTCCCGCTGCAGCCGCACCCGCACCATCCCTTCTCCGGCACACAAGGGCAGCCACAAAGACTGCTCACTCCATCTCCTGCTTTTCTGCATGCCAAACCACTGCTTCTGGAAGATCATCTTCACAAAGAGAGTCAATAGGTAGGACAAAGCTGCTAGGAAATCACTTCCCAGAACTTGAGTTTCCCAGATACGCAGTGAGCAACAAACACCCCTTAGAGCCAGGCCTCCATGCCTTGCACCTGGAGTGCCCACAGGGCTGCAGACCCTCAAGCAACATCACAATGCCAATAAACTACTACCCAGTTTCTGAATTGGGCTACCCTTCCTAGTTATTTCTATACCAATTCCATTTGGATGTGTCTCAAATATATCTTGACAAACACAAGGACCCAGCTTATTTTGGAACGCCTGTATCTCAGGCTGAAAGTTCACAGTTACGAAGTGGAAATAGACCATCTACATCGAAACTACTTCCATTCCATAATTAAGACGGACAGCACTGTATATGAATCAAACTAGGAATATATTGTGGTTTTGTTTAACAAACCCTACCCCTCCGCTTACACTGCCATGTTCTTTATTGCAGTATCTGACTGAAACGCCAGTATCTGACTGATCTACCTTACCATCATTCCTACTTAAAGACCCTGGGAGTACTGGTAAGACAGCAGATACCACAGCACTAGTGAATTGGTTTGTATCTCAAATTTGACATAAAACGCCTTTGAATTCCACATTTAAAGAATGTCAACTTCAAAATCACTGAAAATAATCAGCCCAAGGAGACTGCAAAGTGCAAGGCTGGCACTGGGAGTCCCAGTCCCAAGGCAGACCTCACACAGTACCAGGCCTCATTTAGCTCTCCTATAAGCAGTACTTCTCAACACTGATCCCTCAAAACTCAACAATATCAGTCAAATATTCTTACACCTATACTGATGTATAATCTTGGCACAACTATTTCCTTCTCAAGAGAAGGGTTAAAAGACAGAAAAGCATACAACTTAAGTCACAAATCTATTAATCACCACACATCTTCCAGCTCTGGACCTTGTGCTTACTAGGGCTACTGCCAGCACTCAGCAGTTACCATGTACTTGGAGATATCACCACATCAGCAGAGAAAGCCCAGCGTGGCTGAAGCATCATTTCCAGTCACTGCTCATCCTATGACAAGTGAGGCAGATATCAAACACATCCTCATGAGATGAATTAGCACTGAAATAGCAGAAAACTCAGGGGGGAAAAAAGGGAGCTGATAAGTTTTCTACCACTCTGCTGAATTTCCAGCTTACAAAGGCAGTGTTTTAAGAGCTGGAACATCTCCCTTCTGGGAAGAGCAAGCCACCAAATCACGTTAGCTCTTCCTGAGGCTACAACCCTCGTAACTGTCTGACCCCAAATTTCAGGGGAGCTGTTTGTACCTGCACACCACCTGAGCTCTGCAAAGAGTTGCTTTTGCTGACAGCAAATCAGATGGCTCAAACCCATTTAGCTCCAACTACAATAGAAAGTTGACTAAACTACATCTGGATTATCTGAAAGACAGCCTCTATTCCAATATATATTCAGCAGTTATTCAATAATGACACAAGCAGCTATGAGAGCTGGGCCCTAATCTTATTTCAAAATAGCAATTCGTTTTGCAAATGCTGCTACAAAGGTAACACAAGGGTGGACACAATGCTACCACATCAGACACAAATTATGGTCCGGAAGTCAGACATCTGCACATAAAACTGTGTGGTGCAGATCTATTATGCTGGCACATAGCAAATGAAGTTGGCATTCACCTGTGGCCATAGAGGAGGCCTGATGTGCTCCAGCAGCAAGGCAGACCCAACACCCCAAAGCAGCTCCTCTCCAGCAAGTCAGCTCTAGCCAAGGACCTCAAGCCCAGCACCCCAAGGAACCAGGCAATTCTCACAGATTCAGCTAGTATCTGAAACTTGCAGATAAAGGAATAAATAAAAGTTAAGGTTGTGTGGGACTAGTCTCCCATGCCAGAGATTAATCACCTTAGGGTTTCCATTTCCTTGTGTTAACACTAACAGAAAATGCAAAAGCAGGATTCATGATCAAGTGTCTGTCAAAAGATTCAGGCAAATTTAACCACTTACCCAATATCTCTCTTAAGCAATCCACAGGCACTAGCTTATGCCAATTTAAGTAGCTTTAGATACTACAGACTACACTGTATCACATATAATCTGTCAGCCTCTGGACAAAGCTGCCCACAAACAAGAAATCTGCAATTCATTTTTATTAAAAACACAACGGCTGACCCAACATACAACTATACCCATAGTTCCATGGTTGCATCCTCTTGGTACAAGGCAAGCAATGTTAAAAGAATTTTATTACAGAAAGTGCTGCTCTTTTCAGTCACTTCAAAAAAAAAAAAAAAAAAAAAAAAAAAAAACAACCACAAAGTCAATGTCTGATAAAAAGAAACAGAATTATGAATAAGTTTTCCTAATTCACAGAAGAACCTCCTTTTGCAACAAGGAGCTGCCACTTACAGAACTGAAACCAACAGCCACTCAAAATTCATACTAAACCAAGAGCCTGTTAATGACACATACAGTCTTCATACCAAAGACCAAATGGAGACAAGCAGACCTTACTATCTGAAATGAGAACTTATACTAAGCAGTACTTGTCTTCACGTGTTCTGTTTCAACCCACTCTAAGTCATGTTTTCAGTGTTCAGTTTTATCTACTGCTATAACAGATAAGCACCTATTAGAAAAATAGTCTTGTAGAAACAGCCCCTCTTCTTTCCCCACATCTCAGCCCAAGAAATAACAGGTGTAACTCAATATTCTGACTGACTACAATCTAAAGCAGGTATCTGGTTTCAGCATAGCCAGGGCTTCCTTGCTCAAGTGTTTTAGTGTCTGGAATTGAATCAAGCGAGGGAAACAAATTCAATTTGTTTATGTGATTCTATGATTCTGATGTAAAAGCTCACACCCATTAAGATAGCAAGTGTTCTGAGCCACCTCTCCAAGAAACATCTTACATATATCAACACACAAGCTTAATTAAAGTGTAGATGACTTTTCCAGGTCTGCCATCACTCCAGAGGGGAACAGTGATCCAGCACTCAAAATCATACATATGAATCCCATGAATACACCCTGGTCTAATAATTTGATAATCTGTTCCCACATCAATCTCTCTTTCAGGCAGAGAGGAGTCCCAACATTTAAAATAGCTGAATGTTAAGTTACCTACAGGCTCATATCAAACTGAAATTCACACCGGCCCTTCTTCCACTCTCAGAGCTGAAGCTAGTGGCAGACATTTTTCAAGGCCTGTATAAACGAGTTTGTGTGTGCTCTGCTACTGCAAAACCAGCAGAAACCATCATGTAACTACCGACCCATCAGAGAGCCATTTAAAACACCCAGCATACTGAACAACACAGTACAGATCCCACACATCTAAAATACACTCCACTGAAAACTACAGGCAGCAGTAAGAGCTTTGAAATGTAACTATTTCAGAAAAACAAGTAAAGCGTGTGCATTCCATATACAGTACTGACCTTAAACTAACAATCCCAAGATGTTAAGTGGCCATTTCATGAACACCCTTTCCCCACACTATCTTGTCACACCGAAGGCACACACACACAGGGCAGTGAGCTCTGAGGATGCCATGACATCGGACAGACCGCTCAGCCCCAGCAGCTCATCTTCTCTTTCCACTTGGATCAAACAGTAGATTTACCACCTACTAGTCATGTAAGATTATTATTTTATTCATGAATTTGAAAAGGGAAGAGTTCAACAGGGTTAGGGATTTTCCTGGAGGAAACTCTTAGTTAATTAGTAATCCCTCTGTTTTACTGAAGGCAAATGGGAATAACTCATGGGTCTGGTTAAAGCTTAGTACCTAGGGAAAAAAGAAAAAAACACCCAGGAAAATTCAGAGGGACTTTTCAGCTGGCACATGGTTCATCATGCAATGAAACATCAATTTTTACTTGACAAACAGTGAATCACCTCTCCTGTAGACTGGCTTAGTAACTTTCCAAATCCCTCCTGGTGGGAACAGCCAGCCACCCGTGTTCATTCCCATCTACTCCTCCAACAGACGCAACGCAGTAACTCAACTGTGGGCAACGTCACCCAGCGTAGGGCACTGCTGCAGTGTAGGGGTGCTCTGGAAGAGCTGAAGATAAAAAGAAGTTTGAAAAACAAGCTGCATAACTCCCGCCTAAAAGAGAAGGGCAAAAAATAAGCGGTCTGAGTCCATGAAAAGCAATTAAAAGAGAGAGGCTTCAGTACAGGACCAATCCTCTTATTTACAATTTTTATAATAATGCTTTCTATACACACCTGAACAGAAGATGCAGAACACTGTAATAAAAATGAGGAAGTTTTTGAGTACTTCTATTGACAATATCCCTAAGAACTTTAAAAAAAAAAAATCAATATTTTCTCAACTAACATTAAGTAATGAATTGCAAGAGTAAAAGGAAGGCAATATCCTCCAATATGGTGCATTTCTTCCATAGAATTCACTTGCTCAGCATCTCTCTGAATACACCCAAAACGAAACCTCCACAACAAGTAGGGAAAGCTAGTTGCCAGAGGGAGAAAAAATAAACACAGAACAAAGAGCTATCTATTACTGACATGCACCAAAAGGTTGTAGCTCAGACAAGCATGTTACCCATAAATCCATAAATCCAAATATTAATTCGCCTCTATCCACTATTCTCCTCTAATTCAGAGGCAGTGTCGTATTATACCATGGCTATAGAAAACAGTATTTTTATCATTTAGAAGTTAAATTAATTTTTAATCACAGAAGACCATGGTCATGAGGTATCAATGAAAAAGTTTCCATTAAAAATAGCCCCTCAAGCCAAAATTTTTCAAAAAATTCCTAAATTCATGTAACAGTTCAGAAAGCAGTGTTTTGTTCAAGTTATGATAGCAGACATCTCAGCTAGGGAGATGAGCTTTAAAAAGGACTTCAGACAGCATCTGCAATAGTGCACTTGAGCTGTTATGCACCCATCCACAAGGATCCACATGGGCAAAACTGAAGCAGGTTAGTAAAGCTTCAGCTTCAGAACTCAACTTACTTACACACTGAGTTCTGCAAATAGTCCTCAAACATATGAAGTTATTTTACCTGCTTCATGAAGTTACGATTTAGAAATGAGCCTAGGAAAGTTGCCTTATTTGCCTGTCAGACTTCCCTCAGTTTTAAATGGAGAGTCACTTCTGCTCCCCTCCAACAACAGCCTAATGTGAAATATCTTCACATATGTTACAAGAACTCAAAATGACCTATTAAGATCAAAGCCACGCAGCCTTCTCACCTGCAGGAGCTAAAACCCAGTTCTGAACTCCCTCACCAAACATGCCAAGCCAGTAATGTAGCTGCTCCTAGGCGTAAAGGTCAGGCCATGTGCATGCGCAGAAGGAGCGCCTATTTCCCTTCCCTCCACACCTACTCTTTTCTTAACTGAACATCACAAGGATGGCTTGACCTCTAAACACAGGACAATGTTGCAGCAGCATCACCCTGCTGCCTTCACAGCTCCCTCTCAGAATCTTCTGAGATGAGGACAGGAGTGAGGAGAGCATCCTGATGCCAAATTCAAGGGAGAGCACCTGGGTGGCCCCACTTCAACTCTTTTCATTTGCCAGCTGTAGTCTTGTTTTTCACCAATGCCCAATCTTCTTTCTACGAAGAAAGGCTGAGTGAGCTGGGTCTGTTTAGTCTTGAGAAAA
>JAOWBP010004313.1:323900-346866 GCA_028571105.1 Tragopan temminckii | reverse complement strand
CATTGCTCGCCCCAGGTGATCAATCAGAGGTTCAGGCCGTGACTCAGCAGTTCCCATACACAACACCACTCATGAGAAGCTTCAAAATTGTGATGGAAGGTGCTGCATGAGTTATCATCTTATTTAGATTTGTGATGAATAAATATTTATTAATGTCATTAATTATTACAAGCAGGCAAGTACTCTGTTCAAAGGTGCCAATGTGATCTAGGCTATGCTTCAGTTGGAAAGAGGTGTAGAACCAGTGGCTGTACTTGACTAAGCAAGGATATGTAGGGAGCAACAATCTCTACTGTCTCACTGATAGAGCAGGGGAAAGAATGGACAAGGTTTTAGGGTTGAATTTCCTGTATTATATTCTTATAATAACTGCCAGACTACTGAAGCTACTAAATGAAGAATAAATCCCCACAGTTAGGCTTTAAAATAAAACACAGAGCAAACATTGGATGAAAATGGCCAATCTGAACTATAAACTCAAGCTTTCATATGCATGATTACCAAGAGAGCGGTGAGGTGCTGAAACAGGCTGCCCAGAGAGGTTGTGGATGCCCCGTCCCTGGAGGTGTTCAAGGCCAGATTGGATGGGGCCCTGGGCAGCCTGATCTACTATTAAATGTGGAGGTTGGTGACCCTGCATGTGGCAGGGGGGTTGGAGCTTGATAATCCTTGATGTCCATTCCAACCCAAGCCATTCTACGATTCTACGATTGATATTCAGTATTAATGATATATTATATTAATATATTAAACTATTGCATGAAATTTCATTCTTAAAAATAAAAAATGCAGACTACTGAGTTGTACATTTAGACAGCATGCTTGGGAATCACTAGAAACATGTATAGGTGGTGTACAGCCAGTGTAACCAAGCTTAGGATCTATAAGAAATGAACCATTTTTAGAATAAATGCAAGAGAACAAAGCTGTCATACAAAGACTGAAATGCTGTTGCACAGCTCTAATCTGCTGTACAAATACTGGGATAAAGAGAGGATGATAACCTATAGATGCACTATTCCAAGGCTGCCTTTCTGAAAGCGCAGGTGAAAATAAAAAATCATACATGGTCAGAAACATTACAAAATGTTGGGAATGCAGATAATTCCAAAGAGAGGTGAATGATTTAATCCTCTTCCACATTTTTTTCTGGAAAAACAAAAAAAGAAAAAAAAAAAAAGGTCTCGATGCTAAGACATTTTAAATGAAGTGAGTGTGTTATCTTCCTTTATATACTGAGGTAACACAGAGAAAATAGCATAGATGACTTCTACAGTGCATTAAGACAGAGTTCCCTTGAATTGCTGCAAAGTTTAAGACCCTTTCAGGCCCTGTTCTCGAAAGTGCCAAAATGTCTCTTGAAAGAGAGACTTCCCAGCACTCTAACTACACAGCTTGATGTTAATGGGAAGTGCAGTGCTCAGGAACTAGCAGGATCAAGACCTTGGTCACTTTGGACTTAATTTACTGCTGACTTTTTTATCAGTGTACCAAAAAAAAAAAAAAAAAAAAAAAAGACTAACATTTAATACAGCAGAACTAAAAGGTTTGGCAGGCAGAATGGTATTTAATAGATGGGTGTATAGCTGGGCTTTAAAACTGTTACAAATGGTCACACGTTATACGGCAACAAAAACTTAAGCAGTTTATTGTAGCGTAGCCTGCCACTGCTAATTCATAAGCCTTTTAGTTTAGGTTTCAGCATTTGCTAGAAGCACATACATGCTTCTAGCACGCCTGGGAAAAAATGACAGAACACCTCTATCAGGAATGCTGCACCATAATGCTGAATTTTAATAGGGAAGGAGGGGGCTAATACCAAAAATAATCAATTTCAGTTACAGAACTGCAGATCAGCACATCGTAGGTGAGCCCATTCCATGCTGCGTGAATGTGAGCTCCCCTGTATAACACTAATGGTTTCAGAGAGAAATGCAGCATTGTTCTCTAATGATGAGATGAGAAATAATGCAGACCATAGCACCATATGCTTAATTTCTTAGAAATGTCTTCCTTTTTCCTGACTGCCCATGTCTGGTGTTCTTAGTTTTCAACTAAGTAATGCTTCTTAGCACCATGCTTCAGAGCTTCTGCATGCTGAGGCAAAGGAGCAGTGCTGCTGCTTGCTTGGCAGGGCCGTGGGGAGCCCTACTGTGGCCTTGTGGCTGACATATGGGCCGGGGATTGCCCCTGGTACTTCTGCAGGCGCAGGCTGTGTAGCATCCTAAGGCTTTGGGGTGAGCAGTCAGTGCACACAACCTGTGCATCCAGTCCCCTCCCAGGTGGGGATGGTAACACGCAGAGCTGGCTGCCTGTGGTCAGAGATGTATGTTAGAGCCAAGCTCTGAAGATTTTTACTATACTGGTTTTACACAATTACTGTAGATAGAGACAACAAATCAAAACAGGTCTTTGATATAAAGGAGAAAATGAAGAGACTTCGCAGACAGAAATCCAGAGTTGCCTCACACAGTAATGACCAGGAGTGACCTGTATTGTATAAGCATAGTGCTGCTTAACTGGAATGTCACTCTGTGCTCATAGTTTCTCTTTGCAAATGTTCATTTCCTGTCCTAAACTGTGGGTAAATCCACACAGAAGGCCAAGCAGAAGTGGAAAATACAGTGAAAGGACCCAGCTGCATCTGTTTTATTCTGGAAAGGTAGCAGTGCTGGAAGAAACACAACACACCTGTAGTCACCTAAAGCTGAAGGTTGCCTCTCTGTGGGTTTTGTGCTTGTAAGAAATTTTTGTGGACATTATCTTTGATCTAGCCTAGAATTCACTTTCCAAGGCATCTGAATTGCTTGGAGACCTGAGATCCATTTTTAAAATTGTCTTGGCTCCAAAATAATACAGGATCTTCGGAAGTACTGCATTTATACAGAAGGACGCTGGCTTGAATTCATGTGCATTTATTTAGCGGTGGTATTTCAAGTACTTGTCAAATGCATGGGGAAGAAGGCATTCAGAATGGCTGAATCAACAAATAAATAAATTGATAGCAATTGACTCAGACTGTGAGAATTCTGTAGATCTCAGAACAATTTTTGCCAAAATAAGAGAAGTCATTGTAGTGATTAGCATTTAGCGAAAAAACTAACTCTATTCCCTTACGTGCTTTAGTCTGCCGAATTTAGGAACCACTGGAATTACACTGAGCAGGTCTGTTTTCAGCCTTGCAGCTGAACTGTTCATTCTTTTCCCAAAACTCCTTCTCCTTTGAGACCAAAACACACCAGCAGCCTGTAGTTTCAGTGAGTTGGTTACCCAAAACTGCCAGCTGGCAAGATATCTCCCATAATATTGAGACCAATGAGTCTAGACTTATTCCTTCAATTGCTGCCTTTTAGTTCATTAATGCATGTATACCTTAAAATATCTGTGAATGTCCACTACGTGCACGGAATGTCATATGCAATATTCCTGAGAATTCAGGCATTTCTTTACACTGCTACTTTACTATGGAGTAAAGAAAATTTCTCCTACCATTTTTTGGCATCCTCATTTTCAAAGCCCGAAGAAAAATAGGAAGCAAAGGCTGGAATTGGAGATTAATTAGAAAGCTAACAAACATACACAATGGCCATATTTGTAAGGCTGAGAAATTGTTTGTATGTTTCTTTGCACTTAAGTGCAAAGCAGATGAAGTTTTTCAGGATACAAAGAAGATGAATTAATAGCGATAGGGGCAGAAAGAACAAAGTATGAAGACATGCAAAATTCTTTGCCATCCTGTAGTTTGCTATTCTGTAGTAAAGAGACTGGGTAAGAGATGAGCTTGGCCTCTGTGATGCATCACAACAGCAGAAAAACGAGAGAAGCGTTCTGTTATCTGTCATGAGTTAACAAGATGAAGGTCAGCAGGAACACGAAATGAATTTTTGTGAGAATACTGGACATCTAAAACCACTCTATCTCTTGCCTGGATTATCATTCTGGCTCTTCTTTCTGTATTTATTTTTTTGACTTCTGGTGGGCGAAATTAAGAAGAAACAATAAGCCTCCGCTGTCCTGACATAAAATCTGCAATAAAATTCAGCCTCTGGAAGAAAAGCTTAGAATCCATCAGGGGAGAAAATACATCCCCTTGGTAATTGCTTAGCAATGGCAGAACACTGAGAACGCTCTAAGGATATGAGGCATGAGATTATAGATCTAATAAAAATGTCTGTATAGTAGAAAGTAATTGAGATGTTTTAGAATACATTCAGCAACCATGAACTGACACAATAGGACGAAAATCTATCAGTCTGCTTGAAAGAACAGAACAAACAACCTTCCAGTGTTCCCTTCAAGGACAATAGGGGGGGTTATTTTTTCTGTTATACCTTGGAGGAGTTTCCAGTTTTTAAAGCACAACAATGCTGGAGCAAGTTCTGTCAAACATGAATAATTGAATTTGAGTGGAAATGCAGAGACTCTCAAAACACAATGGAAGACTTTCGAAGGCACTCAGAGGGAAATATACGGGCTAGGTTTTCTACTCCTGATCTCATTTATATTGCTTGGCCTGTTTCCAGTGATATCAGTGAAGTTACGCTGGTGCAAAATTTCAGCAAATATAGCTGTGAATCAGGTTCAGTATTTGCAGGGATCATGTCTTAAGAGAAAGGAGCAGAGAGTATTGTTGGTACCTTCACAAGCACTGAAGCATGAGTCCATTAACAGCAATAGGATTATTGAAAATTTCCATCACTCCATACACTGTGAAGAGCTTTTTCTCCCATCTTCCTCCAGTGGTGTTATCACTCCGTATTTGTGCTTATTGCATTAGACACTAAGAAACTTCAACACTTTGTCTACAAGGGCATAGTGCAGATTTCTGAAGCCTACTGGCTTCCCAAACCGTTCGTTCTTTCAAAAGTTCATCTGTGTGAGTGAAGCCAGGTCCTGCCCTTTGCTGATAGCCTTGTCTTAAGTTGGCAGCAACCTTGATATAGGGGTAGAGATGTAGAAGTAGGAACAAGGTAAGCCAAAGTTCAAAATGAAGGAGTAGTGATTGGGAACACATGAAAAAAAAACAGAAAAAGAGCTCTGAGTAGAAAGGAAAGAACATTAGTCAGTAAAGATTTAGAGAGCAGAGAGAGGATGGCAGGCAGGGGGACAATTTACTGCCTAAAGCAGGCAGTAAAGATAAAGAAAGGAGGTTATTAAAGAAGCAAAAGGTAAGTAGAGAAAAAAAAAAAAAAGGGGCATTTCTTACTCACTACCCCTTGAAAAATGTTTAATTTCATCAAGTGTTGGTTAATCGTAAAGTTGCTGTTATTTGATCTAATTTTTGAATTGTGCTCTGTCTTCTCCCACACGATGCATATAGCCTATAGGCTGGGGCAACGGAGCGAGGAAGCAAAAAGATCTCATTCTTTCTGTGACTAAGCAGTATTTGAGCTTTTCTGACTTTGGAATGTCAAAAATGGCATCGAGGTTTTGGTCTGTTTCTAGGGTTCACAAATCCCAGGCACTCAAAAAATAGAAAAGAATTGCCTTTTTTCCCCAGAGCTCTGCGCAGAAATAACGTTTCCAAAAACAATGCAGACAGGATTAGAAAAATCAAGCAACAGATCCTCCTTTTTACCCACGCTTGATGCTATCAAAACTGAAGACTGTGTGCACAGTGTGCGGTTTGTACCATTGCCTGAGAAATGAGTGATTAAGAAGCGCTTTACACTCCACATGTGAGCCTTTCAGAAGAAGGCCTCATGCAGACAGTTCCTCTTATACATCTGTCTGCATTTTTTACTCTCCCGCACTAGGAGAACAAAAACTATTTTTTAAAAATTCTATTTGTTCCTGTGGGGTAGATTTATTTCACATGCATAGTGTCAGGTAAGTGGTTTGAAGGTACATGAGATGCAGAAAACATCCTGCCCCAACCAGTAAAAGGCCTGAAAGTTTTCCTAATTTGAAAAGTCATTGATTATTGATTTGGGATCACTTGGAATGGAAGCCAGTGCTCCATGTCACAAGAAGGCTGATCGTCCATCCCATCCCTCCAAAGATGTATAGCTGTTTGTTTTCTAGGCCTAGTGCTTCATGAGATTTTGAAAATAAAAATCACATTACTTTTGTTAACATCCTCTCTGCTCACACTGATTCACTTCAATTCTGACCAGTTTTTAATGGCTACTGCCTATAAACTGATTTATGATTGAAACGATGAAATTTTTCATCTGAAAACCTTTAATCACAACTTCCAAGGTGCGCAAGAGTTTTCAAACCCAACTCCACGTGTTTGTGGAAATACTGCCTCCAAAGCTAATGCAGGAATTGAAAGATATGTGTAAGAATTATCAGAACAGTAATGCTTCAAAGGATGGTATCATTTACTGTGTTCAATTCTTTTGGAAATACTTTGTTTATATTATTAGGTTGTGTCATAAGCAGATAGAAGAAGATATATTCACATAAGAGAAAACTAAAGAGTAGCAGAGAGACAGGAGAATAAGACTGAAAAGGGTGACAAATCACCTGTCTGAGCTCGCCTGGTGTGAGGCAGAGTGTAGGGCTGGAGAGAAGCTCCAGGGTCCCTGAATGCAGCTCACCGCAGTCATGCTGTGATGGTGTTGACATGTGGCTCAGGTGGATCATCTGAGTATCTGCTGCTCCACCTGTATCACGTACCACAGAGTAGTCTCTGATAGCATGTAAAAACTGCAACGCCATTGGTACAGCAGGCAGAAAGCCTCAAAAATTCACTATCACACATAAAATGAACAGAAGACATGCACAGCACTGCCATTAGCTGAAATATCCCTGGAGAATTTTGAGCAGATGGACCCATCATGCCCCAAAGGAAAGGAAAAGCTGTTCAGTCTCTGCCAATCTGACACCAAGGAAAAGATTAATCTTCACATTAACCCCAAATCTGTCAATTTGCATAGTCCAAGGAATATGAACAAGATATGGCAACTGGCAACCTGAGAAGCCTGTCAGATTGTTGCCCTGACCTAGTTCTAATTGTGGCCAATCTATGACATGTCAAAGAAAGCAGATCCACAGACTTTTCTCTCTGCCCATACCTGGCATCACAACTGCCTAATATGCCTTATAATAGAGGATATTAGCAATACGGAGCTCAAATTCTGTGACATATACAAGATACAGTTTTCCCTTGTTTGCCTCCTTCTCTCCTGTTCAAGATCTGACCTGTGGGCTGCAGCACTCTCACAAGGCTGGCAGGGGATGGGAGGTTTGTGCCTTGGCCCCAAAATCTTGTCCTGGTGAAATGATCGGTGCAGCGACTGCTGAACCAACACAACACCTGAGACAGTCTGTATCCCTTTCCCCATCACCTAATTGGTTATTTGGGAGCAGGAAAGCTTCCTACCAGAGTTCTCTCTAGACTAAATTACGGCAACACTTACCCAGGAGTCTTCTAATTCAGATATCTAGCCTACAAAGAGGAGGGGAATAGCCTACAAAGAAGAGGGGAATCAACTCTTTAAAAGGGTTGATAACAGCAGGACAAGGGGAAATGGTTTTAAGTTGAGGGAGGGGAGATTTAGGTTGAATGTCAGGGGGAAATTCTTTACAGAGAGAGGGGTGAGGTGCTGGAACAGGCTGCCCAGAGAGGTTGTGGATGCCCTGTCCCTGGAGGTGTTCAAGGCCAGGTCAGATGGGACCCTGGGCAGCCTGGTCTAATATTAAATATGGAGGTTGGTGGCCCTGCCTGCAGTGGGGGGGTTGGAGATTCATGATCCTTGAGGTCCCTTCCAACCCTGGCCATTCTGTGATTCTGTGATATCGAAATCTACCTTGCACACCAATCCCAGCCAACCCAAGCAACCAAATAAAATAAAACCAGCCCATACTTCTTTTATGTACAGTCACAGCCTTTGGTCCTCAACTTGCAAAACTGAAACCATAAACTCAACATCTGTCTTCACCTTCGGCCATCATTCCCTGCCTATCACATCTGTACAAGTAACATATTCTAGTGCTCCCCCTTTAATCCAGTCTGAAAATGTCCAGCTCAAGGCTGCTCTCCTCTCTTATTGGCAACATCCTCCCTCCAACAGCTCCAGCTCCAACAGCAAACACATTCTTGATACATAACTTCTAAGAGTAGCGAAAAAGGCCAGAGTCTTTTCCAGATCCCCAGATTTAAAAATATGAAAGTTTGAGAATCAGACAGACCAGCCTGACACAAGCCTACATTTTTCTTCCCTAAACTGTGGTATTCAAACAAGGACATGAAAGATGAGTTGTTGGTTACAAGTACAGATGAACAGAAAAAGAATCAGCACACAAACAATCAATTTTCTGACTGAAGTTAAAAGCCAACTCTCTTCAATGGAGCCAAGATTTCACTTGTAGGGAATAGCACAAGCAAGTCTATCTTTGATTTAAGCTATGATCACAATCCAAGGTGAGGTATCACTTCAGTAACTGAAACACAGACAAGGATAATGCTGTAAAAGACATTGGTTTTATTATAAGAACTTGAGAAATCCATTTTTTAATCTCAAAAATGTCAAAGAATTCCAAGATACGATGTAATTTCATGTCACTCTTTACCATCACCATCCTATTTCCAAGCAGCTTGCTTGCCATTAAACACATTCACGTGGTCTCTCTAGATTGTTTTCTTCAGCAAATTCACTGCTCAAATTTACCGGGCACACCAAGCAAAGCAACAGGGGGGTTGGGCTCCCAATGGGAAGCAGTTTATAACGCTAGCAGACAACTAATATCAGTTCTGAGTCTGTTGAGTCCTGCAGCCCTACTTGGAGGTAGCCCACTTCTACCAGTTCCGTATTTTAAGGAGATATATATGTTTACTTAAAGGAAGGGGACCAAGAGGAAATTGATGGGGTAGGTGAAGAAACCAGTGTTACACTTCCTGAAGAACTTTTGTTATCTGTTTTCCCAGGCAATGACCTTTTCTACTCAGCACAGAAACAAATCTCCATTGGAAAGCCTGATAGATGCACTGCCCTGTCACTGAATGGAAAAAAAATCTCAGAAATTAAAAAGCATAAGAGTGGAGCTGGAAATGGAAGGAGGAAGTTGTAGTCTGAAAGTGAAACTCTCTATTTTAATACACTCTGGAGAAGTAGAATAAGTGCTTCCTAATTAACTTGCATTTCAATTGGCATATTTATTGGCTGTCACTGCACAAGTAGACCAATATATGAAGCATTCTACTAAAGGGTCTCCAGAGAAAAGCATCCAAACCTGCCAGCATCCATGTTTCAGAGGTTTAACCTCTTCAGCCTTAATGGTTCAGTTAATATTCTCTCTCCATGCATGCAGATTACACCATCCTTCTGAGTGAAATGCATGCTTGACTTAGGTAAATACCTTCCCTATTTAATATGCAATGTTTTTTTATTTGTGGTCATGGTTTATCTGGTTTGCTCATAAAAGTTACCAAGTTAAATAAAGGTATGGTTACAGAAATACTTATTGTAGCTATAGAGATAGGGAAATTAGATGCAGCCAGCCACAGTGCTCCTGACCAGAAGACCACTGCATACTGAGGAGCTGGTGGTCCATGTAAGAGTTTACCTGAACAGGCAGAGGCATGTGCCACACTGCACTCATCTCTTGGCTGCAGGACAAGCTGAAGACAGATGACTTTATCAGAGGAGCCTGCAGGCAGTTCCTCCACTGTACCCACAATTACACCACCTGCACATCCTTCCCTTTATCTAAAACTGAAGCAACACGTTCTGATGTGCATGACAATATAGAAATGATGAATAGGGTTGTTTTCTTTTAAGAACATCATGTAAGGGATTGACTGGCTGAAAATGGCATAATTCTCTGTGGTTGGGGTCTGTATGGCAGATCAGAGTCCTGCTTGATGCTGCACAATTTGGAGCTCCCAGAATCTGCAGGGACATGTGGTTAGCTATACTACCTTCTCTTTCTTTATATTGTTAATACTAATAGAGAGTGTTTAGAACAATGCAAAGTCGGAAAGCCTTTCTTACTGGATTCATAAGAAACCAGCATCTTCTGGTGCAAAACAGCAACTAAGAAAGCAATATCCATGTCTCTGTTCTTAACTATGTATAGGACTGATGTCCTTGTGCCTGCACTTTTCCTATCAAACGATAAATAATCAGACTGGAAGAGTTATATCTTGCTTGAAGTGCCTCTCCCTCACTAGGAAGAGCATATACTGGAAGCACCAGTGTATGGGAACTGCTGAATCATGGACCGAACCTCTGATTGATCACCTGAGGTGAGCAATGAGTCAGCCACCTGTGCTGCTGGAAGGGGTGGAGCCTGGCTCCACCTCTCCTAGACCCATTTAAGAGCTGACTACCAGTAGGGAAGGATCTCTTCTGGAGATCCCTCCTCTGGAGTTTCACAGTAAGCCCAGGATACAGATAAGCATTTTATCTATTCTCTTTTGATATAATAACTGCTTAGCCAAACTCTCTGGTATATTTCATAATTAAAACATCTGTACATTTGTTGATTATACACCAGTAAAAAACACTCTGTTCAGAACAGAAACACTTGGCTTACGCTCTAGTTTTGTTCATTTTTTCAGTTTCTGTTACCTGTTGAAGACTGAGCATTGACATCTGCACAATGAACAAGGAGAAGTTTAACAATATCTACATAGCCTCCACTGGCAGCTGCCATTAAGGGAGTTATGTCTCCTTTATTCCCTCGATCTTCAACATTTGCATGCATTGCTAGTAGCACCTAAAGAAAAAAAGTTCACTATTAGAATGAAAAAATTCTAGCGCTGACATTTTGATTCTAGTTCAGTGGAGCTTGACACCAATTCTCCAGTCAGTCATGACATCCCCTTACATTAAAATACCCACACCAGTGAAACACAACAGTGCTCCTCAGGACCACATGTAATTACCCACCTGTACTATGCTCTGCTTAAGGTAACACTATTTTTCTACGTTTATTCATATCTGTTAAAATCAACATTAAGTTACAATACAGTACTGACACTTTCAAATGTCACAGAGCAATTCATTAGCCAAAATGACAACAGATAAATGGTAAGTTTGCATTAATGACTACAGCCCACATTAGATCAAGCTTACAGGTAAACAGTTCTCCCCCATACAGCTGTCAGCACAATAAACATGAAGTCGGTCACTTTCTGAGAATCGTCACTTAAACCAGAAGGACAAATTCTGCTCTTGAATACACATATATATTAGCCAGATATTAACCCAAACCAATTCAATGCTGATGGCATTTTATATTGAAAAGACAACCAATATTTGTGTGCTCACATTAAGCGGTATTAACTACTCTTTGGATTATAAAAACTATTTCAATCATGATAGTTAAGGTGTTCAGCTATCGAAGAAACTCCTTTAACAATGTTTCACAAAGGTTTAGTTGTGACTGTATTTGTTACTTACTTGTGCCAATTCGTAATATCCAGCTGAACAGGCCAAGCAAAGGAGACTCTCCCCTTCTTCAGTATGTTCATTTACACTTCTTCCTTCATCCAGCAGCTTCCGGACAGCATTTACATCCCCATCTGAGCATGCTTCTGCCAAACTGCGACTGGAAAATCATTTACCACAGAATAAGCACGAAGAAGAGCTGCAATAAGGGGTAGTTTTCTTATGCACAGAAGAAGTCCTAAGAGCTCAAGACATCTTCCTAGAAAATATAGCTTGCAGTTGCTTTTTTAAGAGAAAAGTTCACATATACATTATTTTCACTGGGGAAATGGAAATGAAGACCTTCCTCGCATCTATATTAGCTCTTGTTCACATTTGCTAACTCACTCAAGCTCTCATATAAGCTACGTACAGAGAAGAGTGCTCAAAACTAGGTAATGTGCAGTGTGTGCAAAACACAGAGATAAACACTCACTGATGTTTTATTCGCTCTTAGGTGGAATGCCAGATAGACACAGGCTATGACTGTGGCAAACCACGGGTACAAAGGGAAATTTCTAGTAGAGAGAAAGCCAAAAAGTGAATAGTCCACAGTAACCACTAATGCTCAATGTTGCAATAAGCCAAACTTCCTTACCCCTGTCTCTCCTATAGTAGGATTATCTCCTTCCCTGCACTAGTCCAAGGCTTTTTTCTTTTAAGGAAACAAATTGATTTCTTCTCTTTAAGTAGGTATTTCAAACAAAGAAAAATTCTTACCTTACCTAATGACACCTTAAAGGAAGAAAAGAGTCTTACGTTTATCCTGTTTCTTTTCATACAATCCTGAGAGCGTTTAACACAAGTTTTCAGATGGTCCTGACATCTAAAAGCTCAAGAAGTCTATTACTACTACTTTAAACATCTTTAAATTCTGCCTTCAAGAGAAGAGCTATTTTCCCTACAAAAATACACTAAGCAGATCCAGAAAAGGTGAGTGAACTTCAATTTATTTTGAACCTAGCCATCTTTTTCTGCACCAAAAAAAGTCTAATTCTAAAAGGACGGTTAAAACACTCCTAAACACTTAAGTTTAAACAAGAGCAAGTCATACTCAGCACCAACTCAGCTATACTTACCCATGGGAGAAATTACTGTCCCTGAACCACTAGTATACTGGCTGGAGAAGGGAAGGGAGGAAGAGCCTTCCATTATAAACAGTGGTGGACTGTATGCAATGCAGTCCTTACTGGTATAATTTGTGTAAAAGGGAGGGAACCTCATTTCTTTAAGAAAAAAATCTTAAGAACTAACATTCAAATGCATTAAATATCTTAAACTTCTACTTCTGTAAAAGAAACAATCATCCAAGAAGCTTACTTGCAATGAAGAATACATCCATTTGACCACAAGGCTTCCTCAGGAAAGCACATTAGTTTCAATTTTTCAGAGACAAATAGTTAAATGAATAATTAAAGCCTTATTTGAAAACGTGAAAAGGAATTCATTTGCAAGACATTCAAAAGTGAACTACACTGTGCTAGCAGCTGATAGTTAAGCTGAGATCTGACCTGCAGAGAATACTCAGTACCTGGATCACTTCTATTTGCGGTATAATAATTTCATTATTTTGACAAAAATAATTGAAAACTAAATCTACACAAAAAATACTTTGAATTTCTGATCTAAGGTTTCAAGTTCAGCTGTACATGCAATCACACTATCTTAACAGTTTAGGAACAACTTCTGTTCATTTGCCAGAGTAGAAAATGCTCCAGGACCCCTAACAGTGCTTTGAAATTACCAATGGAGAGGAAAGCTTTCAGATACCTAGGACAAATTCTCATTTCTACAGTCATGGGAACTGAATGTTGTCCTCATTAATTATTGCCTCTGAAGAGTTACCAGGTATATAGCTTCTTTTTCCCCCCAAGTTCCTTGAGCAAGATTCCCGGGCAAACTGCTACCCTTTAAGTCTTTGTACTAAAAGCTGGAAGATAATATTATGAACTAGATTCCTTAGTTTCCAGTAAAACATAAAGCAGTAAGCAGAGAACTATCACCAGCTCTTCTACACGGATAAGTTTAACCAATTTTTGAAAAAAAGAAATTGACCACCTAGCACACAGGAAGAGCAGCACGTCCCCTAATCAACCAAATAACACTTGACTTACACTTCTAAAGCTAAAAACCCGATACGGCAGTAGTTAAACCTTCAGTTTATCTGCTAATACAGCACATACATTACTGAGGACTAACTGTAAAAACTGAATTTGAAATGAGAAATATCAACTTACATTCTAGCATTCAGAAACCAAGGAGAGATCAATACATACTTGTCCACCTGCCCTGCATTGTGATTGTTCTCTGCCCTCATCCGTGTCAATGCAGCAGCAGCTTCATCCAGTGCACAGCTGACAGAGGACGTCAGTCTTCGGAGAACCTCAGGATCTGCGAAGGCTTTACCATCGGCAGTGGACAATTTACCAATTCCTTCAGTGCACGTTCGTTCAGTGAGGTTAGTATGAAAGTCACACAAAAAAAATGCAAAGACACTATTTTAGATTTCAGCCACATGCACTATTAGTTAAAAATCATTTGCAAACATGCCTGAAAATTAGCCACGTAACACTAGCAGTTAACACTTGTCTACTACCTGAACATTTTTAACTGTAATAAGGTAGTAATAAAACTATTTTCAACTGGCAGTTTAAACACCCATTGAAAACTCTCAACTCATACCTTTGAAGAATAAAACACAAATTAAAATCTCTAAGGGGACTAAAGACAAGCCCAGAGGTCAAACCACCACACAAGTTTGGAAAGCGGGCTTTAGGTTATCTACACACGAAGAGTCTTCTACTTCGCACATGCAACTCCACTCAAAATGAAGTGGACGTGCTTTCAACACATTATATCTAAGAGCAAGAAAAAAATACATATTTATAAATTAGCTTGAATACCCACTAATTTAGTATTCTTAACTGGACACCTCCAGATACAAATATGAAATAAAATTTCCATTTTTTTAAGCATACTTGAAAAATAACGTCACGTCTATGCTACCAATGCACTACAGAGTAGAAACACACTTAGTGAACTTTGGTAACAAGTCATTTGTTTTAGACATTTTCTTGGCTACTAGACTAAATCTGAATGGCAATACAGAATATCAATCACCATAAGCAGCTATTTATCTCATTCATTTGCATGGCTGATATAAAGTTATTGTACAGCTGCACAGTTTATTCCACACAGGTTTTATTACACACAGCCCCTCACAGACTGGAACACAGTGAAGAACTGAAGCTCAAATCATTTTATCATTTAAACACCACTGCAATTGCCACTGCAGCACATGCAGAGCCCAGATTTGCCTACACTAATGTGAAAACAGCATTAAGGGAAAAGCAGAGGTATAGTACAAAGAACATTTTCATGTGGTAGAGAAAGAAAACTATTACTGGTTTATAGATTAGCTACCTTCACCAGTGATGAATAAGTAACTTTTCAATTCCTTAGTGGTTAAACAGAGTCAAATTAGATATAAAACTCAATCTCTTACATCTCTGAAGATTTGCAATTTGGGATGTGCACCACTGATTTACACCATGTTTCACACAAGCCAGCTTGCAACTATTACAGTATAAATACTGAAATCACACTTTGAAAGTTTTGAACACTGCCTCCAGACTACATGTTTCCCCAGCCTGAAAGCATTCAATTATTTTCCAAGCAATCCCTGAAAACAACTTGTAACAGCACAGGAGACACTTTGTCACATAACTCACATCACTGTTAAAGAGCTGCTAAGTTTTGGCTTACAGCATTCCCACTCCAGGGTACTGGAATAGCCAAGAATCCCTTCCCTGCCAGCATGAAAGACACCATAACAGGTGCAACAAGCATACCAACATGACAAAATTTGCACTGGTGGCACCATGCATGCATCTGCTTACAGCATATTGCCCAAGGAAAGGAAGGGAATTACTAACTCGCAGTCCAGCACCAACAGCATATCTAGGACTATTATAACCAAATAACTAGGACTGCCTCACTAAGCAAAATGGAAGTGGAAGGAGAGAAATCACAGGATTTAGAGAAACGATTCCCAAGCAAAGGCTTCAAGGAGTATGTTTGCATTCAAGGACCAGCACAACAGTTTTCTTCTACTTTGAAAGCATTCATGAAGGGAACTGAACACCTTTGCTGGCAGCAAAGGACCTGAGAAAAAAGAACTCCAGTAAAAAAAAAAAAAGTTACCTGGATATCTGAAACTGAACTGGACAGACAAATCATTCCAGTAGTCTGGCTATCTAGACAGAGTTAACCTCTCTGCATCAAGAAGAAAAAGGATGAGAGACTTGCTGCGGAAATATACATCCAAGTGATCCTAGTGCAAGAGACTAACTGCCTTGATCTTGTAGGCTAACTGCAATTGTCTTTGATCTACTTACTGCCTAAGAGGAGAAGCAGCTGGATCTAATCAGGATGAGATGCAGACAAGCATAACCTCTGCTTGGCTATTGTCTCCATGATGCACAGGATTTCTGAAACTAAGAGAAACGCATCACAGCGCATATCTAAGTCTTGTGTCCTACGAAGATAAATGGAACTCAAACTGCAGAGCTCCTGCCCCAAGGTATTTGCTTCCATGGGTGACAATCAGTGGGATCCCAGACGAGCCACAAACTCACAGGCTGGTGAGCTCCTTCTTCCAGCTGCTTTACACACGGACAGCTGACTTCACACTTTCCCACTTTGCTCCAAAAAAAGGTGATACAATCACACCAAGGACTTTCAGAGCGTAAGCTGAAGAAGCCATTTATTTACATCACCAGCTAGGGCTCAACAACCCAACTGACATTCTTCGTGCTGACACCTTTTTTCTTTTTTCTTTTTTTTTTTTTTTTTTTGCAAACCAAAAAGTTCACATGAACATCAGCCCACAAATTAGCCATTATCACAGCACAAGAACCTGACCACTTTTTTATACATGCTAAAGCTAATCAACAGCTACCCAAGACATCAGAGCAGGTGTGTTAGGCTAGACACAACAAAAGGGGACAGCAGGATGCTGCTACTCAGACACCCATTCATTTACTTCCCTTTTACAGGTTTATAGTACCATCTAAATAATTGCTCAGGTTTTACTATACTGTGATTATGATGACTATGCTGCAATGCTCAGTCATCTGATCTCCAATTTGTTTGCTTTTGAGTCCACTTAATAGCTATTTGTTCTTGTGTCATTCACCTAGGTGTTTAAAACATCTCATGCAATAATCAGATCTTCTAGGCTCCTTCCATCCTTTGAAAACTAAAAGCATTTCGCAGAAGACTCTTCACATTTGTGATCATTTATGTGCAAGATTAACTCAACTTCTCATGTTATTAAAGTCTCACTAGCACTCTACTGAGTCACAAAATTGATAAGGACCCTATGAAAATGGCTACACCAAAACCTACAGTGTTTGACACACTTGTAGCACAACGGCACATATTCAAGAATGCCAACCATCAGAGATGTTGTGCAACACCTTATTATTTTTCCCCTCTGTTAACTGCCTTCTTCTCATGCCTTGTATTTTCAGAGCTTGCTGAAAGATAACATTCTTCTCCTTCAAGGCAAGTCTCTCCTGTCCCCAAAGTCTTTCTAAGATCAAATCAAGTGAATAAATATTTAAACCACACCCCAAAGTCATGATAGCTCAAAAGTCACACAGCTCAAAAGTCAGTAAGATCCTAGCCTCTAGAAAAGATAAACGTATCTAAGGTATAGAATCCACCATTCACTGTTCCCCTCTTGCAAGCTCTAGATTTGGAAGAAACTCCAAATAGAAGAGACTTCAGCAAGAAACCATTCTCATTTCCTCACAGCAAAATTTCTCAGCTAGAAGGCATTCTTTCATACAGAACTAGATATAAGATTTATGCTTAAGCATAAGTTTTCCCAACATCTTCCTGAGATGAAGAGAGAAGTTCAGCACTTTTGCTTGAAACCAATCATGTGGCAAGGTAAATGCATCATTCTGACATGACACTGTGGGTGAGCAAAACAGCTAAGACAGACTGAGCTTTTACTGTCTCATGGGATTCCTGCAAACAAAACAGATAGGCAAAAAAAAAAAAAAAAAAAAAAAAAAAAATTAGATTTAAGTTTTTATATGATCACCTCACATGCGCATCCAAAGCTGGCCACAAACCCTCCTAATGTTTCAGTTCTTCACACTGTTGTAGTTGAGAATTAACAGCATTTTTTAGTATCCTAACCTTCATAGAAGCACTGCTTCACAGCAGAGCTGTATCTCTATCCAGGCAAATGTTTCAAGCATCTTCAGGGAAGCAGTGTGTACTCCACACATATCTCAGAGCTGATCCAAGGAGGTTAGCTGAACGTGGCACTTTCGGGATGCATTTGAGCAGCTGTGCCTGCCCAGCTGGTCCATCAGACCCAAGGCAGCCTGTGGCCAGCCAGCACAGAGTAACAGCAAGCAGTCCTCCAGCAGGTCTCTCTAGAAGAGCTAGTCTTCTGCAGCCTACACTGCACAACTGTCAGACTCCATCATGGGCTCCGCAATCCGATACAGCTACAGAACAGCTTCAAGCTTTCTCAAGCACAATACCTTCATAGAAGAAAGAGCAGTCTTCTCCATGAATAGCACCATGAAACACAGGACAAAAGAGGATAACAAACTTAGGCACCAGAGGCAATCCAACTGACAGTAGTAAGCCTTTGCTACCTTCCAAATGGTAATAACAGAACTAAAGAATTCTCCTGCAAATAGCTGGACTGGCTTAAGAGTTCCTGTGACAAAAGGAGCTGCGACGGGTGCCAGAAGAGCTCCTCAGTGCTGTGCAAAGGAAAGCTGAAGTTGCGCCTAACTTGGAAAAAAAAAAAAAAATCAGATAATGACAGCACTACTATTTAAAATCCTGGCATGTCTGAAACATGCCCTCAAAAATCACAAGAGGTTTGTAAAAGTAGACTTGTAAAAGGCTTGACTGGGGAAAAAGAGAGAAGGAAGAGCAGGAGTAAGGTGGAGAAAAAACCCATCATCTGGCAGGAGAAAAGAGAACATCACAATTGTAACCACAGACATTTTTATTACCTAGCAGTGAAATATTTAGACCACAGCTAACAAACTCATAGAAGCTTTACACTCCTCCCAGCTCTTTCCCAAAAAACACCCCTGAAAAATACTCGTGTTTTTCAGAATTTTCTCATTTAAGACACTTTCCTGCAGGTAAGGCTTCAACGCTTTTCTGCCCAGAGTTGTCTGCCAGAATAACAAGTTGAATGTGAACTCCAGGGTGAACGTGGCTACTACGTGGCCTAGCAAACACCAAAAGCCATGAGAGAAAACTATGTAGCTAGAAACTGAAGAAGGATTCCTGCTTGATTGTGACAGCAAATAGCCACTGGGTCACATCAGCTACCATCATTCCGTGATGGTCATTCAGAATGTCCAAATAGCTAGATTTCCTCTTTTTTTTTTTTTTTTTTTTAAACACCTTTGTAAAAGAAACACAACTTCTTCATCTTTCAAGGTTTTTCTCGTTTTAGGCCTATCAAGGAAATATTAATTCAAGTACAAGGTGACAAGCTACCAGATACAATTTTTGATGCTTCTGATTCATTATGGGAACCCAGACATCCAAATGTGCTCACTACTGATCTGCATGTGCATAAAATCATACTGATCAAGCAACCAAATGCACTTGCTTTCTATACATGTAGTTAATACAGAAGCACCACATGCTATTCCTACATTAGTCAGAGATCTACTTTATAAACCATTTTCTGTATTCACCAGATGCAAAATTCACACCTGAATATTTTACAGATAGATGTTCATACAGAAAACAGTTTCCTCTGACATCTGTAGGTAAGTCTTCCTCTTTACAAACTGCATCCTTTTCTCCAGAAGGTTTTTTTCCCCACAGCTGGAGCCCTGCTACATGTGTTCTTGCAAAGCATCACAAGTCCTTCAGTGCTGCTGAAGCAAATAACACAACATGCAACTGCACAGGAGCTGCAGATGCTGCTTTGGCAATGCAGAGGTGGATGCTCCAGCAGTAAGCACAGAAGGCAGAAATGTCTCACAGAACAAATGGCTTTCACCCATCTCACTGTAGATAAGTGCCTGGGACAGGTATCCACCCTCAGATCACCTCTTTTTCAGAGAAGCAACTACTATTAGGAGAAAAGTAATAACACAGTAAGTTTACCTTCCCAAGTAAACAGTAGTTCAATGACCAAATTGCTTTAAGGAAAGCAAACCAACACAAAGCCTGAAGAATCGCATATAAGTATCAGAAAGCAATTATATTTCTTCTTGCAGATAAGCAAAAATAAGAACACATTTGTTCCAAATTGGTCTGGAGTATTCCTTTTTTTTTTTTTTTCTTTTTAAAAATATTTAAAGCTTTGGTTCAGTATCTAATGAGTACCTATTTCACACCTATGAAATACTACAACCAATTAAGGCAGAAAATATTTAGTAAGTGCTGAAAGCTATTACACGGGAATTCTCAGACAGAAAGATAGAAATTCTTACTCTCTATTGACCACCAATAGCTAGACTTCAATTGACATGTAATTACTACCTTTTAACAATAATCCCACAGTATCCCTGCTGGCCAAAGCATCTGCTCAGCTAACACACTGAACAGGCAACTAAATGGGAGGTAAGAAAGAAGCATTCTCTCCAGTCCCAACATTTTTTTGCAGAAAAAAGAAACTAACTGTCTCCAAAAAGCCTGACTTTGGAAGTTAAACTAGATCTTTTCTATGTGTAGCATT
The DNA here is from genome assembly GCA_028571105.1 of Tragopan temminckii. Lineage (NCBI taxonomy): Eukaryota > Metazoa > Chordata > Aves > Galliformes > Phasianidae > Tragopan > Tragopan temminckii. The sequence goes on along the minus strand of JAOWBP010004313.1, from coordinate 326,739 downwards.
TGAAGATTTCTACAAAAGAGGTTCTTTCAAACTCACTATTTGAGTTTTAGATTCCAAGCCAAATCAAACGTACATAGAGACATTTGAATATGGGCTTGAAGGAAGAGAAAGCTTCTGTTTACATATTATGAATTAACAGCAAAAGTAGAAGACCAGATCAGCAAAAAAATGCAACCTCCAAAAACTGATGGTAAGAACTGTAATAGGAAAGAGTCAGAAAAAAAGCTGGTCTAACTCTGGGGCAGCTGGAACTCAACCTGACTACAACTGCTGAAAGCCACAAAGCAGATTTTTTTTTCCTACCGTCACGCTGCAAAGGTCTAATGCTTAGTAAGACATCCCTATTATTTTTCCCTATATTTAGGGAAAAAAGATTCTGAATTCTATCAAAAACTCACAGCATCTTGCCAGCTTTCCTTCAGTACATAAACTTCAGTTATGTACTTTAGTTAGCTTTAGTAGCTAACTTTAGTTAGCACAGTAGCGTTTACGAACTCCTACTAGGGAGTCCTACCAGGGACATGAATTTGCTCTGGAGCAAAGAGTAAACAGGAGATACTGTATATTAAATAGGAGGTTTTCACTTCCTATTTCAATTTCTTTTTTTAATGGCCTGTTTGCTGTTTATTTGTTTGGATCTATTTGCTTATTTTTTGTTTTTCCCCAGCCTGAACATTAAAACCTGCAGCACACCCAGAAAGATCTGCCGTGGCAGCAATGCTGCCATTAACTCCTGGTTAACTTCTGGTTGCCTGCAGCCTTTTCCATATTGAGCCTTCTCTTCCCTATACAGCTGCCTCCTGCAAGGTCCAGCAACATCTTTTTCAGGACCATGCACCAGCAAGTACTGAAGCACATTCATGTACACAAACGCATTTCTGGCTGTACCATACTTGACAATACCACTGTGATTAGCTAAGAGAATACACCAACTGCAAGCTGCATTGTCTGTGTGGCTTTGTTCAGCTTTAAATGGACAGAGGCCAAAAGGCAGACTCAGCACATCTGCCCCAGAGCCAAGCAGTCACCTGCCCACAGCCCTGCAGCGATGAGCTCAGCCAGGTCCTGACAGGGCACAGCACTAAGTGAGCACACAGGAGCTCATGCTACCAGCTCCTGAACATCCCAGCTAGAATCAGAGCAGAGAGGCTCCGAATTCAGAGATCTGGGCAACAGCTTTGACAAACTTGTACTCAAAGACATTATCCAGACTAGACACTGAGAAAAGAAAATCAAATTACTTCAGAGTGTTTTAAAAGTACTTTAAAGCCCCAAATCCTTCTTGGGGAATTTATTTTGATTGCAGCACTTACCATACCCACCTGTAATTCAATAAAAGCAGCAACTTCATAAATGAGCCAGAAGCAAAAACCATCATAACTTATAGATGCTAATTCTCAAATTCTCTACTTCACACCAGTCAATGTGAAAGAACAAGGTTCATTACTTTATAGAAATACACCAAGGCGAACAATAGGCATCTATTCTTTAATCTCTGATTTTTCTTTTAGTGCCCCGTGATAAATAAAAGATAGCACTGCCTCATTTCAAGTGCCTGCCTCCAAAAGCATGGTAGATACACCTCAAAAAATTAAGACTACTGCTGAAACATGGAAACAAGGAACATGGAAACCAAAGCCTGCTGCAAGATGTAAAAAGCACAAGGAAAAGACAACCACCTACCCCTGAGAAGTCCCAAGAGAAACTACAGGAAAATAGTAATATCCATTCACACTGTAGAAGGTCCACAAAATTCCTATTCTTGACTGCTAGCATTCTAAGCCAAATATTATATCTTATCTGTCTGAGGTCTTCTGACTTCTGAAAAACAAGTTATTTTCACAGAATCACTAAGGTTAGAAAAGACCACTAAGATCATCTAGTCCTACCATTAACCCATCACCTGTGCCCACTACTTTCCAGATACCTTCACCTGTTCGATGGTAGAAGGAGCAAAGCATGGAATTCCTTACTGATCTTTAGCAAACCTATGGCTTATGGAGCAAAAGGATCATCGTCCTATGGAGACTAACAACAAGATACGACCTCTAAGCACAAGCACAATGCAGGAAGAGACTTCAAATAAACTTTGAAGGCAATTTGTAAGCAAATATACCACTTGCATTCCAAATTTCTAGCATTCAGTGAGAAACTAAGTCCAAATGGATAGTAAATGCTCCCCTGAACCAGAAATTGGCTCTGGTATAATTCAGCAACTACGTGGAACAAAAATGACTTCAAACAACTGTATGCTTTCGAGCTAAGAACCAAGAGGCCCTTAGAGGGCCCATGTCAGTAGCAGCTTATCCCAGGAGCCGTGGACTTCCAGCCACTCACTCAGTATGCTAAACCAAGTGAAAATATTCAAGTATTATCAGAGGTGGCCAACTACCCTCCCTATTAAAAAAACAACATATAATCAGTCCAGTGACATATAGCACCAACTTGTGTGTAATCCCACATTTCAAAAAAAATCACCAAGGTTGGAAAAGATCTCCAAGGTCATCCAGTCCAACCATCCACCTATCGCCAGTATCTCCCACTAAACCACATCCCTCAGTACAACATCTAAACACTTCTTGAACACCTCCAGAGGCAGAGACTCCTCCCCCTCCCTACACAGCCTGTTCCAACACCGGACAATTCTTTTAGATAAGGATTTCCTAATGTCCAACCTGAATCTCTCCTGGCACGATTTGAGGCCATTTCCTCTCATCCTATCATTAGTTATGTGGGAGAAGAGGCCAACCCCCACCTCACCACAACCTCCCTTCAGGTAGCTGTAGAGAGCAATAAGGTCACCCCTGAGCCTCCTCTTCTCCAGGATGAACAACCCCCA
>JAOWBP010004313.1:170776-191537 GCA_028571105.1 Tragopan temminckii | reverse complement strand
TTCCCTTCCCTTCCCTTCCCTTCCCTTCCCTTCCCTTCCCTTCCCTTCCCTTCCCTTCCCTTCCCTTCCCTTTTCTCTTTCTTTCATTATTTATTTTGACCTTGCAGTATCCCAGTTTCCTTCAGCAGGTTTTATTTTTTTAAAATAATAATTTCTATTTTGGGGAAAAATTGCTTGCTTTAATGATTAGACCTCCTCAGTGTTTCCCACGTATGTTCTTGTTTGTCATGTAACTGAAATGCTGTTATTAACCGATGGCTGATATCATGGCTACTACAGAACAGTCAGACCATGGGCTCTTTGTCAAAAAAAAAAGTATTGCATACTTGATGGAGATGGTATAAACTTCTTCTGCACTATCATGACCATTAAATAAATGATACAAGTAATACAAGGTGTAATTATGAAGAAGAGGTGGAACTCAGTATCTTATTCATGTCTTTCCTTATGTTTGTTGGGCAGAGGCTAAACCTGGTATTTTAACAGTAGCAATGCTAATTTCTTTCAGTTACTACAGCACTTTCTCTTAAATTTTAAGTACATCTCTGTAAACTTGGATTTTTCTCACTTCAAAGAGAGTTATTAGAAGGCAAATGATCATGTAGGTCAAGAATGTTGATCATTATCTTCCCCTGTCTGTTTCTCAGTTTTAATCCAGAATATTAAAAACAAAATTCTACCATAATCAACTTCAGAATGTGATTTTATATGGAGATTATGCTTGGACTTAGAGGGATCTATATGTAAATAAACCCCAACTGTTCCTCTGTATATAGCCTACATCTTCCCCTAAGCCATTTTGTACACATGGCTGGTTTGGTACCCCCGTGCCTCTGCTAGTTCTTGCTTCATTGTTGACACATTTGTTTTTTGCAGACTTTTATCACACCTCCTCATCTCCTTCTCCCTAAGCTAAACATTTTTAGCTCTCTTTGCTCATGTTTAATTTCCTTCAAGACTTTTATCAGTTGATAATATTTCTTTGGACTGGCTGAGCTTATGAACACATAATACTTCAACTATCTTGTGTGATGTAGGCATCCATTTGTTTTAAAACGGATATTACAGAAACAGAAAAAGTATAAGTCAGCCAGAATTACAGATGGACCTGGAACTGCAGTTAATTAAAAATATTAGAAAACCTTCATATCTGCTGTTTAGAAAACAGGAAACTTGCTAGCAGTTCGTTGTATTAAACAAAACACAGAGATGTAAGAGCGTATTTGAACTTGTTGTCTTTCTAGATTTACAGTGGATGCTAGAAAGAAATATATGAGAAAAAGCAGTAAGCACCAATCTAGGAAACTGCCAAACTGCACAGCTGTCTTGCTGTAACAGATAGGCTTGATTCCTGCATTTGACATAAGCCTTGCACAGGCTTAGGAACCACTGTAGGCTTCAATGTGACTTTTCTCTGGACCAGACAGCTCATTAATATTAAACCACCAGATGGGTGCTGATGGTCATAACCACGTGCAGGTGATGTATTGAAATATCTCATAGAGGAACAACAAATTACATCAAGAGGCTGAAAGAAATGTGGTAAGATTGTAAGCTTGAATATGAGCCAATCACTTTATCTTATAAATAAAGCAGTCAGAGAAGGCCTAGTTGGAGTTCTCCTTGCTGAAGCAGCAGGCTGCACAGCAGCGATCTTGCCTTGGGCAGGGGCATCTCTCAGGGTTTCTCCTTGGTGTCAAGTGATACTAACTCCATTTACCGGTGAGTAAAACTTTTATTTTCAAAGGCATCTGATTTATGTTAAGATCTAGTGGCTGAATTACGCAGTAGACTGATCACTGTGACAGCTGTCATCATAACAAATTAAAAATATCAGCATACATCCTCTAATAAATCAAACCGTAATTACATCATTAGAACTGTGTAAGTATTGGGTATCTTTAGATACATCTTCTTCCAGAGTGCCAAGTGTCACTCACGACTCCTGAGAGGCATGGTATTATTACACCTCCTCGAGTAAGAATGTTACGGATGATGTCTTGGGGTGGGAGGCGTCCCTTAATATCAGAAGGAAGTAGACTAAGAGACTGGATTTGAGAAAAGGTGTTATCTTCTTACAGATCCTGTCTACCATATTTACTGGTACCTTGTGAGTTTCTAATGTTTCTAAAAAAATAATGTACAAGATACAGCATACAGTATGAAAAAATTTCTACGGTATTTATTTTATGTATAAAGGTCCACCTTTATGCAAGCTGAGCTCACTGCTACCCTCTCTTCTTTTAATACAGCACATAGTTTACTAGACTGCTGATTCAAATGCATGTTTTTTTAATATATAGAAGGCATGGAAAGTGACTGGGAAAGGTTTTATGCATCAGAACATGTTGTAGGATGTCATGAAGAAATCAAAGGATTCAAAGCATTCTCACTTGAATCGATCCAAATGAAGAGCAGCTTCCTCCAGAGTCTATCCCCTGATCTTAATGAAGATGTAAAGGTGTCATTAAGCAACAATAACTACTTCACATTTCTTTGTGGGATGCTACCTCTTTTATTTTGCACAAGGGTTTTGAACTCTGGTGGTGTGCAGAAGTTTTCTGCCTTTGCCCTGCTCTCCTTCACCTGCTCCCCCACGTCTGTCTGTGTGTTATCAGCTCTACAGAACCACCTTGAAATAAAGACCAGAGCTGCTAGTTAGGGTACCTGCTCTGTCAGTAAATAAGAAAGCAGGTGAGGGAGCAAATGAGAAGGCCAAAACATGGTGTTTCATATTTCTACTGGCAACATAGATGCTCAACATGTAGATAACAAATAATAATAACAAATGTAGATTAGTGACTTGTTAATATCAGTAGAAACAGTTTAATTTTGACGGTTTTGTGTTGACTTTTTTTTTAATATACAGAGGTTACCTATTCTCTCCCATGTTTCCCTTGCATCCTAGTAATTGGCTATGAAATATCTTTCAGAACTCTCCTCAAACTTCACTATATTAATACAAAAGAGGTGAGAATCAAAGATCAAGACACTGGAAACAACAGTGTCAGATCCAAACAATGCTATGATCTTCTGGGGAGATAAGTTAATGCCGACACTAGCAAAGGGCACAAGGAGTGAGTGAAGATGTCCTGCAGCAGAACCCTTTTAGGCTAGTCTGTGGGAACTACAGCTGTAAGGCCTGTCCTTGAGGAAATTCTGTGCATAAAATATTCCTGTTTGTATAGTTAATACATTAAATCATCCCTCCCAATTCCTATTGCTAGTATTCATGTGTTATAGTCCTGCAAAGGAGAAAATGTTAATGTTCCACTACCACTCCATTTTACTCACATCCTGGTCATGTTCCTTAGAAACTTTTCCAACACTTTTGTGACACTACGACATCCTGCCCCCGGGGTTTACTTACAAGGAGATTATTTGTCTTTCTCTTTAAAATGCTTCATTATAAATTAAATCACATGTAGTTAAGAGAGGATTCCTGGGCTTATTAGGAGAATGACAGCAGACTGTTAAATACTGAATTCCAGCTTTATGCTTCTGAGTGAATTAAGGTCATCGTTAAACAGACACCCCCAGTATTACTGATGACAAGTGGAAAAAAAGTCCTGTAAGGGCAGCAAAATAAACTCTAAAATGAGCATCAAGCCATTTTGCAACATTATCTCATATGAGATCGGACCTTGCAAATGGCAGAGAATCAATATTCTGTAGTACTGTGGTTCTTACTAAAGGAAAAAGAACGATGAAAGAAATATCCCTGAAATGTTTGTTCAGACAAACGGAAGGATAGGAGAACCAGAGGAACGTGGGATGTTCAAAAATTGCTGTGGTGGTTGAAAGTTCAGCCAAGTTTTAAGCACTCTGTAGTATTGTAGTGTACTACTTTTGTTATTGTTGCCTTGTGGAAAATGAAATTGAGGCTCTCTGAGAAGTACAGACATTTGTACCACTGACGAGGCATGTATATTCTTCTAAATCCACTGGCAATCATCTTTACAATTAATGAAGAGAAAACACAGAACAGACTTTTGGAACCGGAAAGATGCTTTTCTCATTAAAAAAATATATATCCTTACAGACTTTCAGGATATATGGGAATTGAAAATCGAGCCAAGCAGGGGAATGGGAACCAAGGACATTCTGGTGGCATGGGTTCCTGAATTTGTGTGAGCTTCTATGCCCTGAAGCTAAAGCCCAGAGGTGCGGCTTGCTGCATGAAAGGGAAATGATTTTAAAATCCAGGACTGTTTCCTGGCAATAAACAATGCTTTGTTTAAGACAGGAAATACAGTGTGATCAAGGAGCTCAAGGACATGAGTCAAGATCTATGAGGAAATTAGAAACAAAATGTGGGAGAACAGAAATATGGAGTACACTTTCAGTTATGCAGTGTTGGGAGGCCACAGGGGGAGGGAAGCAAGTAGACTTCCCACATAAAAGGAGTCACAGGTGAGCAGCAAAATCCTGGCTGTGCTCAAAGGCAAAATGGAATTACATACAGAGTGAGAGTGAAGACAGGCTATTCAACAGGAGCATCAGAAGGCCTTGATTGTGCAGAGGTGAAGTTAGAGTAGCTGAAGAAGCCCTGGAGTGAGATGTGGTGAAGGACTTCAGGGCTACAAGAAGTGTCCCCAGAAGTACAGAGATATTAAAAAGAAAATGGTAACACACTGCTCAATGGGCACAGGTGATGCGGTGACAAAGGTCATGTCAAAGGCTGTCCTATTCCAGTTAAGGCAGATTAAGCTCATATTTTACTTTAGAAGCAATGGTACAAATGTAGGATTTGTAAGAATCTCTAGTTTGCTGTTTCAGTGAACATAGATCAAACGTGTTCCTAATATAAGCAAGAGGACTTACAATTTTATTGCTAGAAAACACTATTTTCAATGAGAATCGGGAGGGTTTCACTGCCTGGTAGATAGGTGCAATAGGAAATGTAAAGTACAAGATATCAGATTGGTATTTATCTTCTGAAAGCTTGCCATCTCAGAAGAAGAGATGGCAGGTAGGGAAGTAGCTGGACACAGACATTACTAAGGCCAGCACGGCTAGCATATGATCTTGCAAATGAATATTCATCAACACTTCTGCCAAGCAGACAGAGCAGAGCTGGTTCTACATCGGAGAAAAGCAAAACCAAAGATAAGCTAGAGGACCAGGAGGACATCTGGTCTTCAGAAGACAATTGGAATTGAAAAGTGATGTTTCCAAAATGTCAGAATAATATATATATGTGTGTGTGTATTCTCCTAATACACATGTATGCATTCCCTGAGGGATAACACGAAGGTGAGTCTCATTGGAAAGAGTCCTGTGGGAAATGGATTCACAGAAAGCAACATCTGATGCTCACATATGTCTCAATCTGAAGCAAAAAGACTTCTGTTCGTTACCAAAGGTCTGAAGTTTGATCTTAATTCTTGTAATTTTATTAACTTCTATGAAGATCTCTAGATTTATTTAACACTATGTTGTGTTTTAAACCCAGCTCAGAGCCACACAGTCACTTGCTCATTCTCCCCATATGGGGTGAGGGAGCCAATCAGAGAGGTAAAATTGCAAGAAGTCATGGGTTGAGATGAAGGCAGTGACTGCATCATAGGTAAAGCAAAAGCTGTGCACACAAGCAAAGCACAGCAAGGAATTCATTCACTACTTCCCATTGGACAGGCAGATGTTCAGCTGCCACCAGGAAAGAAGGGCTCACCACACATAATGGTGTCTTGGGAAGACAAACGCCATTACTCCAAATGTCCCCCCAAGCTTTCTTATTATCCCAGCTTTTATTGCTGAGCATGATGTCGTATGATATGCAATATTCCTTTAGTCAGTCAGGGTAAGCTGTACTGGCTGACTGGCTGTACTGGCTGGCTGACTGGCTGGTCTCCTCCCAGCTCCTTGTGTAACTCCAGCCTGCTTGCTGGCAGGGCAGCATGAGAAGCAGAAAAGCCCTTGGCTCTATGCAAGCACTGCCCTGAAGCAATTAAAACATCACTGTGTTATCACCTCTATTTGCATCAAAAATCCCAAATGCAGGATTGTATGGCATCGTGAAGAAAATTAACTCTATCCCAACCAAAACCACAACACTCTGCTAGCAACACAAAGGTGAACAAAAGCTGAATTCAATTCCTTGTGTTGTTTAAAATAATTAATTCCAAATGTGTGTTGAATAAATAAAGAAAGCATAGTCTTGATAAGTCATAGTCTTGATGGATAGTTGTCACGTCCCACTTTTTGTTTGCCCTTTACAATAGTATTTCGGAATGAAATGTGGATATGCTAAGTAGGTAAGACGTTATACATAACCTGGAGTATGCTGGATACCAATGGATACATTTCACAGGTGCAGGAGGAATTTTGTAAATACGAATTTTGTGTATGTAATATATTTGTACCCACTGATCCCTGTAACAAGGACAACTACCTTGTGATAAAATTACAATCTAACTCTAGAAAGACACCTACTATTGACTTCAAGGAAAAAAAATGAGAGAAAATGTACCATATGCCTTAGTCATGTCTTCTTGTTCTTATAAATTTGACTTTATTCCCTATTTTTAACTCCTTGAACTTCCAAATCATAGCAAGGACATGTCAGATAGCCTTGCTAGGTTAGAGAGCCATCTGATAGATACTTGCTCATCAGAGTCTGATGCAATGACATAACTTCACTGTAAGTGACAGACTGGATATTTTCAGTCTGTGTCTAGAGCTCTATAGGTCATTTTTCACTCTCACTGTTCCTCCGTGAAATAACAACAACTTTGAAGTTTACACACAGAGGTGGTGTTCCAATGTCTTCCATAAACTAAAAGGTGTACATTCAGTGCTCCTCTGCAATCCTCATGCTTTGTGTAGGACAACCCAGTCCTCAAGAGGCTGCCTACAGAAATTTCTAATCTGTCCAGAGCTGATAGTTTCTGGACCACTGTCCAGACACATGTGTCTGTGTGTGATTCTTTGTTCCTGCAGGCATGATACTGTATTTTATTATATTAAAAAAGTGCCTTATTTGATTTTTTTTCTGCCATACCAAGCATTCCACAACTCTCTGAAACATTCCTTGACCTTTTTGTTTGTCACCATCCCAAATTTTTATGATCTGAAAACTTCCCAGGGACAAACGTGTGTTTACACTAACATTAATTCTCCGTACCATTAAATAAGAATATTACATAGGCAAGGCACAAGAAAATAGTCTTTACAGGGCACTACTCATCTCACTGCATTTATTTGTTACATCACCACTAATCACACTGAGGCTATCAAATAGGCAGATTAAATTTGATTCTGGATGTGTGCTTCTGATTTTCCATGGTGCTGTTGTTTTCACTTATTCATCTGAATACCGGAAGCAGAAAGTCAGGCTTTATAAAAGTCTAGTGTTATTATATCAACAGAGCAGTTTCCATTATCTTACATATTTGTAATCTTGTCAGAAAAAGATATCAAATCTCCCTCACATACCATTAAGCCACACTCTCCTCATGAGAGACTTGAAAGTGCCACACAATAAGAGGACTATCTGTGAGAAGTTAGTAAAATAAAGATGAGACAGTGGGAACTGAAGGGTTAATTTCTTCATTTCTTCTGCTTCCTGGTAGCTGAGAGTGTTTCCTTTCCCTTGTTTGGGATTTCTGCTCTTTGCCTTAGGGCCCAAGCCCAAGAAACGTCAGCCTCCTTCATCTGCTGGTTGGCAGCCAGTGCTGCGTGAAAAGTAATCAGAATATCTATAAACTGGACAATGTAACTCTGAGTGTAAAACAGGAATTGATGGAGACCTACGTCCTCCTGGCACTGAAGAAGTAGCCCAGACATCCTTACACTGTGTATATATATATATACCAGGTACATCATGCTGTATGCTATCTTAAACAGCACTGAGCATCTCTATTTAAGCACTGAATAGAGAAAAGATCTTCTAGGAAAGGTGACAGAGGTCATTCCAGCAGAGCCTCCTGACATGCTTTGTACATAGCATCCCTTATAGAAATCAGATTCTGATGCTGCATTCCCATAATACTCCTAATGGAAAACTTCCCAGTGCTGGAGGAAAGGCAAGAGCAGAGCAATGGTAAATCTGAGGGTCTCGGGGTTGGGATTAGCAGGATTCATGACAGTAGCCAGAATGTCTCTAAAGCACCGGCAGGATGAGAGCAGTAAAGGCAAGGCCAGAGTGCTCTTCAGCACTGGCACATCCACCAGCTAAATATTTCATAATCACATGTAAGTTTCCATGGAGCAGCAAGTGAAGGGACCCACAGGATGGGAACTGGAAAAACATCACTACCATGGCTATCTCATCACTACTATGCACGTTTTTCATAAAGAATGATGATCATTTTTGGTCTAACTACTGTAACTTCAAGTTTAAACTCCCATAAACATTTTGTAAATAACGGATGAGAAATTTACACTTGTTGAATATCTGCAAACTTTGGCCTCCAGTGATGTTCAGCTGCTTAATTGCAAGGAAAGAGCCAAACTGAAGTCTACTGTCTGATTTGATTGAATGTTTGCTTAAATATCTTTTGCTTCAACAACAGCCAACGTAACTGTGGTGAGGAACTGGGACTCACAGTGGGATCACCTGTCCAAAATATCACTCACTTGAACAAAATTGGTGAATTTCTACCTTTATTTTCTGCAGAAAATGTGTATTTGTTCACAAAGTTGATTAAGACAGCTTCAGAGCACTGTTAAGATTTTGTTTTCATGGGCTAAGGAAGTGGTATCTGTACCCCTCTGATCTATCCTCAGTGTCTTTCACTATTTAACTAACTCACAACAAAATCAGTTTTCAAGCTTGATCTTATTTGTAACCGTATGTAATATCACATATTTTGATTTCAAAAGTGTGTGCAAATGTCTATTTAATAGGAAGGAGGTTTCATTCTTTTTCCCAATTTGATGTGAAATCACAAATGATGCAGGAAGAACTTCTGTGTGAACACTATTTCAGCCTTTCCAAGAGATCCATCTGACTACTCATATCAGTTTGAATACTCTATTGGTTTATTTGTTGCACCAGCTTGCTGGTTGCTGCTGTTGCTTTAATGTGATGAAAAGGTTTTTCTGATTTGACCATTTTCCTTCAGCTCACACAAGCGTATTCAAGTTCTGACACTCTCTTCTCTTTCCTTCCCAACTCTCTGATAGTTGTCTGTCTGCCATTTATATGTGTTCTCTTTGCTGGATAACACTTCATTATTCCTCTTAATAGCAACCTTAGTACAAAGCAAAGCTGTCTTCAAAGCGTCCTACAACACACAGCACAGCAGCGCATTACATAACACATCCCCCACTCAGGGATTCTTCCAGTAAACTGCTTTTCCTGGTGCGGACCTTTGCAATGGAGCCATGACAGTTCATGCCCCTCTGACCGAGATTTCTGCCCCTTGTCACACTGCTGCTCCTGGATCCTATGCGCAGCGCGTGCGCTGTGCTGATGCTGCCCCTAGATTTCAATCCACAGACAGCAAATGGACGGCTTCTAGGTAACAGCAGAAAGCCATAGAATATATCAGAATATGCTATGGTTTTTTTCTATGTTATCTCCTTTACAACACACTGGAGAATATTGAATATTGAATATTTCCTAATGGAAGCTGTGTTTTCAGCCAGCTGTGGCTCACTGTTCCAAAGTCAGACAGCATTTGAGCCATTAATGATGTGTGAGAGAGAACAACTTTAAAACCTCAGATTTTGAGAGACAATATCAATCGATATGTTTGAATGTCATGTAGATTTAAAGCCTTTTTTCTTCTTTTGTTCTTGTAGTTCCCCTGTATGCATCAATCTTGAGGAAAATTTTTGCTGTATTTTCATGTTTCTGTGTCTCAGTGATTTATAGTACACAGCATCAAGCTTGATCTTTTTTGTGCTTTTCTCCAGAGGCATGCACAGGAAGAAATGAAGATTGTGTAGAAAGAAAGAAAGAAACACTGCATGGGCTTATTCTGTTCAGCCTAAAGAGTTTGGCAAATAGTTTTCTCTGATGTCTTTTTGATACGTGTATTTGGTGGGAGGTGTTCATGAACAAAGAGATTGTGCAGGAAGGATTCTGTTGCTTCATGCAGAAGTAGCTCATACTCCATCTGCTGAGTAACAGGGTAAAGAACATCTATTCGTTACTGTACTCCAAACACTAGTGCTACCCTCTGAATGATGGTGCATACAGCACACAGCTGTTTTCTTTTGGGGGGTTGTTTTTTTTCTTCCATATATTCAGAAGTATACAAATCTAGATTTGGACTTGAGATTAAAAAGATCGTCTCACATGACATACTCATTCAGACAGGCAGCCTGCATTCATTCTTAAAGCTGTCCCAGAGTCACCCACAGCTCACTGCAACCATAGTTCACTGGAACAGGTTGCCCAAGGAGGTTGTGGATGCCCCATCCCTGGAGGCATTCCAGGCCAGGCTGGATGTGGTTCTGACAGCCTGGTCTGCTGGTTGGCGACCCTGCACATAGCAGGGGGGTTGAAACTCAGTGATCACTGTAGTCCTTATCAACCTAGGCCATCCTATGATTATTCTATGATTCTATGGCTGCTGTACAGGCATTTATGCAGAACATTTCTTTCTTTAGCTACCTTGATTCATGTCTTAATCAATAGAATGACATAAATGAAAGAAATCAATAAGGAAGCAAAGATACTGATGAAGTCGTGGACTACCACCTGGTATTGAATATAATGCATGTTTTGAGAGGAAGGCTAAGATGCACTTCAACAGCATGCCAAAGTTCCTACAAATTGATATCCAGAGGGCAGTCTGAATCCTATTAGACAGAAAAAGGAAAAGAAAGAAAGAATGAGGAAAAAAGAGAAAAAGAGGAAGAAGAAGAGAAAAAGAAAGAAAGAGGAAGAGAAAAAGAAAAAGGGCAGGGATAACACAATATTCTCCTCCCTTTTAGAGTTTTAAACAGAAAGCACTGACATTTGCACAGCAGCACTGCAGCACTGCATTCTGCATAGGCTCTGCACAGCCTGCCCTTCAAATGTCAGGTGATCCAAACCTCTTCTAGAAGGCAGACATAGGGTCACGACCTTCTGGACTCCATCTGAGCACATAAAGGAAGACCTAAGTTACTTAGACATGGCAGGAACAGAATGCTGTGATCTTAAAGAAATCTACAGTCAAAAAGCTAATGCTTTTCACCAGGTTCAGGAGATACAACTTTATTTTCCTCCAACACAATACAAAACACACTTCACATTCAAGTTTAAATGGTATCTGCTTAACTAGACTTACTTTTGTTAAACTAGAGGTCTAACACAGCCCAAGCAATATTAAACATGCATTAGGTATGCTCTGGTTTGCCAGGAAAGGAAATTAAGGGATTATTCAGCTCTGGTGTCTCCTGTGACAATCCCTGATTCCCAGGCTTTAAGCTGACTGCTGTCCCCACTTGCCCTGCAGTCCCAGTGCTGGAGTGAACCAGTACACTGCTCAATACTGCTTTAATTTCATTTTTGATCCACAGCAAGGGCAGGAAGCCAGAGTTAAGGCCCCTGAGGGTTAAAATGATCTCCATGACTGCTCCATGACCTACATCCCCTCCAAAAACCAGCTCGTTTTGGAGTGCCAGATCGCCCCTCGAAGCCTCATTAATGACCCCATAATTGACGTTTCTTTCCAGCCTCCTGCTCTGAGTTTCAAACTCTCAGTGTGCGCTTTCTTCCCTAGATCTGAGTGCACTCTCCTCTCCCCCAGGCACTAAGCAGCACAACAGCAGCCAGCTCCTGCAAGGAAGAGTGCCAGTGGATGGATGGATGGATGAACGAGAGATGAAAAGACCCGCCTCCCTCCGGAGGAGCCTCCCCTAGCAGAAACCGGAACGCCGAGAAGCCCGGTAGTTTCTGAGCCTTTTTCTGCCCCTCCTTTCCGTGACTTGCAGATTCGCGGCTCGCTTTCTTTCCTTGGTGGCTGCTGCCCTCCGCTGGAGCGGAGCGGGTGTTGCAGCAGAACGTCTCCTGCCCAGCCAGGGACGGGGCAGCAGCTCCAACCCCGCTGCCTCTGCTCCACCCTGGGAAGCTCAGGGCAGGGATCGACTTTCTGATAGATGCGAAGCTGCGTTTTATTGATTCCCAGAGTTAGTCGCGCCCAGGCCTCACCACTTCCTTGCCGGTCTTCTTTTTTTTTCTTTGACAGTCAACAAGTTGTTTTCCATGAGCCATCTCTACCACCGATGCAATGCAGAAACTTAAATATGAAAAGAAATCATTACTTTTTTCTCCAGAATTGGGAAGCCAGCAGCTGAAGAATCTTGAGCTATGAGGTGTGTTGCACTTGGCCAGGTACAACAAACTCTTTGAAAGGGTAGATAATGGCAGGACAAGGGGGAAAATAGTTTCAAGATAAAGGAGGGAAGTTTTAGTTTGGATGTCAGGGGGACGTTCTTTACTATGAGAGTGGTGAGGTGCTAGAACAGCTGCCCAGAGACACTGTGGATTCCTCATCCCTGGAGGTGTTCAAGGCCAGGTTGGATGGGGCCCTGGGCAGCCCGGTCTAGTAGTAAATGTGGAGGTTGGTGGCCCTGCCTGTGGCAGGGGGTTGGAGCTTCATAATCCTTGAGGTCCCTTCCAACCCAAGCCATTCTGTGATTCTATGGAACTCTTCAGAAAGTATATTAACTATGGTGCTCCTTCAGCAATACCTGCTAAATGCACTCCTTTGCTATCTGTATGTTTTGTGTGATTAATTCTCTGTGTGTGTGTGTGTGTATATGCATGTGCATTAAGCTGCATTCAGTTTTTCATTGCTGGTGTGCCCACTCCATTAGTGAATGTGATACTGATAAAAGCACACGTCTGTCACCTAAAAGGTGAATGAACTCTGGGTTTCTCCCCCTAGGCTGGATGACCTCTGTTCTTGGAGGCTCCTTTCTTTCAGAATATCTGTGTCTTTAGTCAGCAGAGCAAAGCATGTCAAAACATCCTTCTAAAGAAAGATGGCTTTGCCCAGTTCAGTTTTGCCAATGTACAAAGCAAAATAGCTAAGATACTCAGAGCCTAAACCTCACTGCTTTGTGTTAAAGATGTGCCACTACGTTCATTGGTCACTCTGCATTTCTAGGAACGGTTTAGTTTTTGTTGGAGACACAAGGGTGATGCTGTGATCCTGGAGGGTGCCTGGGCTGCAGTTGCTGCTGGAAGCATTACATGAGAGGAAAACACAACGGAGGGCAGAGAAACAGAAGGTACATAAAGTCTCCCAAGTCCTCCCAACACAGATCTCTATTGCTTCTGCAAAGAAAATGGCCAGATTTCCCTTGAGCTAGGGTTAAACTGCCCTTACTATTTTAGCTGGATTCAGCTTACAAAAAGCACTGACCCCTTAGCAACAGCAAACCACCGCACTAGTCACTGTAGCTTCAGAAACAGTAGACATAAGTGGGTTGGGGTAAGTTGGGCCATGCTGACCTAACTCTGTGTTCACTTGTGACATGAGAAAACAACAGCTCACTTCTATCCATGTCTCCTTTGAAAGCCTTCACTCAGAAGTTCTGTTTCCTTTCCAGGCAGTGACTTCCCTGTCCATGAAGTTGCACTACTGAGTTCCTTTTAAGGTGTGTCTGCACCAAGTATTTCCACTTTCTCAATATTTCTTATGCTATGGATTTAATGCTGAGAATTAAACCCAAGGGTCTGGAGAATTTGTTTTGAAGATGAACCAAGCTTGTCCTTAGGACACTTAGGAAACCAAACACAGCTGCTTGCTCTGTCTGGGCAATTCATCCTGTTAAACTGGCTGCAATAGCAGGATTCCTTTTGTTTTGCTGCTACTTTTTGCTAATTTTCTTGCTTTTCAAGGGGAAAAAGAGAATCTAGGTCCTGAGCCAAACACTGAGAACGGGGCAAGGATAGGCACAAATCAGGACTGTGCCTCAGCTTTGTTTCCTCCTGTCTCTCTTTCCTAATGGTTTTGTTCCTTCCTTCATTATGTGTGCTTTGTTGCTTTTCTGATCCATTGTATGATCAATGAATATACAGATGTTATAATTAATATACAAGAAAGTTAAGCTAAACAGATTATCACACTAAAGAAGAATGGATGGAAAGCTTACCCTTGTCCTGGGCTCACTGAGAAGACTCCAAGAGGAGCAATCTCCCGAAGAGATCCTTCCCTAGTGGTAGTCAGCTCTTAAATGGAGTCTAGGAGAGGTGGAGCCAGGCTCCACCCCTTCCGGTAGCACAGGAGAATTGTCCTCACCTGTGCTCCCAGGGCTGACTCATTGTTCGCCTCAGGTGGTCAATCAGAGGTTCAGGCCGTGATTCAGCAGTTCCCATACATCCATGCACCTGCTTTGACTTCAAACTGTATCTACTGCCCTTCCCACCTTTCTCTAAATTCTTCCAGTCTTTTTAACTGCTTGAACCCCATTTTCCCTCAAATGTTTGTTGCAGTGTAACCCAGCAGGCAGCTCAGCACCACACAGCGCTTTGCTCACTCCTTCCCAGGTTGGATGAGAGAGAGAAAAACTATTTACTAAGAAAAGGAAGACTGAAACAGAAATGCAACGATAATTATAAAGGTAGGTCACTCTGAAAGTAATGTCTCCTGTTTTTTTTCCACGGAAACTACAACAGATACAAAGAGCACTGTAACACTATTTGATAGAACAAGTTCTCAGCTACAACACGGTATTATTTTTCAGCATAGGCACCATCATTAGCTGTGCATTTTTGCCAGCAATGAACAAGAGCCTGCATGCTGCACTCAGAAGAATCTGCACCAGTGGAGATGACAGCTGTGCGTGGCCATCCAAAACGTGGATTGTCTTTCAAGACACTGTTACCACTGCTGAAACACACCACCCACCACCTCACTGTGCTCACATTCACTGTCTGGTCTCCATAAATGTTCAGCAAGCACTGACAAATGTCAATGAGTGCAATTTTTTCTGCATGGAGGAATTCAGATCCACACTTTTGCTTCATAGGTGATGACAGGGCTTCCATGTCAGATGGCATTTTGTCAGAGTGCCCTTCTGCTGCCATCTGTCAAACAGCAACAAAATGTAATGGAATATTGGTGGGAAGGTTCAACCTCGACTGCCACAACATCATCATCAGCCTCTGATATGATGGGCCAACATAATAACACAGACGGCATTACTTTTGGAGCAGACCTCATAACCACAATGCAATTGCTTGCCACCCACTGACCAATACTCTGCTAACAGCACAATGGCTCTTCCTCTCCAATCAATGCCCAGCATCCCCTTCCTCAGCCAGCACCCCACAACTTTATGTCCTTCTGCATGATGTCACGTAGTATAGAATAATCCTGTTATTATATTATTCAGGCCAGATGTCCCAGCTCCACCCCACCCCAACCACCACGCCATCATGGTGGTGTCTCTTTGCTGTTGAATGGCCTGATCCAGCCCCATGTGCGCTCCCATTGCTCAGCAACAACACTGCCTCAGATGAAACCAGGATCATCTTACACTGACAAGCTTCTTCTAAGCTGCCTTCAAGGTGGATCCTAAATACGTAATCTCTTTGATCAAACTTGTCATCCAAGCAGATTTATGCTTAACTTCTCTAGGGTTCTCTTTCATGTCATCTTTCTCTCCTCTAATCATTGCTGCTCCTCCTCCTGCTCTTCCTTCCTGTCCTTCACTGCCAAGTCAGCATCTCATTTCAAGTCCTGCTTCTCTCCTCAGTTGATCAAGTAGAATTGCAAAGTTAGCCTTCTTCAGGCCAACCTCTCCTCAAGTCTTTTCCTCCCTTATCTGTGAATTAAAATAATATGTGTTATTTCCATGTCCATAACTGCATACAGTCTGGATACTTCTCTGCTTCTTACTCTCACTTAACTGCTTTCCTTCAATTACTCATACTCACAATCTTCAGGTAGTCAATTAGAAAAGCATTTGTCCACAAGCTGGAATTTCCTTGCCCTTGTTCCTGTGATGCCTTTGTGGCCCTTCTGTCCCTGAAGTTTTTTTCAAGGTTATTCCAGTATTACAATCATCTTATTCTCCTCTATTGCTTTGTGAAAGTGTAGAAAGCTGGGACTACTGATATAGTGGGTTTGAACTGCTTGGCAACTTTGTGCTGCTTGTCTGTTCATCATGCTATTTTTCCATGCATTATATCCTCCTTGTCAACTAGAAACCCCACTCCAGAAAACTATGGAAGTAGTCATGAAAAAAATGGATGCAAATCCATGAAAAATATGTCCATACATTTGATTTCTTCACAAGTGACATTAACTTAGAGATCATAGAATAGTAGAATAGTTTAGACTGGATCCCTCTAGACCAGTCTGCCAAAAGCCCCATGCAGCCTGGCCTTGAACATTGCCAGAGATGGGACATCCAGCTTCTCTGGGCAGCCTGTTCCAGTGCCTCCCCACCTTCACAGTAGAGAATGTATTCCTAATATCTAAACTAGATCAATTCCGTTTTATATCCATTACTTCTTGTCCTGCCATTTTTTATTGTTAATGGGTCCCACCTGAGGCTATTTTCTAGGCCCCCACTACGTACTGGAATGCAGCTATAAGGTCCCCACAGTGTCTTCTCTTTCCCAGGTTGAACAACTCCAACTCTCAGCTTCTCTTCATATGAGAGGTGATCCAGCTCTCTGTGCATCCTTGTGGCCCCCTTCTGCCCTATTCCAGATGCAGTCCAGAACACAGTTGGCCTTCTAGGCTGCAAACACACTCTGCTGGCTCATGCTGAGCTTTTTAGCCATTAATACCCTCAATTCCTTCTCTGCAGTGCTGCTCTCAATCCTCTTACCATCCAGCCCGAGTTTATGTTTGGGATTGCCCGAAGTGTAATTGGACACTACACTTCTCCTTGTTGAACTTCATGAGGTTCACATATGCCCACCTCTCCAGCCTGTCCAGGTCCCTCTGGATGACATCCCTTCCCTCAAGTGTGCTGACAGCACCACACAGCTTGGCATTCTCCACAAACTTGCTGAGGGCGCACTCAATCCCACTGTCAAGGGGATTGACAAGAGAGCATCTAAGACAGAGCCTAAGATAATATCTGTGGGCCACTTCAGATCTCAGGATATGTGAAAACATGCTGTCTGAAGGATTTATGAAGAGAATTTTCAGCTGCATGTTCAAACTGAGAATGAGGATAAAGGTGGAAAACCTGGATTTCACTGATCACAAAATCCACAGTGATGAGAGTAACTACTTAGCTGGCTTCAAAAGGCATCTGTAGAAACAAAGTGCTGACGCTGAGGAGGACTCATTTTTAAATGAGAAGTATTGAGACTGCTGGGACTAGGGAGACGAGAGTCAGAGTTTCTTGCCTTCAAAAGATACAGGAAGCAAAGTTATGGGCAGATGTCTGACAGGTGTCTCCTGTTCAGTATTATCTTTGGAAACTGGAGAATGCACCTATCAGAATGTCTCTGGGAATGCATACAAATATAAGTCATTTGAAGCAGGGAATTTCCCTCATTCTCCAGAGCTGAAATATACATAAGAGAGATTTTAGAGCAGATATCCTCATGAGCTGGCATTAGTAGAAAAGAAGTACTACTACCTAGAAGGAAATGTGCTGATATTAATACTGAGTTGGTTCTTCATGTCACTTTAGGAGAAATACACACAACAGAGATCCTCCTGTGAAAAACAAAATATGCGAAGCTCTGAGCCTCCTTATCACAGAATCATAGAATGGCCTGGGTTGAAAAGGAGCACAATGCTCATCCAGTTTCAACCCCCTGCTATGTGCAGGGTTGCCAACCAGCAGACCAGGCTGTCCAGAGCCACATCCAGCCTGGCCTTGAATGCCTCCAGGGATGGGGCATTCACAGCCTCCTTGGGCAACATGTTCCAGTGTATCACCACCCTCTGTGTGAAAAACTTCCTCCTAATATCTAACCTAAACCTCCCGTCTCAGTCTAAGACCATTCCCCCTTGTCCTATCACTATCCACCATCCTGCAGCCTGTGTGTACTTGAAAACTCCCCGATGATCTCCCTGACTTCCAGAAGATGTTCTGCACAATCAGTTCTCCCAATGTGTGCCCAGAATATCTCTTTCTCAAAACATTTCACACAAGGTTTGTACAGAATGTTTCATAATGGCTTGGATTATTAATGTCAAACCAGATGAATATTAAGAGTAGTAGCAGAGCACTAAGAAACTGTGTCTATTTGCCAAGTGCTTCAGGTGGGAAGAGTATTTCTTCATTTGCTCTATTAGCAGATAAGACCTGACTGAGGACTGGAACAGGCTGCTCAGGGAGGTGGGGCAGTCACTGTCCCTGCAGGCGTTCAAGAAACGTGTAGAGGTGGTACCGTGTGACATGGCTGAATGGCCAATGTTGATAGGTGGAAAGTTGGATCTAAATGATACTGTGAGGAAGTGCTGAGATCGGGGGCAGACGGCCAAGTGTAGTTCCTGTGCTGGACGCCCAGTGCCGCTGTTGGCCGCTGCCGAGCAGGAATAGAACCAAGAACCAGCCGGGTGCTGCCGGGCTGCCGTTCGCTGCGAGATCTTCAGTCGAAATAGCTCGGCTGTACTGGAATACGTTCCAGTTCAAAGCCCTTCCAAAGGATCTGCCGCACGGAGAACCATCAGGAAAAACGCCAAGAGAACAAAGCAGGATTGAGAATGGGAAGGAAGGAGAAAATCAACCGAGTTTTCCGCTGCCTGCTGATGCCATACGCCGTTCCTGAGGAATCAGGAGCCAGGCAGGGCCCATTGGTTGGTAAGCACCGCGAGAAAGAGACGTTTACTTTTAACAGAGAGACGGGGGAGCGTGGGACTGAATGCAGAGAGGAAGCTCGTTTGGCTCTCAGAAAGCCAGAAACAGGATTATACGCCGGTAAGTGCAGTATAACGCAGAGCCAGAAGGTGAGGAACGATTCTCCTGGCTTTTCTCACGCTTCCATCCAGAGGGCAGCTCAGGGCTGCAGCTCTGCGAGAGCACTGGGAATTCAGAGAGGAGAGAGGAGAGAGGAGAGAGAGAAGAGAAGAGAGTAGAGGGTAGAGGGAAGAGAGAAGAGAGGAGAAACCCGACCTGGGAAGAGGCTGGGAATGGCAGGAGGGGAGCGAGCCTTCATCTCTGCAAGCGGCCACGGAAATCAGGGCGGTTAGGGAAAGAATCGGTGCTGCTGATGTGAGCCGGAGACGACAGTTCTCAGAGCTGCGAGGCAGTGTTGGAGAGGAAGCTTTTGTCCGAGAGGAGCTGTACACGACATGGCAGCTCGGAGATTTCACTCGGCTGACATGAATTCCAGATGGAAGAGCAAGATTATGGAAACGGGAATTGTTCAGGCTGCAGAAACGCAGGATGAATATTCTTTCAGAAATGCTGTGTTTTGAAATACGGAGACACAACAGGAAGTGACTGGAACATGTTGCTGTGGCTCTTTCCTTAGAATAAAATACAAATCTTCAAGAGGATTGTTTCTGGGTCGTTTAAAATTACCTTCTTTGGATAAAGAAGTCATCACTAAATAAAAAGTAGAGGAAGCCTGCAACATCATTATGTGATATCTGAAAGATATAAGAGAAGTCTCTGACACATTCATATAGATTATACATCTTATTGTGGCTTTTGTTCCTTAGTCTGCCCTACACACAATGCACCTTCAGCTACGTTTTGCTTTTCCTATCATAAATACCCATTTCATTGCAGTGACTCAAAGGAAAAGAGAAGCATTAGCTCTCAAATGATGCAGAATAAGTTCCCTATTGTATTTCATTAAAATCTGAAAGCCTCAATCTAAGGGCACTATCTTCTGATGTGCAAAGATATTCTACCTAAGAGCTCTGTGAAGGATCACTGTTCGTCTTATACCTCTTCTGCACCTGAAGCTGAAGAAGAACATCTCCCTGTGAAAGGAGAGGAGCTGGAGTGAGAAGTGCCCATGGAAGCACTTCTCAGTCTGGATCCGTTCCCTGTCATAATGATACCTCACAGCACCTCATCTGTCATGAAGCACCTTACAGTAAAGCAAGGTTCCAGATCCACCTTCTTCTCTCTGAGAGTCAATCAGAAGAGAGAAGAGGGTCAATCAGAAGCACTGCTGAGGGAATAAACAAGTGGAACCCAGGTGTCGCTGTTATTTCTGCCTGGCATGAGTTAAGAGCCATATTCCAAACTCTGTCTATTGATGTAGATGGCCAATGGCTGGTTTTACAAGTTTCAGTGTTGCTGAAAAATAGAAACTTCAGAAATGGACACGGCCCCCATGGATGGATGGATGGATCGATGGATGGAAGGAAGGAAGGAAGCAAGCAAATATAATTTAGTCTTCTAGATCCTATCAAAATTCCAACTTAAAAAAATGCAAGAGAAAAAACGCACACACAATGACTGCATCCTCATGAAGTTGTCAACCAGCTATAAATCTAACTAGTCATAAAAACGACCCTGTTTGCAACTTTCTCCTACTAACGCAGTTATGAATTTTTTAAAAAAGAAGTTATTGTGGCATCAGCGAATTACTCACAACAAAACAAGATAATATTGCTTAATGGTCAATGAAGCTGCAATTGAAGCATTAGCTTCCAAGATTCTTCCGTTACCATTCTCCCACTGTCTCTCATACTCACCTTCTCACACATCCGTGATTCTCCAGTCCGGAGAAGGTCCTGCGCGGATAAACAAGACAGGAAAAAAAAAAGGAAAACAGCACTGTGCAACCCACAGAAAAATGCTCCTGATTACAGCAGGGAAGACGATCTTAGCAGAAAAGACGCA
Organism: Tragopan temminckii; assembly: GCA_028571105.1. Lineage (NCBI taxonomy): Eukaryota > Metazoa > Chordata > Aves > Galliformes > Phasianidae > Tragopan > Tragopan temminckii. The sequence continues at coordinate 170,867 of JAOWBP010004313.1, read as the reverse complement.
GGAGCAATTCCCCATTGCGCCGCTGGGTGGGGATGTTGGCCGCGGAGCGGCAGCTCCCTCTGGCCGCAGCGCGCTTTCAGGCGCAGGCGCT
>JAOWBP010004313.1:140042-163419 GCA_028571105.1 Tragopan temminckii | reverse complement strand
CCAGGCTGAACAAGCCCAGCTCCCTCAGCCTGTCTTTGTAGGGGAGGTGCTCCAGTCCCCTGATCATCTTCGTGGCTCTCCTCTGGACCCTCTCCAACAGCTCTCTGTCAAAGATGAACATGAACTATTAGAGCAGGTCCAGAAAAGGCCACAAGGATGATCACCTCCCTGTGGAGGCCAGCTGAGGGAGCTGGGGCTGATTAACCTAGGGGAGAGAAGGCTCTGGAAAGACCTCCAGTCCCTAAAGGGGAGCTGCTGGAAAACTGTGGAGGGACTTTTTATCAGGCATTGCAGTGACAGGACAAGGGGTAATGGTTTCAAACTAAGAAATTATAAGTTTACATTAGATATAAAGAAGAAACTCTTCTTGATGAGGGCGGCGAGACTGCTCTCTGTTGCCCAGAGAGCTTTGGGTGCCCCATCCCTGGTTGTGCCCAAGGCCAGGTTGGATGGGACTCGGACTTGGAGCAGTCTGGTCAGGTGGATGACAACCAGCTCACAGCAGAGCTCTTGGAACTGTGTGGGCTTTAAGGTCCCTTCCAAACCATTCCATTATTCTACGGCTGTACTTATTTTTTGCAGAAATTCCAAGTTATGAAAATCAGGAGTGGATAGAAGATGCAGTTGCTGTACTTTGATTTCTGTGCCTTCTTTGGAATTGCCAAGTTATAGAATGAAGTGAAATAGAACTATTTGAAAGAGATTCTTGGAAAATAGTTTCCAGTTATCTTGGGTAGAAAAGAGAACTGTCACTCGTTCTTGAAAACTGTTGCTTTTACCAAATCCCTTTCATTGCTCTATTATTGAATATTTTACTCCTTTTATATTGAAATGAGAGGACAAGCATTTTTTCAGCATTTACCAATGGATATTTCAGTAAAAAATAACATGTAAGTTTGTTCATTGAATTTTGTGTTTACATGCTTTCAGACCAACTCATTTGGGTTTACGGATATGAGCATTACATTACCCTCTGAACTAAAATGTAATAAAAAGTTAGCATCAAATATTTAAAAGGAAAAGGGAGCAACTCCTTTGTTATAAAGCAAGGCACTGGGAATGACTCCAAAATTATAATGTAAGCAGATGTTAAATCCCCAATTTAAAATAGTATTCCTAGGATTATAATTTTTAGTACCTGGAAGACAGAGAAATGTCTGCATATACTATAAGTTAATGGAAGTTCCAGGAATTAAATGTGTTTTCAAAATTTAGGTTTATTCATTTATAGTTGGTCCTCTTTTGATACTGAATTGAATGACAGGCTTGAATGCTTTTTACATATACAGAAGTGTGAGACCATTTTGTGCTTTTACATCTTCTATTTAGGTTAGTGCTAAAAATAGAACTTTGGCCACAACTGTAGCACAGTAAACTGTAACTGTACATCTTTCAGCATCTTACTGTCTCTTTGTGCAGTGTAGCATGTGTGACAGCCAAATGAAAAGCATTTTACGTGGCAATGCTACATTGCTGTATTAGAGACAAAGGCATTAGTGGCTTTACTGACTAAAGGAAGCATTAGTTCACTGGGGTCATTAGTTTTTGGGGTCATGATGTGGCCATGGATTGTTGCAGTGTTTTTGTTTGTTTGTTTTGTCCATTATGTGCACAAAAGGCCTGTAAGATATTTGCGCGTTTGGAGCATAGTGAGCTCTCTGTGATTTTGCATTCAGTATTTAGGTTACATCGACAAAAACAGACACAAATGTGGCAGTGGAGAATATTTCCTGGTAAACTGTAGTGACAGTGGGATCATTTTATGCTAAGGGGCATGCATTTCAAGCGACAAAAGTAGATGCACTTTTTGACAGTGGCATGCAATCTGGGCTGAGCTGCTGTAGGCTAAGCATCAGTGGCTTATCACAGAAGTAAAGACCAGCCATGTAAGTCCCCTATGCACCTCATTCTGATGGGAGCGTGCCTCATAACAACCAAACAGAAAGGTAAAGCACCATGCCATTTTCTCCCGCCTGTGCTGATACCAGCCTGCCCAGATACAGCAGTCCTGTGCCCACTTTTTAAGAAGTCAGACGTGTAGGCAGATTTCTTGGCTACAGAAGTTACTCTTGGAGTCAGGCCAAGAAAATCCTTGAAACAGCAACAGTGAAAGGAAATTCAACAATGGGAATTCAGTAGATTTCCCTCCTTCTCACCACTCTACTTATCTTTCCCAGAGAAGGATGCAGCCTCAAAGTTCAACCAAAAGGACAGTGTGTCCAGGAAAGCCTACAGATGTTGCCTGGGCTGAAACTTTGCATGTCTGATATCTGCCTTGGAGTACTATTTATAGAAGTAGTGGAGGAGAGAAAGAGTGACAGAAGGAGAAGCTTGAGACAAAGGCCTTGAGGGGATGCGAAGAGTAGTGTGACTGTTGGAGCTATTCGGAGATGTTTAAAGGCAAAGGCAGTGATGGGGAAGCCTGAATGAACTAGGCTGAGGGAGAGTGGATGTGAGTAGTACTTCTTGTATGAAAGCATAAGACAAGAAAACACCATTTGGATCAAGGCCAGTCCTTTCCTATGTGAGCCAGCATTTGATCTTAAATCTCCATATTCAAAGATTTAAATTTTAATTGTAGAAATGCTCCTTTTATTTGCAAAATTCATTAGGTTGTGCCCAGTGTTCCAATTGGAAAGTTATTCCTCCAAGGCTTTGAAACCAACTTCTAACATCCTGCCAACAGTTATTTGCTATTAACTTGTAGACATCTGTTCTCGTGCCAGCAATGTCATTTTAGTATAAATAGTTCTTTTCCCTCTTAAGGGCTGGCTTTCTTCATAGCTTAGAAAGCAACCATATTTTTTTCTTAGGCTTTATTGGACTGTGCTAAACAGATCAACCTCTTTTAGTCTTTTTTTCTAGGGTCATCTCTGTATTTGTTTGGTCATGCTAACATCCCTTCTCTGCATCTGCTCTTCCTTTGTGGAAGCATGTTTCTTGCAAACTTGTTCCCTGGACTATGTATATTTCCATAGGGCCTTCTACACAGTGATAGAAATATTTTTCCTATCCAGGGGATAGAAAATACATTGCCTGATTCTTGAGACAGAAGTTATATGTCGATTATGTCGACATATATGTCGACATATGTCGATTGATCTATCAGGTAAGTATTATCATAATACTTCTTTGATGGTAAAGTAGATGGGTAAAGGTTGTCTTCCAAAATGGTATTTCTTGTGCCTAACTTCATCCATCTCAATGTTTGATGATTGAACATTTTGAAGGCAAAGCCACCTGCTGACAGTGACTCATTCTCTTCGTCCCAGTCATCTTATCTCTTTTTGCTTAGCTTAGACATAATCTGTAGACAGTGCTCAGACTTGATGCACAACTTTTAAAAGACTGAAGTTAGGTGGGATGAGTAGTGCCTTGTGGGAGTCTGCACTTTGGGTTCTTAGATGTAATTCATTTCTGTGATGGGTGTCAAGTTGTTCCTGCAGTCAATAATGTTGTATGGTTGTCTTCAGCAAATATTATTAGATTTGCACAACATCCTGTAACATTGTTAAACTTTTCAATGTTTTACTTTAGGCCCTGGGAGCCATCCCTGGGTGTCAGCTGGTACCACCAGCCCTTGAGGACTTTCTCTCCACTGTCCTCTTTGTAGGCTAATTCTGGCCCTGCTAGTGTCTAGAGAGCTATGCTGCTGGAGTTGGATCCAGTTCTATAGTTTGGCGTGTCGCAGTGTCTCTTGTTATGCCCTTGCTACAGTTCTGTTGATCTAGTCAGTCAGTCAAGACCATATGTGGGGTTCCTGTTATTGATCAAGCTTCCCAGTCCCTCATAGCATTACTGCATGATGGTAGCAACATTTCCATCTCAAAAGCAGAGTAGGAAACCAGTTGTCTCATAGTTTGTGTCTATATAGTTTCTCATGTGCTTACCGAATGATAATAAGCTATTCTTAACATCCATGACAATTATACTAAAAATACCCTATTAAAAGCATTTAAAGCCACTGTCACTTAGTTTTCTTTGAATATTTAAATTTTATTGTCAGTTCTCCAGTGTCTGGAAGGTAGGACTTCCCAAGTAACCAAATAGTCTAAGTATGGTGGAGTATCTTAGACCACGCAGGTTGAGATGCTTATGACTGCCTGAAGCCAGCTCACAGCCAGGACAGTGTGTTGGCTGGGCTGCTGCAGAGCTTGAGCTGAGCTAAGACAGCTCTGCTCGATGTGGACTGGTTCTCCAGTCCTCAGAAGCTGTGTTAGCTGAGAGCTACCTGCATGTAACTGTATCTGTGAATCCTGCAGGACCAAACTTTCTCAGTGCAAATTAAAGTTAGTTTTTCATATCAGTAACGTAGTTCACTTCTAGATAATGAAGGCTCTGCTTTATGTCTAAGGCTGTGTTGAAGGACTTGCTCTGCCTCCTGGTTGCTCCTCATTAATGTGCATGCTTATGCAGCATCCTGGCTTATTACTGGGAAAATCCCTTGCAGAAGGCAGTTCTGTAAAGTATCAGTGCATACACTGGAAATGTGCCCATATACAGAGATCTCTATTTGCAGAGGCTGAGTATTTAGTTTTGACATATGAGGGAATAGCCTTTGAAAGAGTTGTTATGAACACAGTAGACTTGTGGTCCTGCGATGTAAGGGTATTGTACAGGGAAACAGTATCAAAATGGGTTATGACTGAGGTAGTTGAGGGAATTCCAGAAAACACACCTCTCAGTCAATTATCTTTGTAGCAGAATCATGATTTTCACAGTGCGGAAATTATTTCTGATTCTGATTCATGGGGATTAAAAAGCCTGAGATGATGAAAGGAATTTTGGTTAAGTGTGGCTTGATGTGGACTGTCTGAAGAACTGTCAGCACTGTTAAAAGAGGCAATCAGGCATTTGGGAATTAAGAGATTGGCAAGCCAAAAACTCAAAGACTTATTGTGATCAGAGACATTTGGAGAATAAAAACAGATTTGACAAGTATAGCAAGCAGAAATTATATGTCAGAGAAAGAAGGTACATTAAGAAAAAATAAGAGGTTTTTACTTTCCAGACTTCGAACAGTGTCTCTAAGGAGCATTGATTTATTTTTATTCTTTGGATTCTTTCTTTCTGAAGGAATGGTTTGTTTGTTTGTTCTAATTGGTTTTTTCTTCTGTCCCTCCCTGGGCTCATCTCAGCCTGATGGATGTTTTCCCCCTGACACCTTGTTCAATGAAAGCCATCTTTTCTTTCTTGTTCGGAAAGAGCTGCCTCCTCAAAGTAAAACACCTTTGTATGATTGGTCTGCAAAATCAAAGTTTATGATGTTCATTTAAGAAACATGAGGCTCTTGGTTCCAAGAAGCACTGTGCTGTTCCTCATCCCTTGCCAATTCTTGTGCAGCAAGCAGAAGCTGAGCAAGGTAGTTTTACAGCTGAATGGGCTTAGCTGTTATGTGTATTGGGAATGTATTTTAAATAGCTGTTAGGCTCTGCTTTGTAGCCAGCAGTTACGTAGGGATTGGTGCAATATCCATATGTTTTAAGGAGTTTTCATTGCATGATGTTACATTCACAGGGATGTGATCCGACCTATAGTATTAGGGCGTATAGCCCGATTTCAGACTTCTCCCTTTGTAAAATTCCACGAATCTCTGTGCAAGAGAGATTAGAGCGACTGGAGAGAGTCCAGAGAAGGGCCAGTAAGGTTAGGTCTGGGACATTTCTTCTATGAGGAAAGGCTGAGAGAGTGAGGACTCTTGTGGCCTGGAAAAGAAAAGGCTCCGTGGAGAGATCTCATTTATGAAAAATGTCAGAAGAGAGGGTGTAAGAAAGATGGAGCCAGGCTCTTTTCAGTGCTGCCTAGTGCCAAGACAAGAGACGGTGGGCACAAAGTGAAACACAGGAGGTTCGCTGTGAGCATCAGGAAGCACTTTTGTGCTGTGAAAGTGGTGGCACTGGCATGGGTTGGCCAGAGAGGTTGTGAGATTCTCCTTCTTGGAGATGGTCAAAACCTGCCTGGATGCAGTCCTGAAAAGGATGCTCTGGATGCTTGAGCAGGGGTTGGACCAGATGGACCCAGAAGTCCTTTCTAACCTCAACCACTCTGATTCTGTGATGTTCTTAATGGAGGACTGTTCTGGGTGTGCTCTACCCTACACAGCTGTGTGATGATGAGGGACAAATGCTGCAGCTTCTGTGTTAGAGTGTATCCTCGAGCACCTTTCCTAATGGAAAAAAATAGTCTTGGGAATTCCTAGGAGAGAGTATGGTGCTGTACTTCATTGACTATGAGAGACAGTTTTCTTTTTCTAAACGGACAGAGATTAAAAAATAATATATATTATTTCTTGACAGAAAATAATAGACGTTCAATTATTTGTTTGATCAGGGATACCTTTTCTGTTTCTCATTTTCATTCAACGTATCAAAGATAAAAAGAGCTCAAGACATCTGCCATGTGCTTAAGACTGAAAGAACTATGGAATTTAAGGAGCTTGTTTCAGTAGAAAATAGAAAATCTGTGACTGCTGATAAACCATAGAAAAAATGCTTTTTAGGGCAATTGATGAGTTGAGTATTCAGTGACCCAATTTTATGAAGGGACACTGATCTTACAAAGAGCACCAGAATGCTAAAGGTGCTGAAACGGAACTGATTTAACATTTTGTGGTGTAAACACAGATGACCTTTGCAGTGTTGCAGACTGAGGTGTTTATTCTTTTAAAGGATTTCAGATTTGTTGCCAGAATCCCATTGTATTACTTGTTTTTCCACTATTCCTCACACCTCCAGCCCCCTGAAAAGGGAAGTCTAGCCAAATTTGTTCAAATTATCAAATTCTGCTCTTTTATCAACCTGCTATTTATCTCCTGTAGGTTTAAATCATAAGAAAATTCATGATATTTCAGGGGTCATTAAAATGTGATGTTTTAAATGTATCTTTTTTAGTTTTCTTTGTAGAACTGTATAGTGTCATGCAGGATGGCCTTTATCAATTCTATATGTTTCTTCAAGAGGATCCTTCACGTAATTTTTAAAGTTTTTTTGGTTTGTTTTTGTGTTGGGCAGTCATGAAAAATCTGAAGATAATTCAACTCTAAAAATATTGCGTGCAAGGAAATAATTTCCTCCCTTCCAAACAGAAAGGTGATTATTGCCATCTTCTCTAGCTTTTAAGATCTGCTGAAGTAAAATCACCCTTGTAAATGACTTGTCTAATCTGAGTTGTCAGTTGGAATGGTTTCAAAGGATTTGGGGTTGTTGGTTTTGAACTGCTATTTGCTCTTTCATCTTTGTTTGTTCTAATTGTATTACATATTTGTCAAACAATTAGAATTAGCGAGTTCTTGTCTCCTCTTTTACAACATCCTGCTTCTCTACAAGGCATTCAATCTCCTTAATGCATCTCACCTTATTTGAAAAACTACAAGAAAAATTAACTTGAGCTAATGCAAAACATGGAAAGATGCCAACTTGATCAGAGTCAGAGTGTGGGTGTAGAACAGAGATGTGCACTGAGGAATACTATATGAGTTCTTCATCTGGTGAAGCTTTTTACTATTGCAATTATATATGTCAGGAAAGAGCTTTTCTTCCTTCAGTCTGCTCAAAATGGAACCAGATTATTTAGAATAAAATCGGAACTGAACACTGGGGCCCTGGAGCTGTAAGGCCCCATTGTACCAATGGATAATTCAAATCCAAGGGTCTCTTCTGCTTTGTTTTTGTTGTTATCTAGGAAATAAGACCAGTGTTTTTTAATGTAGGTAATATAGGTTCTTGTAAAACTTAGGAAACAGCTGGAGTTCAACTTAATTAAAAAAAATAAAAGCAAGAGGGAATCTAACATTGTTCCTCTACTGTGTAAAGGGCATTGCAGTGACAGAAAGACAGGTGATGGTTACAAGTTTTAGGAAAGAAAGTTCTTGCTGGACATGAAGAAGAAATGGCCTCTTGTGTGAGGTGCAACCCAGAGACAGTCGGGCAACTGAACTCCACCATGTCTCTCTCTTCCTCCTTAAAGGAAGTGGGGAGAAAATACGATAGAAAAGGGCTCAAGAGCTGAGAAGAGGACAGAGCTGTCACTCACCGATTACTGTTATGGGCAAAACAGACTCAGTGTATGGCCATTAATATAATTTTATTGCCTATTACTAACAGACAGCAGCAAACTAGAACAAAAAGCAAACTAAAATCACTTTTCCCCCCCATCCACCCTCTTCAGCCTCTTCTTCTTGGCACAGAGGAACAGGGAATGGGGGCTGTGCTCAATCCAGAACTGGGCATCTTCTACTCCTTCATGGCCACTCCTTGCTTCTGCTCCATGTGGATCCCTCCCATGGATGCCATCCTTCCCAAACTGATCCCTTCCACTGGCTGCAGATCCTCAGGCACTGTCTCCATCCGTCAGAGGTGGACTGCTCTAGCGCAAGGCAACAAGAAGCCTAGATCTTACCTTTAACTACGTATAATTGAGATACAATGGAGAAAATTTTAATTTTCTTCTCCCTCTGTATAAAATGAGGGGTTCCTACAATAAATCAGCAGCATGTGAAAAATGAGCCAGATTACACAGTTGAATCAGCTGGTGATCTTGTACTCTCAGGGTTCTAGGATAACTGCAAATGGAGAAGAGATGCTTCATGGTATAGTGTCATTATTCAGTGAGAAGGTGTGGAAATGGCCTTCCTGCAGCTTCTTGTTTGTGCTAGCTGTAGAACTGTGGCTCATGTGCTGCCTTTTGCAAGGAAATCCTGCTCTCCCTTTTGAATATTCTTTCTGCTTGAGAATTCAGGGGTTCTGTTACTCTGTCTTGAGCCTGTTGGTAACTCTAGCACCCAAGCAGAGTTGATGGAAAGAGATTATAAGCAATCATAACCTGCTTCACTGAAAAAACAATAATGAATTTCATCAGAAAGCTGATAAACGCAAATGCCAATTTTCATCCATGATACATACTGAGTAATTTCATCTTGTATCTATGATTCTGTGATTTTAAGGACTGTTACTGATACTCTTCTCACGTTAGGGAAGGGCTGCTCGGTTGATTAATGAGAGCACTTGCAGGACCTGAGTCATGGTTGCCATCTCTTAAAAATCCAAAGAACTGAAAAAGGCAAAGACATTAAATTTCAAAAAATCTTTACATGTCCTTATTCCCTCTTAAGTGATACTGTAGAACAAATGTCAAGACAGAGCATAAGTAGCAGAAAAAGTAAGTTAAAATGGCTTTATATTTATATATACTTCTTTTTTCCTCTGAAAACACTGCTACACTTCATCTAATGTGTATTAAATAGATTGAATATAAATAAATTGCAGTCTGGGAGTAAGGGATTTTGGAGTGCATTCTGGAAAATTTCCATATCTTATAGCTATTTAAAATGCATTAAAATACCAAACAAGTGTATATTACAGTATCTCATGCTACATTTTGTCTCTCTATACCAAGGGTTTCCAACCATCTTTACAGAGGCAGCAGAAATGTGCTATTTATCAGCTGTGATGCTGTACAATTAGACTGTTCCAAATGTATGTTTGGCTGCTGCTAATGCACAAGTCTGGTTTGCTGGGATGATTTTATATGTAAAAGTGTTCTGTCTGAAAGATACACTTACTTTTATAAATAGTCTTCTGTCTCTTAATGTAATGCATTCGTAATGTAATATTAATTCTTCTAAAAGGAATATTTTCTGAAATACTTTAACAGAGAGAGACTGAACAGTAGTAATTATCATATATAACAGCACCTTGTGTTCAAGCTGAGTTTGCTTCTAGTTCCACACCTATATTGTTTATATGGGGGATATTTTGCTCTAGGCAATGTATCATGTGTCATCTGTGACTTCTGCAACGGATGGAAGGAGATTCAGAAATGTGAGAATGTGAGCAACTGATTACTTTTAATTAATATTCATTAAAACAATTTAAATGGTTAACTTGGATTTATGAACTTCCGTATTTACATCTCTCTCCATTAGTGAATGAATGAAAACCTTTCAGGCTTTCAGACTGTGTTCATACCACTGCTTACTATGAAAGCAGTTTGGTGCTATTCATTATAAAACCCTCCGGGTTTATCAGAGTACTGATATGTCCGAACCAGTGGTTGCCTGTTAAAAGTTTAACTGAGCAGTTTGATCATTCCTCAGGCTGAGGGTGGTGAAGAATATTCATTTTGCCTGCAATAAAAATGTGGCTAACCTTAAAAGGCATGGCAAGGCATATTTTGGGGAAAAAAGACTTGATATTTGTTGTGATGTAGTCTCTGTCATGTTAAATAGCTGTTGAGGTCTACTCAAGTTGGCTGAGTTATAAGCTTTTGAGAAATTCTTGCCCTCTGAACTTGGTAGATTCTTGAAAGAGCTGGGAAGCTCTTTCCTTCAAGTCCTGCCAACACAGAAGACTGTTTCAGCCAAGAGCTGGCAGGACCTTCCCATAATAGCAGTTGTGTGATGGTGAGCTAGATGAGAATGAAAACTGAGAACAGGAGCATTGAGAGCAAAGGAAAAATAATGCCCATGCCAGGACCAGGATGCAGGAAAGGGGAGGATCCCTAATTTCAGTGCAGAAAGTGTAGAAATACATTGCGTGAAAGCAGACTGAGTGATCCCATCACCATACCCTGATGTCTTTTGAGTATCTTGAGATATGGAGACACCAGAGCCTCTCTGGGCAACCTTTGCTAGAGTTTAGTTCCCCACACATTTAAAAATAAATAAATAAGTAAAGTTTTCCTTATTCATAGGCAGAATTTATCTTAGAAGGAAATTAGTTCAAAACTTCAGAGGCTTTTAAGTCCTATAGGTCAGTTACCGCATAGCGGACATTCATCAATAGAAGGTGTGATGTTACTTCTTGAAGGGAGAGGCCACATGAAGCTTCCTGTGGGGAAATGACTTTACAGTATCACTAAAAGCATGAAGGAATGGAAGGAATAAAAGGAACTAATAATAGTGAAACAGACATGTCAGAAGTGTCAAAGTTCAGAATTAAGAGCTTAACGAAGTGATTTGATGATGTAACGCTATAGTAATTAAACAAGTATGACAGTGGAATAAAATAGGCGGGCCATTTGGTAGCTCAGAAACCCAATAGCTACTTCCTTTTGATATTTTTACCTTGAGTGGAGGTACTTTGTTTCCATCAAGACAGAAAACTGTAAAGGTTTTTGTATTGCAATAGTACAAAACCCAGAAAATAACCACCACTACTTGGCTGAGTCCTTAATGTAGGTGTTTTTATGTTCTTGAATGAAGGACTGAAAAGGAGCTAAAAGTCTTTTAATGAGAATGCAGTGTCAAGATTACTCTGTGTTTATTCAGCAAGAGGATAACTATGGTGTCAAGTTTTCAGGACTAAGTATCTCAAGAATGGGAATGCTGACAGGGCTGTGTCTCCTTGTTTTTTCAAACCTTTCTTTGGCTCTTTCTGCGTTCGACACCACAGTGCCATTTTCTGCTGTTGTAGGATCAAGTAGACACAATATGGGGCTTCCATCAATAATAATATATATATATATATTTCCATTATTTTGCATAAGGCAAATCTGCATTAGTATTCTAGAACTAGATAGTTCTAAGCACAAGATATAGCCTAGCTTTTAAAAGAATATTTTATTATGTAAATCACTTTGAACTACTCAGTATAGACCCTTGTGCTCAAGGAAGAAAATACTGATCTCCTCCTAAAACTGAAACATAAGTAGTTTAGTGTCACTGACTTTATAGGAGTCCTGAAAAGAAGATGGAAAACAGATATGCTTTGTGTACTTAAACAGTTTTCTCCCTTCAGCACCCATTACAAATAATAAATTATACATATGTATATGTAACTTCCTCCTTGAGAATATCCACATGTCCTCTGCAGTACTGCTGTAAGCCATTCAGTAGCCACTTGAGCCCAGACACTGCTGCCATTTTAAGAACCAATTAAGACACTTGCTAGAAATCATGAAGCCCTTGATCTAACAGTGAATAGAACCCAGTCTTCATGAATTTATGCTTTTATGACACAATCAGCTGTTTCTGTTACTGCCTTAGAATCATAGAATAGAATCATAGATATTTTTATTTGGAAGGGACATGTAAAGGTCATCTAGTCCAGCTCCCCAGCAATTAACAGGGACACACATAAATAGATGAGGCTGCTCAGAGCCCATGCAGCCTGACCTTGAGAATCTCCAGGGACAGGGCACCACTTCTCCTGGCACTCTGTGCTTGTGCTTCACTGCCCTTACTGTGAAAAACTTCTTCCTTATTTCCATTCTAAATCTTTCCTCTTTTAGTTTGAAACCATTTCCCCTTGTCCTATCACAACAGAACCTGCTAGGGTCTGTCCCCGTCTTTCTTACAGCCTCCCTTTATATACTGAAAGGCTTCAATTGAGTCACCCTGAGGCTTCCTCTTCTCTGGACTGCACAGCCCCAGCTCTCAGCCTGATCTCACAGGGAGGTGTTCCATCCCTTGGACCATTTTTGTGGCCCTCCTCTGGACTCACTCCAACATCTCCATGTCTTTCATGTGCTGAGCACTCCCCATATGGATGTAGCACACCAGGTGAGATCTCAGCGCAGAGCAGAGGGGCAGACCTCCTCCCTTGCCCTGCTGGCCACGCTGCTTTGGATGCAGACCGGGATATGGTTTGCTCTCTGGACTACAGGGGCACAGTGCTGGCTCATGTCCAGCTGCCATCCAGCAGTACTCCCAGTCCTTTTTGACAGGGCTGCACTCTATCTTGTCATCCTCCAGCTTGTAGTGACAGTGGCAGTTGCCGTGACCCAGGTACTAGCCTTGCACTTAGACGTACTGAACCTCGTAGTGTTCTCCTGGACCCAATGCTCAGCCTGCCTAGGCCCCTCTGAATGGCATCCCATCCATTGGGTGTGTTGACCACACCACACAGCTTGCTTTTGTCTTGCCCTATTTCCAAATGCCCCAACTCAGTTCCAGGGAATTTTATCCTCTTCTTGGTATTGCATGAGAGATACTGCTTTTCATTCCTTCGTCTGGGCTTCTGATCATCATCTGTCCTCCACTTACCTGCATCTTTTCTTTCCTTTGCATCTCCTTCTAAAGTCTCAATCTCAGATGCTCTTATTTGCTGCATCAGAGGTGATCTTGTTGCAGCAGTGAATCTGAACAGAGCTATCTCAGCATTTCTGAAGCTTGCTACGGGCCCTGATCTGGGCAGCTGTGGTCAGCAACTTTCTGACATCTTCTCAATAACTTAATTGCTATTTCACCTAGACCTGTCAGCCCATGCAACATCGTGCTGTCAAGTTCTTAGCTAATTTTGTCTGTTCTTGTATTTTCTATGGTCCATTCACCACTGCCTCTTTTTCTTCTTTTTTGGATCTTCTGTCTCAGTATTTTGTCTCACTACCCTGGAATGTCTTTGGTGAAATTTTTGAACTTCACATTTATCTTGTTTTCCTCATCGGTGTATTTTAAGGCTCCAGTTCTCCTCTCCATTTTCTTGACACCTTACCTCAAGTCATTTTGTTGCTCTTCGTTCATTTGAATGAAATCTCACATAGGGTGCTCTGTAGCAAATAATGTCCACTCTTCCTGTTAGTCCTTTTGTGTTTTCTTTGAGTGCTTTCGCTTGTGCACACATTTATATTCGTACCTTGGTCATACTAATCTTAGTCTTTTCTTTTAGTCAAATTTCTGCATCCAGCATAAAATATAATAAATGGGGACAGGTAAAATCAGAAGGATTGCAGAAAGGAAAAGCTCAGATTAGTTACAGGTAATGAACTCAAACTATCGATACAATCTTTGTAAGAAATGGTAAAGCGAAATTGTTGCTGGGCTTATGTACAGGATTATTGGCAGATGATCTTTGGCATGTTATCAGATACTGCTTGTAAGTGCCCAGTTAGAATTCAATTGATGTTCTGTTTTGATAACCTTATTAAGGGCAAACTATGATAGAGATTGTAAAGGTGGAGTAGAGGGCACAAAATGGCTGGAACATAGAATACAAGTGAAGAGGAAAAAAATAACTGACTTCTGCATGGCTATTTAGGGGGAAGGTGGGGGCAAGGAAGACATAAGATCTCAGAGTGCTTCAGGACGCCAAAGAGAACCAAAAATGTAAAACAAAGTCATTGGCTGAGGGTATAAGCCAGGGTCAGAAACTGTTCCTGGTTCTGCTGAGTAAGAAAATCAATGGGTCTTGTCCTAGGGTGAGATAGTATCAGCAGAATCTGCAGTAAAAATGTTGTGCTTATCATGGATGTGGTTATATGTTAAAAATAGCCCAAGCACAACACAGTTTAGGCAAATGTGCTGGGTTTGGGTTTTTTTCTTTTTTTTTTTTTTTTTCCCTAATAGGATTTGAAATAAAATCTTTTAAGCTCAGAAATGCCTGCTAAGAATTTAGCAAACAAAAATGAAATATTTTCCTGCCCTACTTTCCCTGCTCAGCCATTCCTGGGCAGACATGAAATACAGAAAGCTGTGGAACAGCAGCCATTGGATTACTGATCTCATAAAACTCCTCACGAGTCACTATGTTTTATGGGGCTGGTGCTGCAATGTGCTCCTGCCTCTTTTATGGCTCTCAGCTGCTGTGTAAAATAGCTAAGGGGTTTATATTTTCTGTCGATGTACTGAAGAGCATAGCATGTCTATCAGAACTGCAAGCCGAGACCTGCAGCTAAGCCACAAGGCTGATGGGATGAAGGGTTATTGGTTACTTAGCTGTGCTGCTGGGCAAAATCTTCCCCATTGGTGCTAAAAGTTGGGTAGACTTCTGTGATGGAGGCTTTCCCCCATCATTTTGTCACAAGGTGAAGTTAATTCCTTCTCACCATATGGAGAATTACCCTAAAAATGGCTAATGCTGAGGAAGTTGTGAAAGGCTGGAACCAAACATGCAGAACTGAAACATCCACGTCATATGTGGCTCTTATGTCATAGCAGATATGCTAAATACTGCTTGTATATAGGCTGTGTTTGTTGTAGGGAGCTCTAGAAGTCCCGAGCAACACTTTGGTTTTCCTTTGGTTATTCATCCCTTCTTCAGCAAAGAAGTGACTGGTACCTAGCTGGTTCTAGCTGCTGCTGCTTGGAGGCAATGCTGCAGTGGTGGCTGAGACTCTGGCTGCAGAAAGTGTGGGGGCTGTGTTTGAGTGCTATATCCAGGGCTAGAGGTGTTGATTTGCCCCACTTCTATGCTTTAGAAGGCATAACACTAATGATTTCTTTTCCTGGTTGATACAAGTTGCAGCTTGATAGGATCCTTAATGGATAACCTTGTTGTTTGTTTAGATAATGGGAAGGATCTGTGTCTCTGTTGTAGAATAGATAAGAGATGTTCTGCAAGACTTTGTATTGAATTGATAAGGGAGATTCCTGAGACTTTGTATAGATAAGGAAGGTTTCATGAATCTTTGTATGGAATATGTATATTCCTCAGAGAAGGCCTCTGAGTTAGGCAATCCACACAACCAGTGCTGATGTTGAAGAATGCCTACTTTCTAACACTCCAACTTGAGTTTCTTGATTGACCGCTTTATGGTAAAATGGTAGATTTGATACTGGCTTGTTCTGACATCAAGAAAACAACTATTACGTGGATAATCCTAAAATGCAGCCCTGAAAAAGAAGGTCATTCCGACACTTTTAAATTCTGCTGAAGTATAATTCATTCTGTTAATTTTAATTTAATCTGTTAATTAAATTGCTGACATTTAGGGCAGCTCTGTAGCGCTCAGCATGGTAGGATATGGAGTCTGATTTAAAATGGAGAGAATATGTCCTTCGTCATTTCAGTGCTGCTTTACATGCTTAGCTTCAGGAGGAGCTTGTAGCTTGCTGCTGTTAGTACCTCATAGAAGTTTGGAACAGACACTTGTAGCTTGGTGCTAAGCTCCATGTAGCTTTGGAGTGGAGGTGTGCCAGGGGGAAAAGACAGATGTGTCACTCTCAGCTGCTCCAAGAAATTTGAGCAATGTGAAAAATGCTTAATTGCAACCATTGGATAATCCATTTTCACACTGCGCACTCAGGTCTTCTCAGGTCTTGGTCTGTTTGGAGTGGCTGCAGATGGCATGTTGAATGCATATTGGAATGCATTCCTGTACAGAGAATGAGCACAGACCATTTAAGCCATGTTTGAGTTGTCAGGTTGGGACTGAAGTGGCACTTAGGTCTATTTGGCTAAGACAATACACTTGGTATTTGCAGCCCAGTGGAACAAGTTAATGCATGCTTCAACTAGTGTTGTATATATATGCATATATAATTTGGTTATTTCTGTTTTCCTTATTTAACCAGGAGAAGGTCTGTTATATTTTAGGTAACCTGAAGAAGTATTTATGATCATTTAAGGAGGCAATTAGAAGATGGTTGCAGTGAAAGTATCTTTCAGTATCAAAAGCACGAGTCAACTGTCATGTGCAAGTAGTGATCTTGCTACTCAGTAGTTAGCAGAGTAACTCTGCTAAGGGAGGGAGGTCTTCATTTTGGTGTTTGTGTGTGTGCTGCTTTGTGGATCTGAATTCGGTATGATTACCCACATACAAGGCTCAATAAATTGAACATCAGAAGTAAAGCTTAGGATACACTTTTATCTCTTGAATTTATCATTTCTAATCTGATATATTTTTGCAGAATAATGGAATTTATGGAGATGCTATTAGGAAATGCAACAAATCTGGAAAAGTCATTAGGAGAGCAGTAGGCCGAGAACTGAAAGTGCAATTGAAGGAGTTGGAATTGACATTTGAAAAGGCAAAATCTGATCTAGCACAAGATGTACAGTTTATAGTTAGGGCACTGACAGTCAATACTTCTAACATGCTCAAAGACAAACTTAGGTCATCATTAAAACAGTGTGAAAACCAACCTACCTGATTGCCAGCTCCTTTTCAGATCCAAATGAGGACATTTCAGATTTTAGATGAGTAACTACTAAGAGACACTTAAGCAGGGAGCAAAAATAAATTTAATAGATGTAACTCACTCCGTGTCTTTAAAGGAGTGAACACACAGCATTTAGGTACTCATATAGTCTTCTGTAATGCAAACTTGAACTCTTTTGCTAATAAATGAGAAGCACTGACAGGCTCTGAAGAAAGTGCTGTCAGTCTTTTTCAGCAGTGAATAAGGTGACTGACTGTTCCTCATATTACTCCTTCCCTGTATTTTTGATTCTCGCTCTATTTTTACACCTAGTTCTCAATTTCCATTGGTTTAGTGCTACTGTTTGGTGCTTAGCTTCTCACTTTGTCTGAAGTGTGTAGACAAAAATTAAGGGAAAAGGAGACATCAGCATCCCTTATCAGCATTGTTTTGGAACACCGTCAACTTCTCATATATCCAGAAGGACAAACATAAAAGTCTTAGGAAGCTGAGGAATAAAAAATAACGGAAATCAACATAAAAAGAGGAGAATATTTTCTGGAAAGAGACAAGATTACTACTGTCACTAGTAATATGAAAAAGAAAACAAAACATATGGAACGAATGTTCAAGAAGGAGAATAGATAGATAGGAAAACACAGAAGAGAAGGATGGGTTTAAGTACCAGTCTGTAAACATGAAGACAACACTGAGAGTTTTGGAGTTGTCAGTCCATCTGGGATGAGTTAGCAGAGCTAAGGAGGCAGCAGTAGAGACTTGAACTCAATGGTCATGTATAAAAAAAAAAAAAGGATTTAAAACACTTGACTCCCACCCTTTAAATATTTATAAATGTTAATAATGATAATGATCTGGAAGAAATTTGTTTATGGAGTAGAGGATGTCTTACAACCAGATGGCTTGAGATGAAAAATCGTAGTATGTGTGGAAGACTGACAAAGATGGTGGCAGAGATTGGAAAGAAACGTAGTATAGGTAAAGAAAAGCACTAACCAACTTTACAGTAGTGGAAATTATTCTGTCCACATCCAAGTTGTTCATGTCCTTTCATTTAGAATGGCACAGTGTGTGACAGTTACTGTCAGTAAGTTACTGGAAGGATTTGTAGTTATCAGAAGAAATATTGCAGACGACAAACAGGATGAGTCAGAGAGATAGCCGTCCTTACATTTTAGACTACAAGTCAGAAATAATTAACTGAAGACCTTGAGAAGCAAAGAAATGCATTTTGTTTGTATACTTGTTGTATGTATTTTGTCTGTGGCTTGTCTAAATTCAGGTTTACAACATGGATCCTTCTTTTCTATACCCCAACTCACCACCACTTTTTCTTTACATGCAATTTTCTGAAATAGTATCAAGTATGCTACTGGAAAGAAATTGTGACCTAAATACAAGCAGGATTTTTTTTTTTTTTGGCTGTTTAGCAGCCTTGGTTCCCATAACAGCAATGTTTTAAATAGGCTGGCTTCAGATGTCTGTGATACAAAAAAAAATCTCACCAGTTATTCATGGTGAAAAATGAATTTATGGAACGATATAAAAGAACAGAGTAAATCCAGCTGAGCAATTTGGCACAGTACCTATTTCAAACAAAGGGGAGGCAAGCTGCATGTAAAATGATCACTTATCAGCAAAGAATTCAAGTGCAGAATATGACTGGAACGAAGGAGCAAAGAAGTTGGATGTAGAAACAAGAAGTTTACCTTGCCTCATGGAGGCACTTTGCAGTGTGTTTAGGAAGAGGGACAATCCCATGTCCTCAGAAAATCCCTACAGAGAATGAAAAACGGATGTGGTTCAACTGCGAGGCTTTGTTTGAAAGGTTGATTGGTGGCTCTGTTCTTATTACAGAACCCACTTGCTCGTATTTTGGGATCTCTGAGCTCATGTAGCTGAATGGAGACTGATGGAAGCTCATCAAACCCTTTTCACTCTTGCTTTTACATTGCCTAATCATCCTAGATGCCATTTTCCTGACCAGATAGTACTTGAGATATAAGGATTCTCCAGAAACAATGTAAGGCCTTCTACGCTGTCTTCTTCCGAGAAGATATACATGAGGGTGGGGGACACAACTGAAGTGAGTAGGGTGCAGAAGAGTTCCAGAATCCCAAGGGAGCAAAGTGAAACAGGGTTGGACTGAAGTATTAGTGTGTATCCCTTCAGATTAACAAGATCTTCCCATAGGTGTTCAGAGTACTCATGGGCTAGAAGAAAGCACCTCTTTGGAAAAACTGTCTGTAGCAGTCATTCCCTTACTGTTTGTGAGCATTGTTTTCCCCTGTGGTTGATGTAATTGGCCTTGTGACTGATGGCTGTGCCTTTCCTCTTGACTTGATTTAATTCTAAGCAAAGCAGACAAACCATAAGCACCACATGCAAGTAGGCACATGAAGAGAAAATATAGGGTTTTCTACAGAATGACATAGCTTACCTTTTTGTTTATGGCTAAACTGTGTGGATTATCTAGACTTGTCTCTGTATTTTTTGCACACTACTTTATCTAAAGGCAGGAATTGTGTATGCCAGGAGCATTGTGTAGTTACTTAAGTAATCTCTTGTTGCTGAAGAGTACGTGCCAAAAAAACTGTGTGCAAAAGTCTAGAGCCTGGTCCTCAGATTTGCATCTTCCCACAAGTTCAGAAAGTAGCTGTGTCACAACATTGAGTCATTGAATGTCATGTTTTAGGGATTTGCTTTACTGAAGGTGAAATTATTTGCAAAGAAGCAAAATGTCTTTTCAGGTGTCAAAATTCCTTACAGTTCTTCAGTTAACATGGCGTATGGTCACATGTTCCTATTTTCTGACATCTCTTTACTTTTGCTTTGTGAGAGACTGAGAAATAGCCAGAGGAAGGAAGGACTCTTCAGTGAATTAAAGAGAACAGATATGTTGCAGCTCAAGCAAATTTAGGTGATTCTAGTTATGTTGCTGTATGAAGTTGTTTCTGGTACAGGTGTGATTTGAAATAGGTGAACTTTTAAGGCCCTCAATAAGTACAGAACTGTATTCGTTTTTAATTGTATCACTCCCAGGAGAAATACCTGTGCAGAAATATTTCTGTGGCATTGTGTTATGCTGCTACTAATTCTGGCATACCTATATATAGTAAGATTTCAAGAAAGACCTGCATAGGAATGTGGTGACTTTCTACATTGAAACAGTTGTATTGCTACAGATGCATATCAGTGTATTGCTACCTTGTGATATAACTTATAGCTACTATCATATAACTTAATTGATTTCTGAACATCTTGGTAAAATCAGTGTGTTTTTCTCTGCTTCCATATGTTTGTACTCACATCAAAGGACTGATACAATTTAATTTAACCAAGCAGAACATAGTGGTGCAGTTTTTCTGTCAGTGAAGCCCAGCAGGCATGAGTATGCAGATACTGCATGCAGGTTGTATCCAGTCACTTCAGAAGTTGTCAGAATTGTCAGCAAATGGATATTTGGCCTAGAGTGTTCTATCAGCTGTTTTTTGCTGCAGGGACAGAATATGTTGCTCTTTCTTCCATGAACTGTTCTGAAGTCCTGGAAACACCCTTATGTAGTGATTTTTAAGGTATTTCAGAATTTGAAGTTTTATGAAATTTCAAGAAGTTTCTGGAAAGCAAAACTCCAGGTTTCACTGAAACTGAAATTTTGTTTCTGTGTTTCCTTTATTGTCTTTCGCTATACAAATCAGTATTACTACAGACCAAACCCCGAGGTGTTTTCTCTATGGGAGTTTTTGCCTGAATTAAAACCCAACATCTGCAGGACTGACTCAGCATTCCCACCAAAGCTAGTGGGAATACCTAAATTTTTGTGGCCATTGATGAATTTTATGTAGATTCAAAATAACTCAGGGGACACTGAATCAGAATAGAGGTTTCAGTATATCATTTAAAAACTGTATGGTCAGCCTGAATGATGTAAAGCATTTATTTTCAGAAAGACTGTTACATTTGTACAATGCTAGTGTGTATCAGCCAAGCTACAGTATTAATCTGTTTTGATTTTATTCATTCTTTAAGACTTAGGAAAATTCCAGAGGCCAGACAATCACAGGACTTAAATTTTTGAAATTAGGAGAAAAATCTTGTAGGAACTTGACGTTGAGATTTCAAAAAACATTAGAAGGGAATTTATAGTTTTGTTATGTATGTATTATCTTTGTTCAGTTTTACATTCTGCAGTACTTTACAAAACTCAGGGTGTGCACAGTGCTAGCTGTTCACAAAGGGGTAGGATCTCTGGAGGTGTTTAAGGAAAGGGTTGGTGTAATACTGAGGGACATGGTTCAGTGGGCACTATTGGTGGTTGGCAGACAATTCAATTGGATTGGATGATCTTAGAGGTCTTCTCCAACTTTTATGATTCTGTGGTTCTATGAGATGAGCCTAGGTAGCATGCGAGTAGGGATGGGTTATATTTAAGCATTCACCAACTGTCATTTGGTGAGGTACCCAGCAGGAATGCACTAGAGGGAAACCTTAATATGTATCAGAAGTAAATCACTGGGGCCTAGGAGCAATGAGAAAGGGAAACTTACCTAAAGAGGTGGGCTATGTCTTCCCGCTGCTACTTACCATGGGCATTGTTTGTTTTTGAGAAAATCCCTACTATTATACTCCTTAAATCAGGGCCTAAGATGTTGCCTTTTACCCTATCTTTTGGTGTGAGGTATATTTGTTGAAGGACTTTGTACCTGTATGCTTGGGAGATGTGGGGTAGAGGTGCTCCTTAACCTGACTGGATGAGCCAATATTGAGTTGTCTGGAAAACTGAGGGTGTGTCTGTTCTGTTTCATATGCTGACAGTGAGCTGTGTTGACACACAGCCACATAATCCATGTGTACTACAGATTCAGAAATTTCAAAATGGAAAACAAAAACAAACAAAAACAAACAAAAAAACCAACACCAAAAAAGAAAATTTGGGCTTCTAGTCATTTAGTTAGTTTGTCCTATCGGGGCATTTTGTTCTCAGTCTTTGAACTTTGTGATCTTGAAGGTGGATAGCTAGCCAAAAAATTGGAAGCTTTTTTTTCTGTCTTTTTTTTTTTTTTCTTTTAAGTATTTGGCTCCTTTTTAGACCACTGGATGAAATGGGCAGATTTCCAGTTATTCTAGCTGCTTGGCTTCTCCATCTGCCCTTCTTGCTCTACACAGACCTACATTTGTCCTGCTTAATAAGATAGGTAGGGTGCTTCCACCATGATATCTGCAGACCCTGGAGTACTGGGCATATTAGAATAAATATGAAGACAAATATTTGGAATAGAGAAATGGCCTTGAAAAGTAAATCAACACATGAGTATTGAAAATAAATAGGGTGATTCTACTCTTGATGTTGTCTCTTCTAATGTTCCTCTCTGATAATAGTGGCTGCAGTTAAAAGCTGATAGACTGGTAATCTCAGCAGTGCTGAGTCAGAGTTAGGGCAGTTGTTCTTGAGGATTTGTTCATCAGGTACAATGTAGTAAAAATCTTTGGGATTCACAGTGTAAGCTTGTGCTCTCAAAAATCACTCTGCATTGGGGTGGATGCCCAGATCCACAAAAGGGCAATGAGAAAGATTTTAGCTGAAAATTGAGGTCCACTGTTGCATTTGATAGACCAACCCCATCCAGGAAAGATTCAGTAGTCATTCCGAAAGACCTGGTGGGGTAAACAGGAGGAATTTTGCACTGGGTAATAGGTACAATATGCACCCCTGGAGGATTATGCCCAGTGGTTTGTCTCCATAAATACATCAGTGTAGTGACTTTTGTGTTGTATGAATGGATATTTAAGTTTATTGCTTTGACTGTGATTTGTGGCATTGGGGTAAAAAATGAGTGCAGCTGCAGCACCTTTTCTCCCCACTGCTGAGTTGGTTGCATTTCATCACTACGCTTTTTGTCAGTCCTCCGACACGAGGGCAGAGGAAGATAGAACAGTAACGGGAAAACAGCTCGTATTGCGCTTCTCCATCTTTTCTCCAGTCAGACTCGGTCACCTGGAGCCTGTCTCTTGCGTTGATGGGAAGCTGAAGCCCACCTTAAATGCTCTGAACTCGTGGGTGTGACCTGCAGAATTCCTCCAGCCCAACAGCTGGTGGGGCTGCAGTAGGGGCGAAAGAAGGGCGAGGGGCCCCAGAGGGGCTGGGCAAAGGTGCTGCAGCGAAGATGAATCTCCGAGGGAGCAGAGGGGCAGGTCTTCCAGAAAGAGGTCGTCAAACCCACTGCAGCAGCACACAGACGGCACCAGGCTTGGCTGGAGGCCCGGTTTTTTTCGGCGCCCTGCGCTGATTTAACTCTCCCAGGCGGATGCATTTTAGCACTGCAGCAGCAGGTCCAGAAGTGCAGGCGGCTCGAGGCCCGCCCCGCGCCCCCGAAGCTTCAGCAGCGAAACCGAGGCGGAGGCGAGGGGCGGCGCGGTTGGGCACGGCCGGACCGCTCCCCTCCCTCCTCGGCGGCGGCTACCGGCAGCGAAGGGCCCGGCACTCCGAGGGGCGGCAACACGTGGGTGAGGCCGGGGCCGCGGGGGGGAGCGGGGCTCGTCCGCACGCCTTCCCCCGCGGGAACG
>JAOWBP010004313.1:108488-118629 GCA_028571105.1 Tragopan temminckii | reverse complement strand
GAGAAGAGAAGAGAAGAGAAGAGAAGAGAAGAGAAGAGAAGAGAAGAGAAGAGAAGAGAAGAGAAGAGAAGGAAAAGGGAAAGGGAAAAAAAAAAGAGGAAGAAGAGGGACGGGAAAGGGAAAGGGGAAAGGAAAGGGAAAAGGAGAGAGGGGAAGGGAAAAGGAAAGTGAAAAGGAAAAGAAGCAGGAAGTGAACCTTTTCTTTGTTTGTTACTAACTTCTACTTTTAAACTTTAATTATTTTGGCTATGTCCCCTACTTCCCTCTTTCCAAGCTCAGCAACGAGGAGGTCAGGACTGAAAAAAAATCACAGAACAACAGCTCACATCATTATACATTCCTTTTAAATGCGTGTGCTATTTACAAAGATTTACTTGCTGTGGTGACAATTTGTCAGAGACACAAAGTGATGCATGATAGAAGAACTTCTTTTATCAACACAGGCAATATTTTCATCACTGTGTTTGCTCATTTTGTGCTTCTGTTGTGACCTGGCCCAGGAAACCCGTAGAGGATGTAGGTATGTGGGAGACCTGTGAAAGAAAAAAGGAGAAAGTGCTCAGGACTATGAGAACTTCTGCCCTGGGAAAGTATTTGCAGCTGTTACAGATAGGAGGTGGAAAGATGGGGAAAACATGGGGGAAAAGGATAAAATAACAGCTGGGAACACTTTACCCATAGTGAAATCTCCCTTTGCTTCCTTCTGGGTGGGAACATGTAGTGCTTGGGACACTACAGATAGGAAAAGGGATTGCTGGGTGCAAGGTCTGTGTCTTCTGCTTTCGGTCCCAAAGTGATCTCTCTGAGATCCCCCCTGTAGAGCAAAGAATTCTTTTCTTCCTGCAATTGCTTAATGCTCACTGTATTTGCCAAGAAGATACAAAGAAATATGAAGAAAATTCATCCCTGCACAAAATATTTTGGGCACAGAGAGTGTGGTGAAGGCAAGGAAGTGGAATTCTACTGCAAATGTCAGGAGCTATGAAAAATGTAACAGACTTTAATATTCTTCTGCTGTTATTGCCAAGAGTGTCTCTCACCTGCATTCACAGTAAGTGAAGTGCCTTTTATTGAGTCCAGATGTCACTGAGCAGGAAAGATTTCTCTGCTTCCTATTTTTATTTTAAAACTACACCGTGACGTTCTGATAATATATGCTCTCGTCCTCCAAACTCTCACTTCAACTTATAAGATTAATTTAAGACTTTAGGATTGACCCCTATTTCATGCTCCACTGAACTTTGGCCCCTACTGCCCTGCTACTTGCAGCTTACCTCTGACTTCTGCATTCCAGGCTGTAACTACCTGTGATACCTAATGCTGAGCCAGCTACTTGGATGCTGCACTGAAGATGTAAAACATTAACCATGCATCTCATGTAGCTCACTTCCCCATGGGGTTATGTTTCAAGGTAAGTGGTTTGCGTAAGATCCCTCTGAGACCTGCATTTAGTTTTTATTCAGTAGTATAAACAACCTGCTGCTTTTGTGCTTCTCCCTGCAGAGCAAAGAAAAACCCATTTTACACATTAAAATTGAAAGTAGCGTTGCTGAAAGGGCTGTGATGGCTTTTCGTGGAGCTCAGAGCATCACGCCTTGCTCCAGACGGGATCTTGCAGGATGCAAACAGCCCCTCACCCCACAACCCCCCCCCTCTCCAGACCCTCTGCCGGGGAGGAATGGGGTCAGCATCCCCCAGCTCTGTCTTACTGCCCAGATCTGGGGTATAAAAGCAGCACTGTTTTCCCTGATGCGCTGCTTTAATTTCATCTTGATAAAGCCATCCCCATGGCTTGGAAAAGAGCTCTGGGAGGGGGAAACCCGGCTCCCAGCAACTCCATCAGCAAAGCCTGAGCCCCAAACCACGCTGTTTAACGGGAAAGGCTCCTGCCGGGCACCGGTGCTGATGTGGCACAAAGAGCAGTGGCAGCAGATGAGCGAGCAGCTCCCCCGCGCCAGGATTTGAGCAATCAGGAAATATAATCCGAGCTGGAAAGTGCCCGAGCATCTGCTGGGTTATTAATAAATTGTATACAATCTGTCCAGGATGAACCTTGGGACGGAGGGAGCCATCTGCTCCCGAGCCGGAGCGCTAATGGTATCTGGGGAATGAACTTAGGGGGTCGGCCGGCCGCACTCCGTGGCTGCTCTGGTGGCACCGGCGCTGGTGGAACCCCCAGGGGTGGTGTGGGTTGAGCACGGTGGGGTGCCCACTCCCCACGCTGCTTTCCGTTGGGGAACAGCACGGGGACTTTTCTCTGATGCCCCCTGCCTGCCCTCCCGGCCGTCGCTAAGTGCCGTCCCTGGATATTCTTCTCCACGGTTTATTCTCTGCCGTTCGGCCCGCGGCCGGCTCCCGGTGCCTGCTGCTAGCGGGGTGGATGGGGGTTGGCGTGCCGGTGCCAGCGGTGTGGTGTGAGGACGCCTCGCTCCGCAGGCCGAGGATCTTAATTGCCGAGTGGTGTCTGTTGTCACAATGAGGGAGTGGGCGCGATCTAGCACAGGAGGACCCTCCTTCCGCAAGAACCACGGACTGCAGCATCCCTAAAATAACACGTGGGAAAGCTCCCACCGCACCACCGTGAGGATCGCTATCCTAAACAAAGACAAAACCTCCCGCAACGGGAGAGGGGCAGAAAAGAGCGAGTGCTGCCGCTGCTGGGATCACGGCCGTGGAGGCAGCCCCCCCGGATCGCCTCTAGGGTCGAGGCCCGGCCGGTGCCGCTCGGCGCTCGCCGTATCGCTGTCACTCGGCACCCGCTATTTCCTGCCCGGAGCGCCGCGGCGCTGTCGGGATATTTCCTGTGCTGGAAAGGAAGAAAGCAGCGCGTTTTCTCCTACGCCCCGGATCTCAGCCCCGCGGGGGGCAGGGTCTGTCGGAGCAGGCTGCGAAAGGCTTTCTCCCGGCCCTGCGACGTGTCCGTGTCACCCTCAGCGACGGGCCGAGCGCCAGCAGCGCCCACCCGGCAGCCGGGCACGAAGCGATGGACGTCGGCCGGTTGCTTTCCGAAACGCACCGGGGGAGGAGCGCTCCGGCTCCGCCGCAGCTCCGCCACAAACGCCGAGGCGCCGAGGCTGGCACTTTCCCGTGCCCCGCTCCGGGATCCTGCCCGCACCGCGGCCGGTGGGTGCTGAAGGGCAGCACGGGCCCAACTCCGCGGCGCTGATTCCGGCCCGTGACCGCGTCCCTCTCCGCCGGCGCTGCTCGTCGCACGGTGCCCCCCCGAGGGGGTTAAGGGTGGGATGGGACCTCCCAGTCCCTTTTCCCGTGATTAGAGCACTTCTGGATGCCGCGAGAGGCCACTTCAAGCGTTTTCGCTTTAGGGGAGGCTTTGAAACCCGATCTACGCTTGTCGGGGCAGTGCTGTAACCTCTGAGCTGTGCCTTAGAGCCGTGAGTGACCCGCCCTGCAGGATGCGGACACACCTCGGAGCTCAGCAGCTCTTCGGGTGGCGACCGAGTCCCTGCCGATAGGGACGGTGTCCCAGGGCCGGCCGGTCCGCAGCAGCGCGGCCGTTTCCATCTCGGTGGTGGACAACGTCCTGGGTCATGGCACCCATTATGCCAGAACTGCGACTTCCCCCCCCCCCCTCCCGATTCTTGCTTCAGAGCTTCCTACAGCCGTGCCTTGAGTTCAGCGGGAGCCAATCAGGGAAATATCCAAGAATATGTCCAAATATCCCTGGAAAAGTGTCTCCGTCTCCACTGCCTAAAGAGGGATGGAAGGAGGGAATGTCCCAGCTGGGCAGAGCTACTCCACCTCCGTGCTGCATGCTGGGCTGTGCATTGCTTTTTTGAGGACCTGGCATTCATTATGATGATGGATAAACTTAATTTGTGATGTCGAGAGTCCTGGTTATTTTTCATTGGGTTAGCGAGGCAGTCACCACTTCTGTCTTGTGCAGTGCCCGGGCATTCGGCAAGCCATCAGAGTCTCGGGAGGGGGCAACCCTCACAGCTGCTCAGTCTGAGGCACTCTGAGACACCCCGGAGTTGGAGGAGGTGATCTAAGCCACGTGTCAATAGAAATTCCACCATCTTGGTTGCTTTTTCCAAAATCTCCTCAACCTCTCCCTGTGAAACTGGCAGCTTTTCAGTATGGGTACATGTAGTGTAAAAGCCCATCTGTGTTGATGGTGCAGTACTGTGATGCTTGAGGATCTGCCTTAACCTCGTTAGAAGCTGGATTTCATCAGAAAGTGAGAATGTCACGTGTGTTGTATTTGAGTAAGTATGAAACAACTTTTCAGTGATGCAGGTTATCTGGTGTTGCTTCTTTGCATACGAAAACATTTTTATCACAAGCAAAACTCAGATGTATGGCATTTTTTTTTCTGAATTGCTGCTCAATGGATATAGAAACTACTAACACAGGAGGAGAGACATTGCATCCAGTACCCTTGGCAGCAATGTTTTATTTTTCTCTTTAGTAGCTGTTTTATCTATAAAAACATCTTTTTTTTTTTTTTTTTTTTTTTTTTCTGAGCAAGTTTAATTTAGACCTTAGTACAGCACTAACACACCTGACAATAAAGGACAATAAAGCAGTGCTCTTTTTGCTGACTGCAACATTATATTCTCATTCCCGTGAATGTGGCATGAAAGTTTCATCCAAACGAGATCTACTTATCTGAGGTAAGTGGATGAACTTAGCAAATGGGTAAGTAAGAAAAAAATACATATATACTCCCTCCTTAAAAACCTTTCATCCTGGACTCCTGTAGAGTGAATTTGGTGACTTCGTCCCAGCATCTCTCTCTATGCACTTGTCATGACATTGATCTCTGCCCAAAATCTTCCTTTCTTTTGCTACATGAACCAGAAAACAAA
Organism: Tragopan temminckii; assembly: GCA_028571105.1. Lineage (NCBI taxonomy): Eukaryota > Metazoa > Chordata > Aves > Galliformes > Phasianidae > Tragopan > Tragopan temminckii. The sequence continues at coordinate 113,800 of JAOWBP010004313.1, read as the reverse complement.
ACAACTAAAACACAATCAAATAAAACAAACAAACCCTACATATAGACCTTATTTTCAGGGAATTCAGAAGTCAGAATCATGTCTCTGGATTAATTTTAGAAGATCTCGTCCAATCTTATTTGTTGCTTTTCACTATTTGATAATGGAGGACCCAGCTACCTGCACTTGGAGAAGTCAACAAAGTGCTTTTACATTGGATGGGATAGATCTTTGTCTCCATCTGTCTGTGGTAATAGTGGTGTGAGATCATGTAAAATTTGAAGACAAAAGAATGAAAATTAAGAACAAAGCATGTTCCATTACATCCTGAATTTAGTAGGAATGTGTTAATGGAAGCTCCAGTGTCTGGTTGCCATTTTCCCTGAGATGCTCTACTCAGGATCATTGCAAGAGAGAAAAACCATGTTTCATCTTCAGAGTTTGAACTTCCACTGTGCTCTGCATGAAAGGCTTTGGGATAAGAAACGTGGTCTATCTGAATGCTTCTTTGGGAAGGTGAGCCTGGCAGTGGTCAAGGTGAAGGAACACAGGTAAGGTGCAGAGACACAGGAGGAAGAAGAGTTTGTGTTTTGATTTTACACAAAATAAACAAAGATGGCACAAACCCAAATGGCATCAAGGACTGGATATGGATCTGGACTCAAGGAATCATTCATAGAATCATAGAATCGTTAATGTTGGAGAAGATTTCTAAGATCATGAGGTCCAACCATCCACCGATCACCAGTATACTAACTAAACGGTGCCACTTTTACATGTTTCTTGAACACCTCCAGGGACAGTGACTCCACTACCTCACTGGGCAGCTTGTTCCAATGCTTGACCACTCATTCTGAGAAGAAATGTTTCCTAATATCTAACATGAACCTCCCCTGGCACAACTTGAGGCCATTGCCTCTCATCCTATTGCTGTTACCTGGGAGAAAAAGCTTATCTCCACTTCACCACAACATTCTTTCAGGAAGTTGTAAAGAGCAATAAGGTCTCCCCTGGGACTTTTCCAGACTGAACAATTACAGTTTCTTCACCCACACATTGTAGGAGTCATGCTTCAGACCCTTCACCAGTTTTGTTGCTCTTCACTGGACATGTTCCAGTGCCACAATGTCTTTCTCTTAGTGAGGGGCTCGGAACTAGATACGGTATGCAAGCTGCAGCCTCACCAGTGCTGAGTACAGAGAGACAATCACTCCCTGCTAACCGCACAATTGCTGATACAGGCCAGGATGCTGTTGGCTTTCTTGGCCACGTGGGCACAATGCCGGCTCATGTTCATAGGACTGTCAGCTACCACCCCCAGATCTTTTTCCCCCAAGCCTGTAGTGATGCATGGAGTTGTTGTGAGCAAAGTGCAAGACCCAACACTTGGTCTTGTTAAAGCTCATTCCATTGGCCTCAGCCCAGTGATCCCTGTCTGGATCGCTCTGTGGAAACTTCCTACCCTCAGGCAGATCAACACTTCCTCCCAACTCAGCGTCATCTGCTAACTTACTGGAATTATTATTTTCTGTTCCCAGAAAGACTGACAGACTTCAGCAATGCATTTCCACATGAACCAGTGATAAGTAGGAGGGGAAGAGCAAAAAGATCAGTAAACAGAAGTCTGTTCGTTGCCCCTGAATGTGGGAAACCAGGAATGCAGTTCGCTTTCACTTTGCATTTCCTTCCCTTTGAGTGCTACACAGCAAAGTCCCTGTGGTCTTTATTTTGAGAGAATCCATCAATCACAGGTAAAAGAAGGGGATCTGTTTCCTACTTTCCATCTTGACCTCCATTGTTGTAGAACTTACACGAACACCCTGTGAATCTCAGATCTCTAGTGCTTTGGCTGCAATTTTATTTTGCTGTTCAAAAATGTACAGAAAGACATGTGAATGAAGCATATTTTTTGAAAGATTCCAATTAAAGCACAACATTCCTAAAAGAGGAACATTGATGACGATCATTGCAGGAGCCATCCCACCAATGGAACAAAATGTTCAGATTGAGAAGGAGGTGTTGTCAAAAAGCTCTGTTGCCATGGAAGGAAACAGTGGGGAGAAACATTGGCCATGAGTGGAAGGAAGGGACCTCTTTCCTAAATTCCTCTCTGTGCTCTGTCCTTGTAAGACTGACATGAACAACCTGTGAAGACCCTCTTCCCAGTGTTATGCCTACAAGCAACATGTAGATTTGCTATAAGAAGCGAATAGAAGGGGGTGAGAATGCAGCATGCTTTTGGAAATAATTCACTTAAATCCGCAAGGTTTCTGACAGAGGAACACTGATCGCTGTCATCGTGGGAGCTGTCTCACCAGCCAGTAAATGCATTCATTTCATGGCACACCCATTTGACTTGGAGAACAAGCATGAAAGAGTAGTTGGTGCCTCATATTAAGAAAATATAAAGACTTCCAGTCAGCTGTAAGGTTGAAATATGCTGTGGGTAAGTACTGGGTTAAAATGAACAAAAAAAACAAACAAAAGCAACTGAAAGTGAAGCGTAAGGAATGGAAAATGTCAAAGATGAAGCAAACTGAATGTGATACACAGGGAAGCACGAGAGGCAATTCCCACAGTGAGCCACATGATACCACTCTGAGCTAAGAAATGCTAAGAAATGTGATACAACCGAAGAAGGGGAGGGGAACACCTTCCGATGCCCATGGAAACTTTTTTTTTTTTTTTTCTGAACAAGCAACCGCTGATACTACAGGTGAGTCATTCGTACCCAAAAGGTATGTGGTTGAGATACAGATGTAGGGTTTTTCACTGTTTAATTGTATTCTCTTTATGTTGGAAGGAATTAATGTTTCCTGGGGACTGCCCAGGTTTGGAGCCTTCTGGTGATTGTGTGCATACCAACGGGGAGAGCAGTTTCTCTCACTGGTGACAGTCCCTTCCCTGGATGTCAGCCTGGTGTTGGAAATAGAAGAAATCTCTCAGGAGGCATTATTTGGTGGATATAATTATTTTTACTTGACTTCTCCCCAGTTTGTGCACTTGCCCCGTTGGCTTCAGTCTAGGTGGTGTGCTCTCTTGTAGCATGGCTCAATCTAAAATGTGAAAATGTGAATATATGCTGAAGTTACATGTAATTCTCAGTAGAGGTAATTCTTTACAGCCACTTTTTTTTTTTTTTTTTTTTTTGTTATTGTTTTGTTTTTGAGGACTTGCCACCACTGGAGGAACTAAACTAACTCATTTAAAAATAAAACCTCCACCAATTAGACTGCTTTTTGCAGGTTAGTCTCAGCTTCATGTGGACTTGATGACTTCTGAGTATAGATATGAAGTGCGTAAAAGACAAATTATTTGTGCATCTGGCTGTGCAGTGTTACAATGCTTGACAATTTGCTTTACCTTCTGTAGAAGAAGAGAATCCCATGTGGGCTGGATTTGAGTAAGCACAAAACAGCTTTTCCAATGTGTAGGTTGTTTTGGATTGTTCCGTTGTTTCTTTATGTATACAGTTACCTTTATCCTAGCGAAGCTCAGATTAGTGGCGCTGTGGGATCACTTATTTGAGCCATTGCTCAGTGGATGTAGAGATGATGCAGATAAGTATTTGGAAAACAAGAGAAGGGACCGCCTTTCCTACACTCTTGGAAACAATGTTTGCTTTGTCTTTAGCAGATGTTTTGCTGATTAAAACTTTCTGCTACACTTTTTTGGAGCAAGCTTAATGTAGATGTTAGCACAACTCTAAGATACTCGAAAATAAAACAGTGCTCTTTTTTGTGACTATGGCATTATATTACCATCCCCATGAATACGGCACGAAGAAGTACTAGATCTAGTCATTCCAGGTAAGTGGGTGAACTTAGTAAACAAGTAAGTAGAAAAAGAATATATATATACACCTTTATTAAACACCTTGTCATGGACTCACATGGAGTGAGCTTGGTTGCTTTGTTGACAGAAGGTGTATATAAAGATCTCTTTTTGAGCACTGGTCAGGACGTTGATCTCAACCCAAACCCTTACTGCCTCTTGCTACATGAACCTGCAAGACAAAACAAAACAAAAATCCACGTGTAGACCTAATTTTCATGAAATTCAGAGATCAGTAACATACCTTCTGATTAATTGTGCAACATTGTGCCTTGTACAACATTGGTCATAGCACTCCTTCATTTGGTAACAGAGGACCCATCTGCTTGCATCTAGAAAAGTTAATGCTTTTACACTGAGCAGGATAAATTTTTATCTCTGTCTGTCTGGGGTAATAAATGTGTTTGGTCACAGAAGATCTGAAGACACAAGGAATAGAAATGAAGAATGAATAGATTTGAATAGAAGTGAACATTTTCTCTTACATTCTGAATTTAATAGAAATGTGTTAGTGAAAGTCCCAGTACTCCTGCTTGGGACCGTTGTAGGAGGGGAGGACCATGATTCGTCTTTAGAGGCAGAACTTCCACTGCGCTCTGCATGGAAGGATTTGGGAAAGGAAATGTGGTCTGTCTGAATACGTCTTTGGGGCAATGAGCCTTCCATTGGTAGTGATAAAGGATTGCAGGTAAGGTACAAAGATGCAGGAAGAGTTCATTTGAATGTTTTGGGTTTACATTGGTTTACACAACCAGCTGGCATGAAGGACTAGATATGGATCTGGACTCAATGCATCAACGTCGTTCCACTGACAGCTTCAGCGGTGGATTTCTGCATGGACTAGTAATAAGTCAGAGCAGAAGAACAAGGAGAGCAGAAGGCAGACGCATGCTTGGTGCCACAGAAATATGTTTGGTGCTCTAGAGCTGAGTTTTATATGTGTGAGCTGCAGAGATGAGGAAGCAACTTGCCCTCTGCCCATAGCCAGCTCTTCCCTATCCAGTGTGCAGGTGAAGGCGAAAGCAAGGGGGAGCAGAGAAGAGCTGCCTGGGCAGGCAATGTTTTTTTACTTGGTGGTATACACACTCATCTGCCATTGCAAGAGCCAGAGAATGGTCCGGTTACTCACAGACGTGACTGCAACAGATGACAAATATAAATGAAAGACACGAATATCCATAAAAGCAAATGACAGCCCCGTCGCCTTTGAAGGAACCATCAAGATGCCGTTAAGGAATCAGGGAAAAAAAAAAAAAAAGCAACAATAAAAGCTAAAAATTAAGGAACGAGAAATAGAAGTGACAAAGACGAAGTGAATCCAGCGCGGTACGCAAAGCAGCACAGAGTCAGTTCCCTCCGCGAGCCACATGATGCCGCTCTGAGCTAAGGAACGCGCGATGCGATCGGGGAAAGGGAGGGGAACACCTTCCGGTGCCCATGGAAAAGAAGGCAGAGCGAGAGCGAGCGGCGGGGAGGAGGACGCGCGTCCCGTGAGGGAG